>OW386285.2:125159296-125738796 GCA_936432065.2 Rutpela maculata
CTAAAGTGACTTTTTTCTCTCAATTCCTTATTAAAAAAAAATTGAATCGTGAAATTAATTTTTAACCTCCCCACCTCGCTCCCCACAATAAAATTGTGGGAGGTTACTAAAATTGGTGCAAAATCGAAAATTGAGATAACATCAAATCTTTACATTTTGAGGTCCCAGGAACCCAAAAAATTGGTTTTTGGAAAATGTCTGCGTGTATGTATGTGTGTGTGTGTGTGTGTATGTATGTTAGCACGATAACGGCGAAACTACTAAATGGATTTGGATGAAACTTTGCATGAGGGTTCTTTAGTGCTCCAGAAGATCTGAAAAGGCTTTGGTTGAGATCGGATTACGTTTAGTGCCGTCTTGGCACAACAAGTTGTTTATTTTATGATTACTTACAATTTGTAATCGAACTTATTGAAAAGCAATAAAAATTCCAATTTCAATAATGTATCACATTTGCACCCTTTCGATTTGGTTTTCGTGAAAAAAATTAAAAAACAAAATAACAATCAATAGTCACGCTTCTTGTGTAAGATATATTTTATAGTCTAACCTAACATTCGTTAAACCAGTGTATTAAAGCGTGCAGACTATACACGTGTTTTCTCTGAAGACGTCATTCTAGCTAGTTGTGATATTTCGCGAAAAAATGCAGTAAAAGTTAGTGATAGCTGTGTAAGGTCTACACAACCCATAAGGGGCCCGCATGGTTACGGACGGTTCTTAACTGGGCCCAAAGTAAGTTTTTTCCCCAAAACTGTTAAAAGTGACAGTGACATTAAAAGTTTGAGAAACTTAAATCCATTTCCAGCCACAACGCCACGCCGGAAAAATTTTCTACAACTGTCAAGAAATAAAATCCCCCAGGCAAAGTTTAAAACCGGAACCTTTGTCAGCTGTCAGTTTGACAGATTTAGAACTAACAAAGTTTTGCGACAAAAAATTTAACAGCTGTCAGTTTGACAGCTGTAAAAAATCTTATTCTTCTGAAACCTTTTGGCATCTGTCAGTTTGACATCTAACACTAGTGACAAGCAACCAAACAACAACCTTCCCCGACCGATTTAGTGAAAAATCGGTCGAGGCCAGAAGATAAAAATAATATTTATTAGCTCAAATTGAAACGGTCCACTATGAACACTTCACCAGCCACAGCTGGCAGAAAAGCTATCCACAAAGAATTATATGGTTTCTAAAAATACATAAAAAAATATAATTAAATGAGATCGTTCATATTTTTAGTGCTCTTTTCGGCCTCAAAGATTCACCGACCGGGTGGAGAGGTTCCAGCCGCTTTCCGTAGTTGCAGATTTTTTTATTTGAATAATGAAATGGTGCCAAAATATATTTTTTTAGGATTTTGTATCTTTCTAGGTGTAAATTAATATTTCAATATCAAAAATTTTATAAACAGTGTTATGTTCTAGAACTAATTTAAAAACATTTTATTCTAGGTCCGGCCCTGATATTTTATTAAGATCCCAGGCATTTGATGGCGAATGACTACTGTAACCAAAATACAAAATTTCATTGAATTCTGTTGACTCATTACAGATACTTATATGGCCAAAAGAATATTCTTCCAAAAAATATAAAACACCCTGTATTTCAAAAACGGGGCAGCTTTAGCCATTACTGTATATGGGGATTTAAGATCTCTTCAAAGTTTTCTATCTCACGGTAATGTACGACCCTCTCCTCATGAATCACCCTGTATAAGTGCGCAGGGTAACATGCGTGACCAAATTTTAGACATATGTGAGGTGTTACACATGTTCTCGATATTTGGAGATTTTCATGCCATAGTTTGTAAGTATATTGGGATGTATCATCGTGTACCTAGTAGGGTTAGTAAAACTGTTTTCATTATATTGACCTTTCAAGTTTAATTTAAGTGCGTACTACACATGTCTGCTAAGCTAATTTTGTGTTGTAGTGTCAGAGCTGGGCAGTACTCGAGTAAATTGTACTCGTAACTGTACTGAGTACCCAAAGTACTCAGCAACAAGTACTCACGAGTACTTTTATTTGGATGGTACTCTGTACTCGAAATTTTCAAGTACTTTACATTATTAGGTACTCGAGTACTTTTGGCGGCCACCAAAACGAGTACGAGTACCGACGTGCAACATAGGTAAGTCTCAGCTTGTCTTTTTCCATACAAGTGTGCAGGTCAGTCAGTGTCAGTCAGGCGAGAAGTGAGAGTTTCGCCTATTGCACACAGACCGATTTTGGACGGCCGGTAAAAAGTTGGCCGATATTTTACCGGAACATGAAACTTTTCACACAGACCGTTATTTTCCGGTGCTGCTCATCAGTTCTCTTGTTGACACCACTGGGCTGTATGGATCGCGCGAAAATTGTAGCAGTGTGGTTGTACTATCGTCGTAAAAAAAAAGTCGTGTTCGCCTTCATTGGGTTCATCCTATCAATGAAAGAAGACAGCAACGCCCGGCACCGGACTACCTGCAGTGGCAATAGCCGGCAGCAACCGGTGCCGGGTATGCTATGTACCGGTCGTCGGCCAGTGTGAAAGGATCCATGAGCTTCTTTACGCCACTAAAGGAATGTGGACGGCCGACTTTTTACCGGCCGTCCAAAATCGGTGTGTCTGCAATAGGCGTTTTAGACGTGTGAAACATCACGGAATGGTAAGTTGGTGCTTTAGGCTTTGTTAACATTCGTAGTTTTTTAGATTTGTAATAATAAATTTTAAAATAAGAGCTGACAAAAAAATAAATCAAAAAGTTGTGGTGATTCGTGTATCACGTTATAGCTAGGGAGCTGGCGGCAGAAATTTCTATATGATCTTATTGTGTGACTGAAGTTAAAAAGTGTAAATACGTCATAATAAAAAGCCGGAAAAACCATTTCAGTCATTATGGCGTTGCTGATTTTTTAATTAACGGATAATTAAAAATGCAGCCAAAATATACAAATCCATTTGCCGGCCTCTTTTAGATTATGGACATACTTTATATCTGAACTGCCGTAAATCAATCACTTTTGTGAAATCTCCGCTTTGAGACTAATTGCGAAGATGCGCCATCCGAGGAATCCACTCCACAAGCCTTCTAATAACACAGCCACACACAAAAAAAGTGGACCAGTGCATCCTTATGTATTTGGTCCCGCTGAAAGTGAATCCGAAGTCAGAATTGTCAGATTACTTCTTTTTTCACCCCTAACCCCAAAAAAAGCACCCCCCCAAAAAAGTGGTCTGGCCTGCGGATCATACCAGTGTATCCTCATGTATTTGGACCTTTTAAACCAAATCCGAAGTCAGAATTGTCAGATTCGCTCGTTTTTCACCTCCATACCCAAAAAACACCCCAAAACAAAAAAAAGGCCAGTGGACCAGATCAGTGTATCCTTATATATTTTGGCACGCTGAAACCGAATCCGAAGTCAGAATTGTCAGATTGGTTCATTTTTCACCCTTCAACCCCAAGAAACACCCGTAAAACAAAAAACTGGACATGACCAGTATATCCTTACAAAATACATAAGGATACACTGCCACTGGTATGGTCCTCCGGTCAGAGGAGTGGGTGTTTTCTTGGGGTTGGGGGTGAAAAACAAGCGAATTTGATAATTCTGACTTCGGATTCAGTTTCAGAGGATCAAAGTACATATGGATACACTGCTATGGTCCGCAGGCCAGACCACTTTTTTTGTGTGGCTGTGTAATTATCTTTATACCAAGTTGAAAGTCAATCCTATCCAGGAGGGACTAAATATGCTTTCCCAGATATTCGTACGAAGTTTTCCTTACAAGTAGCTAATTAAACACTTTCTCCTTGATATTCTCCTATTTGTATTGTTGCTTTCAATCATCATATACTCTATACTTTAAACTGTAATGTGAAAGATTTTTTTTTCCATTGTATTATGAAATGTTCTTTTTCTTTACACTGAAATTGATCTTACTTTTCACTATATTTAATTTTTGTAATAAATATTAAATGATGTAATGGACAGGCTGAAGGACCTCAGTCGATGGCCTTTTGGTTATATTTGTATTGTTTACTTGTATGACCAATAAAGATCTTTTATTACTATTATTATTATTAAAAATGCAATTAAAATGCCGATCTACTTATATTTACTGATAATGGTGTAAGTGGTATTCTAATTTTTTGTCTATTACCTATTTCAATTTGGTATCTTTCGAAGTACTCGTACTCGTTACTCATTTTGCAAAAGTACTCATTTTTTAGAGTACTTCAGAAACAAGTACTCGCACTCAAGTTTTCACGAGTACTTTTTAAAGGTACTCGTTGTGAAGTACTCGTGAGTACTTTAGTTCGGTACTCTGCCCAGCTCTGTGTAGTGTGCATGTTGAAAAAGCGCTATTTTAAGCCCGCGTATCAACATGGTCATGGTGTTTTATTCCTATATTCTAAGAGCTGTCGCCAAAATTTACAAATTGAGTGCTCAAATTCAAAATGGCCAAAAGTGGATCTGAATCCAAGAACCGCCAAGAACCGTAAACGCCAAGGATAGCCAGATCAAGCAAATCTATCCGCATGGTACCTCCATTACTATGACGTAGCCGCGCGCCTTAATCCAGCGCGCTGCCCTTTAAAATGCATTATGTGGAGCATATTCTTTTAATAACGCATACGCACAATTTATTGAAATAATTGAGAAATACAACATTTTTTTCTATTAGCCCAGTCAATCAACGTTCAATAAGGGGGTCTAGAGGGAAATACCGAGATCACAATTTTTGACTTGAGAGCTGTGTTTGGACTATTTAGGAGGTAAACATACCAAGAGTCCCCGAACGTGGGAGGTGGGCGGGGGATGAGGGGGGGCACGAAGAAGGTCCCGGTTTTTGGTTTTTCGCTCATATCTCGAAAACGGTTAGCCCCAATCAAAAAGTGGCTATATGCAAAATTAAAGCTGACTAAATTTTCTACAATAATGTTTCTATAAATTTTTTTCGTATCTGTTATGGTTCAGTAATGAATTGTATATCTTTTGACTGTATTCTAACTTTCTTATAAATTTATTATAAATTGAACATAAATTTTATTAATCATCGTAGAAAAAAATTTCTTGTACAGATATCCGTTTCACAGCAGACTGAACTGAAATATCGAATAAAAAATGTCTTTGCGTCTGTAAGTGTGTGTATGCGTATATATCTATGTGTGCGTGTATACCATTTTTGTAAAAACGATAACTTCTCTTAGACTTAAAATATTCGATTTCAATTTGGAACATATGTAAAACAGCATATTACCATAATCCCTATTGAAATTGGTCCATATCTGTAATACATGGTATTATGAATTGAGAATTGTAGGCCTCTGGTTATCACCATGTATTATAGATATGGCGCAATTTCAATAGGGATTATTGTAATATGCTGTTTAACATATGTTCCAAATTGTAATCAAATATTTTAAGTCCAACAGAAGTTATCGTGTTTACAAGAAGCGGTATACACGCACACACACACACTTACAGACGGAAAGACATTTTTTATTCAATAATTCAGTTCAGTCTGTTGTGAAACGGATATCTGTATAAGAAATTGTTTTCTACAATAATTATTAAAATTTATTTTCAATTTATAATAAAGTTAGAATACAGTCAAAAGATATACAATTCATTATTGAACCATAGCAGATACGAAAAAAAATAATAGAAACATTATTGTAGAAAATTTAGTCAGCTTTAATTTTGCATATAGCCACTTTTTGATTAGGGCTAACCGTTTTTGAGATATGAGCGAAAAACCAAAAACCAGGACCTTCTTCGTGCCCCCCTGCTTCCCCCCACCTCCTACGTTCGGGGACTTTTGGTATGTTTACCTCCTAAATAGTCAAAAATTGTGATCTCAGCATTTCCCTCTAGAAACCATTTATTGACTGGACTATATGTCTTTTGTATATCGTGTATGGAAAGTTTCAAGAATGTAGCAATTTTTTCCTTTTCCACCCAATGTCAAATTATAATATTGTTGATTATTCAGCTTGTTATTTTACCTAATTTTCGAATTTGTTTTTGCTTGAATTAAAATCTGTATTTTTCCTCTTCATTGCCTTAATCTGGTTTGCTTTTAAATTCCTGAAATTCGTACGAATTACAATGCAAGCAGGCAAAGCAAAATTTATAAAACTATGTCAATTTTATTAAAATTAAATCATGGAAATGAAATGCCTGGTTCACGAAAATATACATTTTTGTTATTCTATACAGCGCATATTGATCCTTGATGCACGATAAAATCTGATAAAAAATTATCTTATCTACAGTAGATTACGATTCAGTTCACAGAAAAATCTGATAAAAATGATCTAAATAATATATTAAATTATGAAAAATATGTATTATAAAAATTAACACCCAGTATAATAAAACAACTCTTAAAAGCAGGTACACTTATAATATAAAAAAGAATATTCTGATAAAAATGATCAAAATATTAAATTATGAAAAATATGTATTATAAAAATTAACACCTAATATGACAAAACGTCTCGGAAAAGTAGATACACACATAATAAAAAAAAAACAGAAAAATTTGATAAAAATGATCTAAACAAAATATTAAATCATGAAAAATATATATTATAATAATTAACACCCAGTATAACAAAACATCGCAGAAAAGTACGTACACATACAACAAAAAAACGTATTTTTACCTAGCAAGTCATTTGGCAAGTCTTGTTCGTAGTCGGTCTCCATAAAATGAACCGAACAAATCCAACTTTTATCTGGGCTAAATTTATCCTGCCTTTTGCACCTATTTATCCATTCACCTCTCATGGTTTTGGACACCAGATCTTTTGGTTTTGGAAAAACGTGGAAAATAATATTTTGAGTAGATTTCTTTGTACAATACGTATTATTATTACAATACACCTTGTTTCCGACATTTTTCTTCACTTTTGTCTGAATAATAATATGTAAATCTAATACATTAATTACTAAGTTTCTTTTACCTTCTATAATATATACAAAGTCACCATAGAACACTAATAATAATAATTGTCTTTTAAATCCTATAAAGGTTCAAAATAGTGCAAGCAATAGTATGTCCCTGTTTCTGCACACAATTTCACTAATCAAGAATGCTTTTATAACTCAAAGAAATGTATAAAACACACACATATTTACAAAGAAAACAGTAAATAAGCTAATAAACTTAATATCACACCACTAAACACAGAGAGGCAATGCCGTCAGAAACGTAAACAACAGATTTAGGTCTCGCCGTGACGTCACAGCTTTGTCGGCAAGTGGCGAAAGTTGCAACATAGAAAACTGGCTATCCTCCCTCTATTTACCATTCTTAGTCTAAATTCATAATTTCTGTCTTCAATATATTGAATGGATTCATTAAATGTCTAATAACAATATGTATTGATGGAAGATAATTATTAAAAAAATGATAAAATTAAATAAAAATTGTTGCATTTCAAGCGTTGAGACTTTTTTCTGAAAGTAATTTATCAAGAAAAGATTTTACCCCCTTCAGAAAATAAGAATTAAAAAAAATGTGTCCCATCAATATATGTATATTGTTATTAGACATATTAACGAACACATCCAATAGATTGGAAGACAGAAATTATGGATTTAGACCTATTTTCACAGTTTTGAATTTGTAAATTTTGGCAAATATTAAAATGGCTGAATAAAATTGTCTGTCTTGTTGTTTTTGAAGAAAGAAAAGATATCCAAATGTATAATTTCCGCAAAGTTTTGTCAAGGTGCTCGCTAATTTTTTTCGGCATTTTTTTAACTTCCCGCGCGCGCGTGCGCCCGGGGTCTGCGACGTCTTCCATTTAATTTTCGCTATATCAAATACGTATAGTAAGTGCTAC
Organism: Rutpela maculata; assembly: GCA_936432065.2. Lineage (NCBI taxonomy): Eukaryota > Metazoa > Arthropoda > Insecta > Coleoptera > Cerambycidae > Rutpela > Rutpela maculata. The sequence goes on from OW386285.2 coordinate 125,167,141, forward strand.
CGAGCATATCGATCCGGAGTTCGTTAATAATTTGGCCCTCTGCCCTACCCCATGACCCATTGCTCGTAGGACTCAGAGCCTAATAAAAAAGTGTTTATTTTACCAATACTTTCAGGCTACCGAGGAGAAGACTACCTTAACAAATTAATGCCAGTTCTTAGAATACTATATGTGTTTTAGCCCAGATCAATATGACTTATGCCCAGTTAAGTGGATTTGATGAATAATATTTTTTATTTTGGGAAATATATATATGGGTTGACTTTCTAATTAAATATGTATGTACTTATAGCATTGAGAGCAGATAAGGAATTTGATAGAATAGGTGTATTTGGTTGGTTGTATTGTTTGATATATTTGAATTTGAAATATACTAAACTTCCAGGTATTGAATAAATTTGAAAAGTAATTTATTTCACATTAAATACACTTATAAATTTAATTAACCTCTCCACTTGATTAATTTAATATCCGCTATTAAAACCATACAGTTTTTTTTTAATTTTAATGTGCAATTTAAAGTTATTTATGTGGAAACAATCAATTTGATATCAAACTGTTCTTTCAACCAAAAGAAACATTTAAATTAATTTTCATTTTTGCGCAACTCAGAACATGGCAGATCTATGAATGCATCTAGTGATGTTCATCAAAATATCTGGAAGGGCTCTCTTTTGACCACAGAGAAGCATATTAACATACTGATATGTTGATATTGATATTTATGTATCGAGTGCGTAAAGTGATCGTTTTCAACCTGAACGTGGGTTGAAAGCATAATCACACAGGGCTGAAAACATACGTTACGCCCTTGATACATAAATAACTATTTAGGTGCAAATCTAGGGGGTAATTACTTGAAAATATGTGTTCCACATGTGCAATATTGCACAAATCTGTTATATATTGCACAAATATTGTACATATTGAACAAATATTGCACATTGCATAAATATTACATATATTGCTCAAATATTGTATATATTGCACTCGATATTGTGCATATTAGGGTGGTCCTTATTTTGCGAAATTGGATTTTTCTCACCCCCAAGTTTTTCCAATTATCTTAAAAATGAAGTGTACAAAATTTTAACTCGATAGGATAACGTTAACCCGTGCCACAAGGCCATTAAAAGTCACTAAAATACACAATTTTCATATATTTTCAATAGTATCTCATGAACTGTTGATTACATCGAAATGTTATACATGCATAATTGGAAGAAAATTTATTTTTATAAAATGTCATTTCTTTGCATTTTTCTCAACATTTAATAGTTGTTTAGGAATAATAAAGCTTCGGTTGGCATAAACAGGCACCAGAACATCCATGTTCTCGTTGAAATGCCAGAATATACGTTTTGTGTCACATGAATTAATCGAATTAGCTTCCGTTTATTGTAGGGATGTCGGGGTTGTCTGCTAGGCGTACGACCTCAACAAAATCTTTTTCATTGGTCGTTTTTTAATAACAACGATTCCCTGCGATATTGCCATCTGCTGCAGCTGAGGCTCGAACTCAATACAGATAACAGCGACTAACCACGTTGTTTCACATTCCGTTCAGTTAACTGGAATTGCCTACTTATCCATTCTACAGACTACAGAAAACAGCAAAGTTACATAAGGGAGTAGAAAAAAAAAAGTATACTGTACAACTCGAGTGGATTTTCCATATCGCTCAAATTTCTTTATCTTGTTGTACAAACTACTATTTTATATTATAAGTGCTTCTCGTGATTTAAGAATATGATTTTGCAGAGTGAGAGGGAAATACGTCTTCATTTTCGATTTATTATAAATATTTAAATAGCCAAACATAGTATAATCATTAAAACTGTTTTGGATATTTGCTAATTAGTACAGTTCCCTCGAGGTAAAAAATATGCAAAACTTCGGAATAATGTCATATTGAACGGATTTCGTTCATATTTGGCAGTATGATAGTAAATGCTTCACAAAAAAGTTTCTATATTGTGCGGGGGCTTGCTAATTTATAGGGGGTGGATGTCACCCCCTCTCAGGGGATGGCACTTAAAAATATATATATATTTATTGGAGCTGAAGTAGAATCAAATTTTAAGAAGAAAAGGTTCTATGCAATTTTTCACATAAATTGATAGTTTTTAAGTTATAACAACTTCAAAATTGCGATTTTAGCTTTAAAAAAAAAGGTATTTCCAAACGGCTTTCGTCAAGTATCTCGAAAAGTATTAGTTTATCGAAAAAATGTTGCAGACCAATTACAGAAAGAACAAACTGGGTATTAATTATATTTTTTGTTTATTGATGTAGGATTTATAATTTCGAAGATATTTAAGTTTACATTTGGCATCTAAGTGTTCATAAGATAATTATTTAGAGTGAGAGTTAAATATCTCAGAAACTGTGATACCAACGTCAAGGATGCTAATAGGTAAAATAATAGGTTATTTATTAAGCTGTCAACTTTTTTTTTTATTTGTTTCTATAGCATAAAAAACAAAGAAGTTATGACCGAAGCAATGTGCGTCTACACATTTTTTTAATAACAACGTCGCCATTTTGTTACTGTAATTAGCCAGTAATTAAAAAAAAGGAATTTCAAACACCGTTTCTCATTAATATATAGCATGACGTAGATGCTTAAATTTTTTGGTTTGTATACAGCACTTGCTTCAGAAAAAAATACAGTTTAAACTATAAAGGTATTTTCGATAAAACGTTATTTTTTTTCCTTTTCCAAATATCTCAATAAATATGATTTTTAATGGCCAGAGACCAAAAATAAAGCTCATAAACTCATAATGATTTTCGCTTGTTTATTTATTTACGTAGATTTAATAGTTTCGGAGATATAAAAGTTTACAAATGGTGTTCGAACGTTTATAAGACGAAAAATGCAGTTTAAACGTTAAATATCTCAGAAATTGTGACACCTACGTCACGCAAGCTAAGAAATGAAATTAAAGACAATTAATTGCGCTTTCAAATTATTTTTTACTCGTTCCTGTAGCATGAGAAATAAAGAAGTTATGACGGAAAAATATGCGTATTTATATTTTTTTATATAAAAAGGTCGCCATTTTGTTACTCTAGTTAGCGAGTAACTTAAAAAAATTATCTCAAATACATTTTTTCGTTAAGATGTAAATTTTTTTGCTCATTTGTAAATTTTTTTGCTCATTTAAAGCACTTGCTTTAGAAAAAAATGCATTTTAAACTTTAATGGTAATTTCGGAACACTTGAATACCAAATATAAACTTAAATATCTCCGAAATTATTAATCCTACATCAATAAACAAAAAATATAATTAATTCTCAGTTTGTAGTAGTTTTCGAGATACTTGACGAAAGCCGTTTGGAAACACATTTTTTTTAAGCTAAAATCGCAATTTTGAAGTCGTTATAACTTAAAAACTGTCAATGTATGTGAATTGTATAGAACCTTCTCTTCTTAAAATTTGATTTTATTTCAGCTCCAATAAATATATATTTTTTAAGCGCCACCCCCTGAGAGGGGGTAGGATCCACCCCTTATAAATTAGCAAGCCCCCGCACAATATAGAAACTTTTCTGTGAAGCATTTACTATTATACTACCAAAAATGAACGAAATCCGTTCAATATGACATTATTCCGAAGTTAAAACCTCTAGTTACTGTACTAATTGTTCTAACGGTGCAAATACTATTGTACCAGTTTCTACCAGTTCTAGAGTGTGCGACCGCTACCAGCCACCTTTCAAGTCTTAGATAAGCCGAAACTTTCTTGTACCTGAGTGTATGCCATCTATAATAATAAAATCATTCTCCTCTAAGCAAAAAATATATACCTTGTAAATATCACTAAAATTAACTGTTTTCCAGATATTTTATAAATTATTCAGATTATCTTTATACCATTTTACATAATCGGCGCTTGATATTGACATGTGGTAATGTCATTGTGTGTCATTTAAGTAAGACTGTATAAAGCATTACTTTCAAAACGCCTCGACATGATCTGTTTTCTAGCGAAAAAATGCGAAAAACTGTTTGCATATACTCAGGAAAATTATAATGGGTGCAGTGCTCATCGTAGATTTGTAAATGTATCAACGCACATCACAGCTGGTCTGTAAATTATTTATGCCGATTAGGCGACGTTGGTCGTTCCGTCCGAAACGAGATAATTTGACCGTCAAAAAACCATCGCGCCGGACTAAGAAGAAGAGATATTGCTTTGTGTAGAAGAAAATCCGGAAATAACTTCAAGGTGAATGTCTGTAGGTGTCATAGAACCTTCCCAGAATCGACCTAAGTCGAAGAATAAATAAAAACTTCAACTTAGGAAAAATGTATTAAAAGACAATTTAGAGCATAACTAACCATTTTTAAGGCATCAGCGCTGAAGACGGCAGGAGAGGATTCATACACATTCGTAGAGACATAAGGTACAACCAGGTGAAAATTCAAAGAATCACCGAATTTTCACTTAGAAAAATACGTTTATGTCCAGGCCGTAAGAGACTAAGAGTAAAAGTATATTTTGGTCATGGAAAAGTGGACTTCTATATGCAATTACTAGACAAAAATTAGTCTGAATGGACAAGGTCAGTTTCTCGAATAAACCAAATTTGGATTCATCCAGCGACTTGTCAGTTGGACGAGTCCGTTAGAGATTCGGCGGAAAGCTGTGATAGCAAAACGAAATGCAGGTATTTAAAGATAGCAAAATTTTAGACAAAACCGCCTTGTGCATATAGGCCAGTCGTCAGGTAAATTAACATCGTTTTAAATCGTACAAAGATATTACTGTTGGAACCAGTTCATTATATGCCTCTTTTAGACATACTAATTTTCCTCCTCGCCCGCTCCCCGAAACACCCCCAATTTTGGGGGAATATCGCTTAAAAATCATTTCTTTGCCAATATCTCGGTTCTGAACGGTTCTACCAAAAAAAGATGGTTATCAAATTTAAAGATAAGTAAATTCTCTATCGAAATGCTTGAGACACATTTTTACGTAGCATATGGGCGGGAGAAGTCAAGTATCCTATCGCATCCGCGCTGTCTATCTACAAAATGGTCCCTTGCTTCAATAAAACTGCGAGTGTCGATTTCATTATCGTCTGAATCGACTTCGTCAGATTCAGCCTCCTCGTATTTATCGCGTTCCAAAAAAGCTAATACTCTATCTTCGGTTTCTTCGGCTTGATCTGAGTCGTCTACATATATTTCGACATTTCCACACGATTGCCCCTGACATCCAGAACAAATAACGAAACATAGTCCAGCTTTTCTACAAGTACGCACGCAGCTTTGCAGCCTTTTGTACACTTGCAGCTTATTGTTTTTAATAGTTCTTGTGGAGCAGCTTTGCTTTTGGTAGTAATAGGAAACAAACCACTTTTTTTTCATCCAGCCCCAATCTTGAGGACTTATTGGTATTTCCATACCACTGCTGAATTTGATAGTGCGTTCTAAAAGAGTGTTGGCGTGCAGCAGACTCAGTAAGAGGTAACGATGCAAGGTTACATGTACTTTTTGCCACTGACTTAATGAAGCATTTGTACCGGAATTCATTTAAAGAATGCTGATCGGTTTCTGCCCCATAAAGGGCTAAGATAACTTTTTGACCTGCTATATCTATAATATCAGGATGAGAATTGGGGGGTCTTTAAAATATTCCACGTTTTTTTGTAACCTGCAGATTTTTGTAATAACGAATTTTACTTTCCCTTGCCTAAAAAATGCAAAAGTTGTGTCACATCCACTGAATGCGTGAAGGAATAATATGTTATCCGCAACTTCTTTTGAGTATTTAAAAGTGTTCGATGAATAAATTCGGCCGTCCGTTTTTTCCTTGCTTAATTTCATAAAAGATATATTAGAACAACGTGCGGATAATCCTGTCACAAGGAAAAATAATAATGTTTCAATTTTTTAATGAAAATTCTTGGCCTGTGAAATTTGAAAGTATCGATGACACTATGCGGTAGAAAAAGTGAATTTAAATAGAAAATGAAGAATGACTTTTCTTCGAAATAGGATGAGTTTTCAAACTATTTATTAGTCAATACTTTAAAAATGTAATTTTAAGGGGGTAGATTAGATTAGATTAGATTGAAGGGAGGAGCTGGCCGCTTAGCCTTGGCCACCGCGACCCCTTTGGATCTATTGTGGCGCTCCTAATCTAATTCATTTAGAGTTCCTCATCCAGCTTTGTCTTTTGTACCAGACTCCATAGCCTTGATAGGGGCTCCTTAGTATAGCTATCCGCTCTTGGTTTTTCCTCACCAAGTATTTGGAATCTCAGTCTGGCTAGGCCTTCACAATGGCACAGCACATGTACTGAGGTTTCCTCTTCCTCTTGACAGAATCTGCATGTTGCATCATCTGCCAGACCCATTAGACTCATATGCCTATTGAGTCTACAATGTCCATTTAGAAGACCCACTATTATCCTAATGGCCTTTCTACTTTGGCCTAGTAGATCTTCCGTGAATTTGGCCTACCGTTCTTTAATGAACTCTTTGGCCTGTCTCTGTCGCGGGAAACTCTTCCACCATTCTAGAGATTTGTCCTGTACCCATTTATTAATGGATTCTCGTTTGCATGGCTTAGCAACGCCACAAAAGGGTTCGGGGCCTACCAGGGCATTAGATGCGCCTTCCCGAGCCAGCTCATCGGCTTTTTCATTTCCCCTGTGTCCCTCATGTCCTGGTACCCATGCCACGGTCACTTTGTTCTGACTTCCTAGGTCCATAAGGGCGTTAATACAATCCCATACTAGTCTTGAGTCGACCTGCATAGAATCGATTGCCTTTAGCGCCGCTTGGCTGTCGGAAAAAATGGCAATTGACTGGTTGACAGTTCCTTGCCTCATTATTTCCCTTGCACACCACTGTATAGCGGCCACCTCTGCCTGAAATACTGTGGCATGTATTCCTAGACTTATCGGGATTTCCGTTTTCGACCTTATCCCGTAAATCCCAGCTCCTGCTCCATGTTCTGTCTTGGAGCCGTCCGTGTACCAGACTATTTGTGCTGATATCGGAGGGCCATTCTTCCAGTCCCCTCTGTCTGGTATCTTGATTTGAAAGTTTTTATAGAAGTTATACTTTGGGACCATACTGTCCAATTTTAAGGGAGTAGAAAACCTTAAATGAAAATGGCATTAAATTTTTAATCAAGGGGTTCTAAAGCCTGCCGATCAATAATATTGCATTAGTTATTCAATAAAAAAAAATGCCTAATATGACTTCTCGAAAAATCGACCCTTTTCTTTCTTAATAAAGATGCACGCCAAAAACTGAAAAATATTGCATTTACGACAGCCATATTGAATTCACCGTCTTAAATTCTTAATTTTTGAGATCACATTTGGTATCAACAACTAAAATACGTAGTACCTAATGTAATTCGGATTAAATTTTATGTGGCGCGGCTCAGGGACGAAACCCTACTGTACCACCCAAATCACTCCACAGGTCGTTCAGTTAAAGTTATCAGAAAGTTCTTTTTTTTTAAACGTTCGTTTTGAAATTCTCTATCAATCTGTCGAGCCGGATTTTTGATTTTTGGGTACAATTTTTTATAATTTTGACCTAAAATTGAATTTTTACTAAAATATATCGTATTTTTCAATTAAAATCAGCTGTCAAATTTAAAAATTTACATGCGTGTAATTTTGAAAATATTGTGAGTTTTCACAGAAGAAGAGATACAAAGTGTTTTAAAACTTTCTAGTTTCATAATTGATATTGGTTTTCACTTTTGACATCTGTCAAAATTTCTCTACAAAAAAAAAAGGTCTTGTCTTAAGGTTCTCATCTAAGTATTTTGACTCGCTGAAGCCAATGTTGGAAAAAAAAAAATCTTCTATTGCGTCAGTTTTTGTCTACCACCCTTGTTATCCCCTAAAAAAAAATCTTGTCCTAAGGCTCTGATCTAACTTTTCTGAGGTATCTTGACGAGCTGAAGCTAATTTTTTAACAAAAAAAAAATTTATATCGCCTCAGTTTTCCTGTACCATTCCTTCCATCCCCTAAAAAGGGCAAAAGAAAGGTCTTGCATTAAGATTCTCATCTAACATTTGTGAAGTATTTTGACGTGCTGAAGCCAATTTTCCTATACTACCCCCTTTTATCCCCTGTTTTTTTGTCCAAAATTGGCTTCAGCGCATCAAAATATATCAGAAAAGTTAGGTCAGACCATTTGGATAACATTTTTTTTTTAATTTTTTTTAGGAGATAACGGGGGTGGTAGAGGGGAAACTGAAAAAATTTCCAAAATTGGCTTCAGCGCATCAAAATACTTCAGAAAAGTTAGATGAGAATCTTAGGACAAGACCTTTTTTTGACCTTTTTAGGGGATGAAAGGGATTGTACAGGAAAACTGACGATAGAAAATTTTTTTGTTCAAAAATTAGCTTCAGCACGTTAAAATACTTCAGAAAAGTTAGATCAGAGCCTTATTAGGACAACATTTTTTTTAAGGATAAAAGAGGTGCTAGACAAAAACTGACGGAATAGAATTTTTTTTGTCCAAAATTAGCTTCAGCAAGTCGAAATACTTCAGAAAAGTTAGATGAGAACTTTAGGACAACATATTTTTTTTGCAGACTTGCGCTATTAAAAATGGTATTTTCATTCAGTCCCACACAACACAAGGCTGTCCGAGGGACGTACTATGGCAAATCCCATTTAGTATTTGGGCTTGCCTACGGACATCCTAATATCCCAGTTAGTATGCTTTTCGGCACTCTTTTGGTCATCCCAATGTCACAACTTGGTATCAAATAAAAGTAGTATGAGGGACGTCCTGAAGGATATACCGGCGCTTGTACTAAGGACGTACCAGGACATCCCGGGATAGTTCGGGATGGCCTAAGTATTACGAATGGGCTGTACAAACTACATACTGAAACGTCCCAGGGTATCCCACGGACTGCAAATAGATATACACGGGCAACTTAATTTTTCTGTTTCTTGGTGGGATCCTCTGCCACATGTGTTTTCTTCTAAAACAATGTCCGCAAAATCAACAAAATAATACAATTATCCAGTATTTTATCGAAAAATAACCTCTACGCCTGTGATTTTTACGTTATAGGAGAGTAGGTTATTTTCGAGTAAAATACTGGATAATTGCATTATTTTATAGATTTTACGGACATTGTTTTAGAAGAAAAGATGTGGCAAAGGATCCCACCGAGAAACATAAAAATTAAGAAAATGTCACAACCAACATTTAGACAATAATGTTATACTTAAATTTAAAATTGTATTGTAAAATTTTTTAGATTTTTTGTCAAATATGCACATTTTTGAAATATTTGCACTTACCTATTTTTTCCTTATAACTTATACGTAATTTCTTGGGTTTATGGTCAGTTAAAATATTATTTTCTTACGATTCGGTTTATTAACCATCGTCAAAAACACTACAATTTTATAAAAAAAACAGAAATATTTTGTATGTATGGAATTAAGTACTACTTAAATAATATTAATATTTTAATAATAGAAATAAGCTAAACACATTCAATATTTAAAAACATTTGTAATGTTAAAAAGCAAACTTCTTAGAAAAATGTAAAATAAATACCTACATTACTTTTGCAAATTTAATAATATCCGAACATGAATTTTTAGGATGTAGCGCACTCGTACTTTTCTATTCTCTTCTCTGCCTCGCTTCTCTCTTTTGCACGGCTTCTCTGCTTCGTTTTCCATAATATACTCATTCATGGGTGCAGCTAAAATAAACGTAGTTATTATTATTTAAACCACTATTATTAAAAAAATATATAAAAAGTGGGCAAGATAAAAATAACAGAAATTATTGAAGGATGTAGGTATGACCTATAGCACTCAGTGAAAAATAATAATTTACCGAATAATAAATTAAAATCCATAAAGTACACTCTGGCAAATAGAATTTCAAGATAAAAGATTGTAATTTCATGAAGTCTGTCCACCTGTGTTTGGCATGATTTTGTATCATATCTTTCGTTTAAAAGTGTAATAAGAGTTTCAAATAATTATCTTAAAGCACAATATTTACTTACTTATTTTCATCCACAGTTGCTAGTTGGTTTTAAAATTATTAACTAAGTAGGCACATTATTTGTCGCTATTCTCAAATTCAATTTCATCAGGTTTATTGTCACAACATGTGACAATACTTTCACGTGATTCACATTTTCTCTCCAAGCTGATTTCAGTATTCAATTAGAGCCAAATTAATATTTTTTTTTTTTGTATGTGGGTTCTCAGTGATTGTAAAATAGGAGAATGTGTATACATCCTTATTTTTTTACTTCCTTTGGCATTCTGAAAGTATAAAAAATCGTATTAAATTTTCTTGGTTTCGAACACAACATTAATAACTAATTAAATATTCAATCATAATCAAATAAGTTTTTCATAACATGAAGTTTAATAGGTTATGTTATATTTTTATACATTTGTACTTACTTTTTAGTCTGGAATGAAGACACTCCAATAAAGCTTAACCAAACAGATAAAACACAAAGATATAACTTTAAAATATTTCATACAGCCACTAACAATAATTATTAAGTATTTAAATATTTGAGAAATAAAAACTAATAAAGCGTGGTTGTTGTGTGTTTGGTCTGGGCACAATGGGCACTGAATTTGGGGTATTTGTTTTGGCCAGTTTGGCCGGCCGGAAACTAAAATGGCGCTTTATTTAAATATATTAAAGACCTAATATTAGGGTGCATTTTAAGGAGATTTAGGGCTCTTCATCGGATATCCGTTCTTAATCCCGATGTTAGTCGACATAGTTAATGCCAAAATGAAACCTATTCAGGATAGCCCATTGACGTCCATAAAAGGACATCCTGGGACATACTAAAATAGGCTGTCTTGAGGACGTCCTAAAATAGGATATCCTAAAAGGTACATCCGTTTCTCTATTTATTTTACGTACTGGGATATCCAAGTACGTCAATTTGTCATCCCATATCCCGATTGTGCTGTGTGGGGTAGACAGAAATTTTGACAGCTGCCAAAAGTGAAAACTTTATCTTAATATCAATTAAGAAACTGAAAAGTTTTAAAACACGTTATATCTCTTCTTCTGTGAAAACTAACAGTATTTTCAAAATTACGAGACACACTTGTAAATTTTTAAATTTGACAGCGATTTTGGCAGCTGTCAAGAATAAAAAAAAAGGAAATGAAAAATCTGCTTTGACAGATCGATTATGTATTTGTAAACTAAAGATTTAAAACTAAAATTGTGCGAATCTTTATATATTTGTGACCTGTAGACTGATTTTAATTGAAAAATGCGATATTTTTTAGTAAAAATTCAATTTTAGGTCAAAATTATAAAAAATTATAGCCAAAAATAAAAAATCCGGCGCAACAGATTGATAGAGAATTTCATAACGAACATTTAAAAAAAACGAACTTTCTGATAACTTTCACTGAACGACCTGTAGAGTGATTTGGGTGGCACAGTAGGATATCGTACCGCGCCTTCGCCAAATTATCTACTAAGAAAAAATGAATATATGATTGTATATAGATTATAAAACATAATTGCCTTTCACTAAATAATCATATCGGTATCTATGTGACAAACCCTATATTGTAAAATGTTGAATGAAATTGTAGCAAGTAGAAAACGTGGAAGTGTACGAAAATGTTGATATACAGCGCGAATGCGACACGATGGTTGACTTCTCCCGCCCATAACCAAGAATATTAATGCTACGTAAAAATGTGTCTCAAATCATTTCGATAGAGAATTTACTTATCATTAAATTTGATAACCACCTTTTTTTGGTAGAACCTTTCAGAACCGAGATATTGGCAAAACAATGATTTTTAAGCGATATTCCTCCAAAATTTGGGTTGTTCCAAGGGGCGGGCGAGGGGGAAAAATAGTATGTCTAAAAGAGGCATATAATGAACTGGTTCCAACAGTAAAATCTTTTGTACGATTTAAAACGGAATTTACGCATCCTGAAATCCCTGACGACTGGCCTAATGAGTAAGACAAAAAGGTCATTTTAATAAAAGTCGCGGAAGCGAGGTCATGTCACATAACCTATATTGAACCTATAAAGGAGGCAGCAATCCGTTCTTGTGAATGATATAGTCACTAAAAGGAACCTTAAAGCTAACTACTAGTGTCCCATTATTTTTAAATTAAAATATTTTTATATTATTACGCCTAAAAGAACTTCTCGTGTTTAGAAAGAAATGGTATACGAACATACACATATACTTTTTTATTCCATATTTTAGTTCAGCCTATTATGAAACTGTTTTCTGTGCAAAAAATTCTGTTTCTAAGATGATGAGAATTAAAATTTTTGTCCGGTTGTAATATACCTATTTGATTAAATCAAATAGGTATAATAATAATTATTATATCAACGCTGAACCTATGCTGCGCGATTTTCCTTTTTGTATACAAAAAATATACCATAATATACATAATATCTTAAACTGCCCAATGAAACACGACACTGTATCGTGCCAAAAGTCTTGCTACCATCTATTAAATATTTCTTGCCTATCAGTCTAACATATTACCAGATATCAAAGATAACTTCATACAGTCGCCATATTTGGTTGACTGTAGGGTTATAGAGAATAGGAATTGATATCGTAGAAGCGGCAAAACCGTAATAATCTTAAATATAAGTGGTACACCGTAGTCAACGACGGTGCTGCTTCAGGTACATTAATCTACTATTTCCTTTGATTAAAATACTGCTAACTTTTTGCTCACTGTTCACACTGTATGCTCATACAATATTTGATGACTGTTTCCTTCGGGGAGGTCCCGTCGGGAATAATTATACTAAAATTTACAGTAGACATAACAAGTAACAGTTTCTAGTGTTGGCAAAAACGAAAACAGCAAATAGTTTGCGTATTTAATGTAGCCATAAGGAAATTCATGGTTATTAAATTCTAATAAGTAAATACAATGCTTCCCATGAATAATAAATTTAATAACTTAATTAAGTGACATTGTATAAAAATTTTATGCCGCGATAATGTAATGTTCTTCCTGACAAAATATTCAAATAATTTCCGTTACTTGTTATTCTGTTGTTTTTGACTAATTTACGTTAATTAATACTTGTCTTTTATTACGGTAAATAATAAACTACTCATATTAATTAATACATTTCTGAAAATACATAAATCAATCAGAATTGAAGATTATTGAAACATAACACAGAACTAAATATGTTAATTTGTTGCAGATTCAATAATTAGGAAAACAATACAAATGGAATATGTACACGGTTATTCATTAAACAGTGTGTCCCAGGATAGATGTAACAAGAGGTGTAATAGACAAAAAATTTTGGAATTTTGGAATGGTATTTGGGGATTGAGTTCTGATTGTTGTAAAACTAAAGTATACCAAAAGTGACTTGATTTGGTGTTCTACAGGGTGTTTTATAAGCAAAGTTGTAAAAATCACCACAAATAAAGTACCTTTATTTTTCAAAATATGAAAAAATTCAACTAAGAAAAGTTATTTAGAATGCAATTTTATACCTCTGTACCAAATTTCAGGAATATAAAATTATTTTTTCGAAACTTTTTTCAATAAATTAATATTTTATTTTGAACCATTCAATTAAAACTGCATAGAAATTATTTTTTGTGAATTAATATTTAAAGTTATGTGGAAGCTAAAAGTAGGCTATGAGAAAAGCAGTGGATACACATTTATCATTGATTATTGACATATCTGTCAAACGTAGTTAATATTATCCTTAATTTCAGTTTCAAATTAACGAACCAAGCATAAAAAATTAAGTGAAAATGGTACTCACAGTGCATGAAAAAATTTATATTGTGCAATGCTACGGAATTGGCTGTGAAAACTCGCTAAGAGAAGAGGTAAGACAATTTAATTTGAAATTTCCAAACACTGCTTTGTCACGTAGTCAGGCTATGATAATAACTAAAAAGTTTCTGGCTACTGGTAGTATTCTTAACATGAAAAGAAAAATAAAAGCATATGGTAAAGACAATGTTGGGGCTATTATAGCTCATGCCTCTCTTATAGAAAATCCTAGGATGCCACTAAGAGAGAGATCAGCTCTTATTAATATTAGCAAGTCTGAACTCCAAAGAATTTACAAGGCAAAGAAAATTAGGGCATATAAAGCAAATTATAAACATACGCTTGAAGAGGGAGATGACGGCCGTAGGTTGGATTTTTGTTTGACCATTGGAGAAAAAATCATGGAAGAGAGATTTTTTCATCATTTCATAATTTTCTCAGATGAATCCACATTCTCAGAATTGTCGGTTTTGGGCTTCTGAAAATCCAAATTTTAGAATTCATTGTAGAGGACAATATTATAAAAAAGTGAATGTGTAGTGTGCCGTTTCTTATCACGTTGGAGTTATTGGACCTTATTTCATTAAGGGAAGGTTAAATCAGCACACTTATTTACAGCTTATTGAAAGATTTTCTGAAGAACATTTAAATATTTTAAGAGATATGCCTTTAGTTCATTTTCAACATGATGGTTGCCCTGGCCACTCCACAGAAATGGTTAATCGGTGGTTGAATTTAAATTTTGGAGAAAATTGGATTGCCAGGAATGGACCGATCAAGTGGCCGGCGAGATCCCCTATCAATATTGGATTTCTTTTTATGGGGTCGCCTCAAGCAGTTGGTTTACGCTGAACCACTTCCTAACGATGTAGCAGTATTGAAGCACAGAATTACAAATGCCGTAAACTCCATACCGTCATATTCGAGATATTTTGTATAAATCTGTATTAAAAAAAATAAAAATATTACCTGGAGATGCCGGGGATCGAACCCGGGGCCTTTCACATGCAAAGCGAACGCTCTACCACTGAGCTACATCCCCGATGCGTAGAACTAGTTGCCATGGCTGCAGCATTTGTTTTACCATTAAAATATCGTAGGTACGGCTCCAACTTATATTCATTTTTAATTAACTGAAATTAGTAGTATTAGTAGTAAACAAATGATCTTCTCGTGTGCTGTTGGAGGTTACAGGATGATGATCCGAAAAAGGTAAAACTAAAAACAAACGTAACTGAAGACGCTGAAGATCGCAAGGGCGGATCTAGAAATTTCAATAATTTTTTTCTCGTCTGTGGCGCATGGGATCCATACGAAATATGGAAAATAACATCTAGAGAAGCACTCCTCTAACAGCCCCTAAAAAGTTTTGAAAAAGCAGTTTGCGAAAAATTTTTTCAAAATTTTGCATGCGCCACAGATGAGAAAAAAATTATTGAAATTTCTAGATCCGCCCTTGGAAGATCGAACTTTTCATTCAAAACGAAAGCTTGAGCCAAATCAAATAAAAAATAAGTTTATTTCAAATTTATCTTTAAATCTTATTTTCCTTCCTGGTTTGGCTTAAAGATAATTGCATTAACATAATTTAAACACTTTTGGTGGCAGTGAGGAATTTTTTTAAAGACACATACAGGGTGCGCCACTTAAGATTCCCCAGAATTGTAGCTTTTTTATTTTTGAAGCGATGACCATGTTGGGCACATCAAATTGTAGACATTTTTAAAGCCTTTAAACATGCATACAGAGTGATTAAAAAAATATATTTTGAAAAAATTGTTAAGAAAGGAAATTTAATTTCTTTGAATATTTTTTTACCTCACCCTGCACACGAACTGCGTTAATGTTTTCTTATAAAAGTTTTAATTAACTTCAGTTTATGTTATTAAAATTTAAAAAATAAAAATTTTGCAATTTCCTATTTAGTAGTACATTTTAATATAAGTTTGTTTTTGAAAATATTTATTTCTTTTGTTTCTTGTTACTGTTTTGTTACGTTGAATATTGTTTGTGATATGTCTTTTTGTTGAAGAAAGATAGCGAAATGTAGTCGGTTGTTCTACAATGTTTATGTGTTTATGTTTATAAAAACAAGTAGTTGTTAGTCCGTCATTAAGCTGTCATCAATTGATTCAATATATATTTTACAACAGTAAATCTCTCTAATCTTTAACTAAAGTTAACTATTTCATATCCAAGATAAGCGCTTTTACAGGTTATGGGCTCAAGCTTACGGTAAAAGTTGAAATAGTGTTTAAACTTAAAGAAATAATAATTAATCGCAGTAAACATGTCATCGTCAGGATCAGTAAGGATTGAATTGTTGAACAAGGACAATTTCGACACATGGAAGATTCAAATGGAAGCTATTTTAGTAAAAAATGATGCATGGATGTACGTGAGTGGGGAAAAGGTAAAGCCGGCACTCACAGCAGATGATAATGAATCTGCAACTGCGATAAAATTATGGGAGAGTTGCAACCGGAAGGCGAAGTCAGATATTATATTGTCAATTAATCCATCGGAATTGAAGCAGGTAAAGAATTGTACTACTTCAAAGAATATGTGGGAGAAACTGCAGACTATTTATCAGTCGAAAGGACCAGCTAGAAAGGCTACACTTTTGAAGCAGTTGACTTTACATCGGATGGATGATACTGGGGACGTTCGTAATCATCTCGATCAATTTTTCGATATAATTGATAAATTAAGTGAGATGGAAATTACAATAAATGAAGATTTGTTAACAATAATGTTATTGTACAGTTTACCTCCAAGCTTTGAAAATTTTCGGTGTGCGATTGAGTCTCGCGATGATTTACCGAAACCAGAAACTCTGCGAGTGAAGATTGTGGAAGAATATGATGCAAGAAAGAATGAAACACGTACCATCATATCAAATCCAATGATCGCAAAGAATCAGGCGGGAAATCGAATGAAATATTGGAGTGAAAAGAATAATGCAAGTCAGTCAAGTAAGAAGGAATGCAAAATCAAATGTTTTAGATGTCACAAGATTGGACACAAAGCCCGAGATTGCACTAAGACGATGATAAATAATGAGAAAGCGAATAAAACTGATGTGAGCTTATATGTATATATTGAGAATTCGACTAAGCAAGAGGCATTTAGTGGTAGCTTGTCATCTCATGGGAGTAATTGGTGTTTGGACAGTGGTGCAACGACTCATTTATGCAAGGATCTAGAAAATTTCGTGGAAATTAAAGATACTAAACCTAGAAAATTGAATCTAGCTAGCAATTCGTCTACTGAAATTAAGGCAAGAGGAACAGTGTTAATAGCATCGGAAATTAACGGACGTCAGATAAATGTCAATCTTCAAGATACGTCTCATGTTCCTGATTTGCGGACAAATTTATTACCAGTTAGCAAAATAACTGATGAAGGTTTTAAGGTTATATTTGATCAGAAATCTGCCGAAATTATCAATAAAGAAGGACGAACAATACTGCAAGCGGATCGAATTAATGGATTATATTTTCTACGCGAAGGAATCGATCAATGTAAATCAGTATCCCAAGAAAATGTCACAGAATTAAAATCGAAAGCTACGGAGACTTGGCATCGAAGGATGGGTCATTTGAATATGAGGGATCTCCAGGAGAGTGATCGAAAGGGGACTGTGAAAGGAATGAAGTTGGATAGATTGCCGGAAAATTTCGAATGTGACATTTGCATTCGCGGGAAAATGACAAAATCTGCATTTCCAAAAAGACTTGAAAAATCTTCTGAATTATTGGAAATAATTCATTCTGACGTATGGGGGCCTGCACGAGTACAATCAAATGGAGGTGCGCTGTATTTTGTCACATTCATCGACGATTTTTCTGGATGGTGTGTTATTCGACTCATCAAAAAGAAAAATGAAGTTTTCGATGCATTCAAGGAATTCAAAACATTCGTAGAAAATCAAACAGGAAAGACCATTAAATATTTACAGTCTGATAATGGGAAAGAGTATATAAATAATATTTTTAATGAATTCCTAAAAACGAATGGAATTGGGCGAAGGCTGAGTGTCACACATACTCCTGAACAAAACGGAATGGCAAAAAGACGAAACCGTACTCTAGTGGAGATGGCGCGGTGCTTGCTCATTCAATCAGGATTACCACAATCATTCTGGGGAGAGGCCATAAATACTGCGAATTATACAAGAAATAGGTGTCCTTCGAGGAGTAACAATGGAAAGACTGCCTTTGAGAAATGGACCGGGAAGATACCGAATGTGAGTTATTTTAAAGAATTTGGATGCGAAGTATTCACTTTAAATCGTGATCCAACCAAGGGAAAATTCGAATCGCGGTCAAAGAAGGGTATTTTCATTGGATATTCGGAGCAATCAAAAGCCTACAGAGTGTGGTTATCTGAAGAGAGGAGAATTGATATCACTCGATATATGAAGTCCCAAAAAAAAAAAGAAAGTAGAAGAGTAGAGGACTCCGAACGAAAATTTGTTGATTTTCTTATAAATAAGAATGATCAGAAGATATCTGGCGAACATCTAGAAGAGGTTTGGTTCGATGCAGAGAGTAATGATCGAGTAGAAAATATCTACGAGAGGAATAATCTAAATAATTATGAAGAAATTGTCGATGAAATAGAGGAAGAATCTCAACCTATTAGTCATGAACGTGAGGTACCTGCAGTGGTAAATGAATCAAGAAGAGGCAGGGGAAGACCGAAGAAGATTATGACAGGGAACAGGGGAAGACCGAAGAAACAATACCAAGTCATTGGTGATGTCGATAGAGTCGATCAAGTCGAAGAATTCGGTGGTTTAGCGGAAATTCCCATTCATGACGCCATAAGTGGACCGGATTCTGATGAATGGCTTCAAGCGATGGCGACTGAATTGAAATCAATTATCAAAAATGACACGTGGGTATTTGTTGATCGACCAGTGAACCAACCAGTTATCAGCAGTCGGGTTGTATTGAGGAATAAATATAATGCCGATGGTACTTTGGAGAGAAGAAAAACCAGAATTGTGGCTAGAGGTTTTTCTCAGCGTCCCAGAATAGATTTTGATGAAACTTTTGC
Organism: Rutpela maculata; assembly: GCA_936432065.2. Lineage (NCBI taxonomy): Eukaryota > Metazoa > Arthropoda > Insecta > Coleoptera > Cerambycidae > Rutpela > Rutpela maculata. The sequence goes on from OW386285.2 coordinate 125,186,028, forward strand.
TCCGGTAGCACGTATTGGTTCGATACGTATGATTACATCAATTGCAGCTCAATATGGGATGAAGATAAAACAATTCGATGTGACAACTGCGTACCTGAATGGAGTGCTAGAAGAGAAAATTTTTATGGAAGTACCAGACTACACAGAGGATACACTGGAGAAAATTATTCTTATGGAATCAAAAACCAGCGAGATCAAAAAAAGAGCCACACAGATGCTTAAAGAATTTCAGGAAGGGAATAAAGTATGCTTCATGAAAAAGGCTCTCTATGGTTTACGTCAGGCTGGACGTCGCTGGCACTTCAGGTTATGTGAGGAATTGAATAAATTTGGTATTAAGCAATCTGAATACGATCAATGCGTGTTCTATTCGGGACGAGGGGAAGATATATTTCTGGTGGCGATTTATGTGGATGATATTCTGGCTGTTTCAAGAAATGAGCAGAAGATACAACAGTTTGAGGAGTTTTTATCGAAGAAATTCGAAATAAAGAGTCTCGGAAATGTCAAGTATTGCCTAGGTATTGAATTTATGTGTGAAAAGGATGAGATTAAAATGAATCAAAAAGGATATATAAAGGATGTCCTTGAACGATTTGAGATGATCAATTCGAATTCAGTCACTACTCCAATTGAATTGGGAATAAAATTAAAAAAAGATGATAAGAAAAATGAAAACAAATCAGGGATGAATAAATTAAAGGAATTGCCGTACAGAGAATTATTGGGATCGCTTATGTATTTGGCTGTGTGTACGAGACCTGATATTTCTTATGTAGTGAGTTATTTAAGCCAATTTAATTCCTGTTACGACACAACTCACTGGGCCGCTGCAAAACGTGTTCTCAGATACTTGAAGGGAACAGAAGATATTGGTCTTACCTTTAGAAAGACTGAAGAATCATTAAAAGGATACGTTGATGCAGACTGGGCAAATTGTCCGAATGATAGAAAATCTTATACAGGTTTTGCCTTCATTCTGGGAGGTAATCCGATTTCATGGGAATCAAGAAAGCAACAAACGCCAGCTCTTTCATCAACCGAAGCAGAATACATGGCTCTTACAGAAGCTGCAAAAGAAGCATTATACTTGCGTCGATTTTTGATAGAAATTGGTTTCGAGAAGATGACACATATTAAACTAATGTGTGATAGTCAGGGTGCTCAGAAGTTAGCGAAAAATGCTGTTTTCCATAACAGAACTAAACATATTGATGTGAGGTATCATTTTATTCGAGATGTTCTAAAGAAAGAAGAACATTTTTCGATTGACTATGTACCTACAAAAGATATGGCTGCTGATGTTCTCACGAAGGGACTTCCAAGACCTAAACATCGAAGGTGTCTTGAATTATTAGGAGTTCAAGATCCTGAATAATAGAATATCAATCTCCTACATCTCGAGAGGAAGTGTTGAAGAAAGATAGCGAAATGTAGTCGGTTGTTCTACAATGTTTATGTGTTTATGTTTATAAAAACAAGTAGTTGTTAGTCCGTCATTAAGCTGTCATCAATTGATTCAATATATATTTTACAACAGTAAATCTCTCTAATCTTTAACTAAAGTTAACTATTTCATATCCAAGATAAGCGCTTTTACACTTTTACAAATAAAACATAAAATTATTATTTACATTATTTTCAAAATTATTTTAAAGAAAATCAGTTTGGAATCGGAATAATTAAAACCTTTATAAGAAAACATTAACGCAGTTCATGTACAGGGTGAGGTAAAAAAATATTTAAGGAAATTAAGATTTCTTTCTTTTTTCAAAAAATTTTTTTTTAAATCACTCTGTACACATTTTTAAATGCCTTAAAAATATCTACAATTTGATGTGCCCAACATGGTCGTCGCTTAAAAATTAAGAAAGTTATAAGCCTGGGGAGTTTTAAGTGGCGCACCCTGTATATTTATATTTAAACTTATAGAATGGACGTAATTATTTGGTACAATGATGGTTTATGGTTATTCTTTGGAGTTTACTGAGACGGGAAAAATCATTTAAATGAAAAAATCCTCCATTCAGAAAGATCAATAATTTTGTAGAGAAGGCTATTATAGAGTTTTAGGAGGTTTTGTTTGTGGAAGAGATGATGTTAGGATGCTAGAGACAGTGAATGTGGGAAGTGATAGAGAAAGTGATGTTGAAGAATGAGAAAAAAAAGAAATTTTTCTTATATGAGGGAGTATGTTTGTTAGTTTAAAAAGAGGCATGGGATTCCACCTAGACGTTCAGCCGAAAGTGCAACAAAGGAGCCTAACACAGCATATATTAAATGAAATCATAAAAAGTATGCCGTTAGAATTTTTTTTTTGATTTGTCAAGGGCCTTGGATTCAAACTTTATGTCAATAAAACTAGATGCCTTAGGCTTCAGAGGCCGTACAAATGGGTGGTTAGTTTCATATGTAACGAATTGATTGATCAATTGATTGATTGATTGATTGATTGATTGATTGTTTGATTGATTGATTGATTGATTGATTTACCAGCGTGCGGTAGGTATTTCTGCCACTCCCAAGGATTATACAGCTGGGCCTGCTACGTCCACGCTGGGTTGGACTAGGGTCATGCTTGTTGCCAGCAGCGAGAGCCACATGATGCATGGTAAAAGAATGTGGGATGGGAGGTGTAGGTATTTGTGAGATGAGTTACCACATTGTGTCGTGAGGAAGCGTTTAAGCTCCTTTTTTTGTGTTTTTGGTTCTGAACTTCTGCCTCTTCTGAGTCTTCTTGTGAAATATGTTGCCGCGTTGTGTGGTGATATGAAGTGTTTATGCTCCTCTTTTTGTGTTTCTGCTTCTTCGAGTTTTCTTTTTCTGAGTTTTCGGATTCCCCGATTTCCGATGCTGGGTTGGCTTTGGGTCATGCTTGTTATCAGCAGCAAGAGCCACATGATGCATGGTAGAGGAGTGGGGGATGGACAGTGTAGTAGGTGGTTGTGAAATGCGTTGCCACATTGTGTTCGTGATATTTAATGTTTATGCTCCTCTTTTTTTGTGTTTCTGCTTCTACATATTTTCTTCTTCTCCTTCTGAGTCTTCTGATTCCTCCGTTTCTGATACAGTATATATCTGTAGGTATTTGTGATATGCGTGGCCGCGTGCTCCTTTTTTGTATTTCTGCTTCTTTTTCTTCTGAGTCTTTTCACTGAGAGAATATTTTTGCAGTGACAGCCAAAAATCAGGCTACAGCAGCAAGAAAATCTATTTGAATAGGCGCCAGCCAAGAATTTTCGTAGGGCAGTAAAATTCGTTTTACTGGAATTACTTTAGTGCAATAGTAAAGTTACTTTATAAAATATAATTAAAATGTTTCACCTAGCCACTGTAAATAAACTTTACTGTTACAGTAAAGAAATAGTATTGTTGTAGCAAATATACTTATTTACTAATGCAAAGTATCTGACTACGATAGTCAATTCTTTTTACTTACAGCAACATTTTTTATTATCACTCCATGGTTTTTCTAGTGCTGTAATTAACTCCTTTCTTGTTGTAGCAAAGTCACTGATTAGACAGAGCAGGAACTTGATTGCAGTAGTATCACTTATTTTTAATTGCGGCAAAAAAGTTTACTACCATTGCAAGGTTTTTCTAGTACCCCAGTTAGTGTCTTTTTTATGCAGCATACATGCTTTCCTAATTTAGTAATAAATTAGCCTGCCTCAGAAAAGATATTCCTTTATATCAAAAAGTTTTAAATCAATAACAGTAAAATTTCTTAATTAGAATAGAATGGCCATTTTGCTATTATTATAAAGTATATCTGCTGTGGGAATAAACATTTTTTGCTGGAAAATAAACACAGGGAGCTAAAAAATGTTTGATAAAATTTTCTCGTATAGAAACATGTTTTACGAAGGAAAATAATTTTGTTATAAAGTCGATTTACTTTTCTATCAATTAGTCATACTTTGTCATTGCCAGTTTTCATAACTACCGCACATAAACAAGCATTTGTTTTATCAAAAATATTTTTTTTACAAAAAATATCAAGTATAAGCAATTTTTTTGTACCATCTTGCGTGATGGTATAAAATGCTTCTGTCTCTAAAAAAAAATAAAAAAAATTTATATTTTCCTAAATTTTGTAATTTTTTCAATGAAATAACTTCTTGAGTATATATATATAATTATGGAAACTGACAGTTACCAAGTACATAATACTAATTGATGATAATACAAATAAACTTTATAACAGAATAACCATTTAAACATATGTGAATTCGAGTCTGAATCCGAGAAAATTTTATATAAACAGTTATTTCTGAGCTACATGCACGTCCTCATATAGTTTCAGCAGAAAATATTTATTCCTAAAACATAACTTTACAGAATGCATATCAATCTTGTCTAATTAAAAAATCTATATTATTAGTGGCTTTAAACTCTGACATAAATTTCTGTGGCAGACCAATGTTTTATTCCAGGTAATACGAGTTTTTGCTTGTAACTTAAATTAACTTTTAAAAAATTTTATATGCATTCGAAAAAATCAAAATAACCTTGTGAATGGTTACCTTCAAAGATTGGCTGACATTATTTTCTGTTGAAATTGAAAAATGAAATTTGTAACTCCCTCACTAGGTTTACTTGCTTAATATGAAAAATAAATGTTATATATAATGACTAAATACTTATTCACCTTACATGAAGAATATTTTTTTAAGGAAATAATTTTCTCCCAAACAAGACAATGAATAATGCATATTAAATTTCCTAAATTAAAACTGCACGCAAAAAATTGGTATACCTTGAAAAGAAATTGATAACTATGGTCAAGGATTTTGTATAAATGATTAAAACCAATTAAATAATAAACATTTAATTTCATAGGTATACACAGCCTAGTATAACAACCTTTAAAAGTAAAAAATATTTAAAACATAATCATCATCTACTTTCATAATTCGTTTGCCACTTTTAGTTTTTTAAAAAAACTCACAGTTATTTGAATTTGTTATAATTTGTTATAACTATAATTTTGAGAATGATAAACAAATTTAAAAAATACAATCTAAATAAACATAATCTTTTTTTCTCTTAACACCATTGTAAAATATATGTAAAAACCTAAAGTTTGAAAAAAAAACGTCCTCCTACGAGTTGATGCACTCAAACAATAAGCGATTACAATTTCGAAACCTTTTCTTATTTTTAACCTTTGAATAAATATTTTACGTTAAAATTTTGCACGAATGTTTAGTTCAATAACGGGCATAGTTCCATCAACTTTCGTGCAAATTGGTGCATTATTACGTTATATTTCTTAAATTATCAAAAAAGGCAATTTTTAGTGGTTTTTATTTTTTTACAAATTAACAAATTATCAGAAAGTTTCTTCATATGCATAGGCTTAATCAATTTTATTGTGAACAGTTTGATATTTTTATTTTTACGATACGATTACTAAGATCGGAGATAATAAGGAAAATAACAGAGAATTTCAGTGCTGGAAAATAAATTGTTAAAATTTTACAAGAAGCAATGAACGGATTTAATACAAAACTGCTCGTAGCACTTGTTATTATACCTACAACAAATTAAAACATTAAAATTGCTGTAGGTAGAGAATTCCTTATTCATCTATTTTGATCCTTAATTTGATTCCACTACCACTAAAAAATTGCAACGAGAACCAGACATAAAAGTTACCCTCTCCAAGTCACACGCACGACCTGATCCGAAGGTACCTAAAAACATTAATATGGCGTCTTATAGGGCAGTTATGATGAGATCGTCTTATTAAAATTGATAGTAGATACCGCGGTTTAAAAAACCAAGAGCAAAAGCAAACGACTTACCAAAGTCTTTATAATAATAATACACTGCACAATATCTATACAAATACTTATAGAAATGACTAAAAGCATGACGCGGAGTCAACGTAAACACCATCAGCGCAGAATGGAAACAAATTGCACCAGAGAAACAATTCGTGATGTTCCGCCTGAATAAAAGTTGACCGATTGTGCCCGAATGGTGTTCTGATTATCTATCTCAGCAAAGAACTTTGCAATTGTAGCAAAATTTTTATTTATCACAGTTAAACTATTCTTTGCATATTCTTCTTTATAATGGTAGCTAAATGATCTACTGCTTTAGTAAAGCAACTAATGAATACTGAAAAGTACTTTTTAAGGGCTAATATACACACTCAGTAAAGTGATCTTTTCTGAGGTAGTGAACAGATATTTCTAAATTAAATAAAATTATGGCTATTCTAGCTAAAAAAATCGTAGCAAAGAATTTATTTCTGGAGATTTTCTCAGTGTTGATTCCTCCGTTTCTGATTCTGGTAGAGTATATATCGTTGCGATTTCCTTGTGGAATTCAGTTTTTCCCCTCGCTTTTCTTTCCCAGTATATTTGATCCTTTCCCAGTTTCTTCATGATTCTCTCGATTGTTGTTTTCCACGTGTAACATGGTCTTCCTAGTTTTAGTTTGCTGTTGTTCAGTGTTAGCGCTTTCTTCAGTAGATGTGTTAGGTCCGCTGTATAGATTGGACTTGGCTTTATTGTTGTTTTTGTATACACTCCACTTCACTTATTACTACTTCCTGGGTGGTTTTCGGTCGAGTACTCGGTCTTTGTCACCTTGTTTTTCACTTTCTTGCACTGAGAGATTCAATCGCCCGTATTAATTATATATTAGCTACATCACTCAACCGCTGTTATACCCATATGTACCACTCTATGCAGAATTTTCACTTAATAACGATCTTTGTCATCCTGTTTTTCACTACTTTGCACTGATAGATTTAACCCGTATTAATTAAACACCAGCTATATCACTTAATTCTTGTTATGCTAATACTACTTTATGTAGAATTTTTCACTTAACAATGAGTGTAATTTTGACCTGAAAAACATCACTTGATAATTTATCTATGAAAATATTATGACCATACTTTATTCATTTGATTAATACGGGTTCAATTCACATTAAATTCGTTGGTAATTTTAACAACTATGAAAAAAGAATTATTTGAAGGTTAGCATAAAAAGTTTATATGACCATAGTTTAGGAACAATACGTTATTGACTATTTCGGGTACAATCTAAACGAATATTACAATCGTATGACAATTCCACAAAATGGTTCTGATTTGATTTGATTTTTGGTCCCTTGTTTGGACATGTCCCCGGTACTTCATGTCCCCGGTACTTCATTGCGTACAGGATAGACAGGTGTTCATGTATGCAGATGACAGAAGAATTGTGTTCTCGGGCATTACCCCCCGTTGAAGTAACTACCAAAATGAATGAAATTATTAATAAATTTTACGTATGGTGTGAGAAAAATCATATTTTAGTTATTCTTAATAAAACATTATGCGTAAAGTTTACGGGCGTATATAAGAAATCGCAAAATTCTACTTTCCAATACAGCGGAACCCAAGTAAATACTATGTCAAATACCAACTTTTTAGGCACCCCTATAGACTCCAAATTAGTCCAAATGTCAGTGAATTGAGCAGGTAGGTCATGTCTGAAAAATTGAATCAGGCTTATTACTCTAGTCACTCTGAGACCAAATTTCTGGGCTCCCTCCTAGCTACGTCACAATTATCCTACAAGAAATAACTCCAAAATATATTTAAATAGTTTTTCATATATGAGTTATAAGAAATCTGCGGATTATGCCGGCAGTAATTTTTATAATTTATCGAATAAACTAAAAGAAGAAAACATCTGTCAATGTTCTTTAAAACAAATTTAAAAATATGTTAATGAATTAATGTTTTTATTATAAAAAAAATACGAAAATTACTTAAAAAATTTAATTTAAATTCATATCTGTTTGGCTCAACTTAAACAGTTATATTTAACCAATTTTATGTTTGTTTGTCAATACTGTGTTTAGTATATCGGTATTATTTTTATATTATCTTGTTTGTACTTTATCAGCACTAATGTAAAACTTTTTTCTTTTTTAAGGAATGATATCTAACTTAGTCAGTTGAATTATAATTTGTCTTACCAAACAATTGTAAAATTGGAAACAAAAAGTGAATAATAAAGTAAGTACGTAAATAAGAAGTTAGGCAAATGGTTGTGTGAAAAAAATGTAGCCTGATTTCAATCGTGGCTGTAGCTCAGCGGCAAATTTGATTTATTCGCTTTTCACGTGAAACCTCCCGAGTTTAATTCTAGGAATATCTAGTTATTATTTCTATGGTTTTGACTTCGAACAGATTTATTATAATAATGTTATTTAAAATCACTCATAGATTTAATAATTTAATACCATCAGTTCTTCCGAAGTTTTCTTTTGTTGCTTTTTTCCTCTTTTAGGTTGAAATTATACTACTGACTGGGGACAGTGGATGGTATTACTTTTTACCAGGCAACTAGGGGACAATGGTGGGATATTTGGGCCTAGGATCTACAATTTAGTGTGAATTTTAAACCACGGTCCTCAGCCACCTACTTTACCCTACCTTGGGTCATCCACCACGTTTCTGGTGGTTCACCAGCCCGGGGGTTATCTCATGGACAATCACAGGGATCATCCCCCGTCTTACTCAGTAGGTTAACGGTCTAGGTTTGTCTCTGTTGATAGCTTACCGACTGTTAGATCCATCCAAATGCCGGACTCGTTCTGCGTTACTTACTCTACTGATCAGTGGCCTAACCAGAAAACAAACTCTGACCTTACTGACCTAATACCTGTTACCAAGGTTACGGGTCCGGTGAGAAAATAAATTGGAAAATTGATGAGCGGGTGGGGGGAATCCCAAAAATATTTTTGATGTGCGGGGAAGTATAATAAAAATTTTCATCATTTCAAAACCGGTCACATCAAAACAAACCCGGGCGCGATCACCCGATCATTGGGCTGCTGCCGTGCTGTGCATATTTGCATTTGGATGTGCGCCATTAGGCAAATGCAAAAAGCTCTTTTTTCAAGAAATCGAGAATTATTCTAGTTACCAATGAAAATTAGCAAATAGCACAAATTGGTAAATTATTTAATTAAAGGTAATTAACGAAACATAAATTGTTTTATGAAATGAAACAGAATAACAGAAACAAAACGTGTATTAGGTACTAAATATTTAGTCTTCTCTTGACTTTTGCGAGCTCCTGGTACACTTCATCGTAAGTTACAGGAATCTCTTGGTGAATGTTTAGTAGGGCCAAGCCATTAAGGCGACTTGTGATTGCTATATTTCTGAGGTAAGTTTTCAGTCTTCTTAAACTCGAAGTAATAATTAACAGTCAGAGAATTGTAGCAATTGCCCCCCCCTCTCGGATACACCACTGCTACTGATCGAATGCCGGTGACCATACCCCATCCATTTATATTACTGTGGCTTTTATATACTATTTTCTTAGGTTGCTAAATGATTTTTTTGGGGTTAAAATTTAAAAAAATATACGCGTTTTTTTCTATACGCAAGTTTATAAAACTTGAAATGAATGCAAATCTATATTTATTTTGTAATTTCAAACATACAATTATAAGATATTACTTTCTGTAAATCTGCACAAATTGTATAAACAAATATTACACGGCCACACAAAAAAAAAGTTCTGTGCAGCGGACCAAATTATATGGATATGGTATATTTTTCGATGTTGAATCTGAATCCGTGATCAAAAAAAATCTATCGTGTCGTTTTTGTTTTTTAGTCAAAAACATCCCTTAAAATTGTGTAAAATTATAGAAATAATGTAATAACTCTTCATGAAGTGTGATAAATGGTAGATGTTTTGTAGTCGAGAGTAGAGAATATAAATTCGAGCCACAGTAAGCTATTTCTATAAATTAAACCGAAATCCGCCCTTATCAGATAGTGAAAACTACCTCTAATACTCAAAAGGCGCAGGTGAGTGTAAATAATATGTACAAACGTCTTTTTGTATCTCTTAGTGCAAAGTATTTGACTCTGGTGCGACAACCAGCCATTACTCTCAAAGGGTAGAGACTCAATCCTATGGAGGGTTAAAACTACCCCCACCGCTCATAGGTTCAAAACGGGAAAAAAATTCAGGCAGGGTGAACAAATATGGAGCAAATTCATTCCAACCAGCAATACACGACTAGAGACTAGGGTGGTAAGAGCTACCCCCATGCTCAAATGTTACATATGGGTGCTATTAAAATTCGGAAAGGGTCAAATACTTGTAGCTTATTATGCCAAATATATAAATCTGGTACGACAACCACCTAGTCTTTTTAATAAGGTTGAAAACCATCCCTATTGGGGTGGGGGGTTAAAACCCCACATATGGACGGAAATAGATAGACGGAAATTTAGTTATTTTAGGTATATAGCTTACATATATAGAAAAAAAATGGTCACTGAAGAGATAACATCCTATATCTATGACTAAAAAAATAGGAAAAGAAAACCACGGAAAAGATATTTTGAAGATAAGAGAGAAAATTCATAAGAAAAGAAAGTATTTGGATTGATGGTCGAAAGTATGATATAAATAGGAAAAAGAACAGCTTTACAAAGATTAAAAAATAGACAAGTTGATAAATGTTAAGATAAACAGTTGAATAAGCAGGTATGGTATAATAAACTAGTGGAAGCATTATACTCTTCGCCGATTTACTGAGCTCTTTATATAATTGTTACACATTCTATAGGATACTCTTCGCATTTTTCTTGTAAATAATGTTAGTTTTTGGACATTTTAAATTTTGTGATACCAACTTTGTTGTGAAAAAAAAAATATATGAAAAAAAAATCACAATGTGAGGGATCGAACCCGGGACCCTTGGATTGCGAGACAACAACAACAACAAGCATTTATTAATGTTTCACAAGGTACAATAATGCGCCATTCCGGAGTCCGGCCCGGAGCCAGTCAGACAACCACGGCGAACATCGCCGAGGTGGGTGTGAGACTGGGCGGGGAGGGTCCGGTTTGGCAGTGACGAAAATTATTTGCTGAGTTAAAACTCCTGCCTAATGGAAAAAGGCTTAAATTTAACGGTATCGTATAACGTAGTACACAAGGGTACTTAAAAATAATTAAAATTAAAACTGTAAATGTTCTCAAACGAGGAGGGGGCTGCATAAATGCCTGTTAATCCTGACGCTTAGTTAGGAAAATTAATTTTTTTGAAATGGTCCCAAGAGTAAACTACCTTTATTACTTCCACGTCTGACTATCTGTCTGTCGGTCTGTCTGTCCGTAACTTTTTTGTGCGCATGATTACTCTGGGACCGTTTATGATATTGACTTGAAATTTGGTAAACATGGTATTTTAACGAGATCTGGAACTAGATTATATTCTGATCTTATTTCGTTGAAGGTTTGAGGGATAAATGGAGGTAAATAGGTACATCAAGCAAGTGAGAGTTCATAAAATTGGTATTTAGTATATATAAGAGAAGCTAAGGTCTCAAAAAATTTTTTGGCATTAACCACTCCCATAACCACCTCCTCCTCGTTATTAAAATTAAAAGGGGTGAAAAAATTAAATTATGATTTAGTGTGTGTACAAGAACCAAGGGCCTCAATTATTTTTTCACTCACTTCCACCCTCACCTCCACCCCCACTACCGATGTGGCATATCTTTTATGGGTTTTTCGGGTAATCAGTAAGACAGTTTCAAATATTATATTATTAATGTTTCATAAACAATTATTTCCACATATAAATTGTTTTCGTTGTGAGAGGCTTGGATAGAAAATCTGGATGTGGAAGTAGTGATTCCTTGGGCAGCGGTTTTTTGAAGATATCGAAAAATGTTATTTAAAGAAGTTACTTATAATGCCAAGTTAAATCCAGATATCTTTGGTTGTTCTATTTTAAAAATAAAAATTTTCCACTTTCTAATTTATGAACTATATTTTTAAATCTTTTTCTGTTATTAATAATTTTCTCTATTTGATAGTTTCAGCCTGAGTAATAAATTAGAATCCACTTTGAAGAATTTTTAGCAGTACTTTTTTTAACCAAATGTATATTTTAGAAAAAAATGCTGAATTTCTTGGTGCATAGTTGTTCTCTTTTCTTCAAATGTTAATTTTTTTGAAATTTTTTAGTACAAATCGTTAAACAAAACTCTTTTTAAGCGATGTGCATTAAAATATTTCTAAAAAGTTAACATTATAAAAAAGAACAACTATGTACCAAGAAATTCAGCATTTTTTCCCAAAATATTTATTTGGTCAAAAAAGTACTGCTAAAAGTTCTTCAAAGTGGATTTTAATCCATTACTTAGGCTGAAACTATTAAATACGGACAATTATTTATAACAGAAATTTTTTTAAAAATGCAGTTCAGGAATTATGGATAAAAAAGTGGACAATTTTTATTTTTAAAATAGAACAGGTAAATTTCACATCGGGATATAACTTTGCATTATAAGCAACTTCTTTAAATAACATTTTTCGACATCTTCAATAATAAAGGTAGTTTACTCCTGAGGCAATTCAAAAAAATTAATTTTCCGACCTAAGCGCCAAGACTAACACAAATTTGTGTAGCCCATTTTTTCGTTTGAGAACGTGCACTTTTATCAAAAATAATTTTTTTCAGAAAGTCAGTATCAATGGAGTTTCCCATATGGTGCAGACTTTTTGGCGGACTCTAAAATACTGTTGATCTAAGTCTGATTACACAAATATGGTAACACAGCAAATCAATGAGATCAACAGGTAATTTCTTGTTTTTTCTTATTCAGCATTAGATATTGAGTACAAAAACTATCTGCTAAATATCAAAAATACCATTTTTCAGTAATAATTATGAAAGCAGAAGTAAAGGGTAATTATTCTTAAATACCTATTAGTATTAGAAGGTTATGATGATTATTTATGAATATTTAAAACAAAATAAAACATATAAAAAATAATTAAAAAGTCAGAATTCCGTTTAGTTGGAAATCGACAAAGTGAAAGAGAACCCTATAATATACGTGACTAAAATATCAAGGCCAACCACCAAGATAAAAAGTACATAAACTTCATTTTACATAATAATGCCCCTAATAACTTATTCAAGATCCGTCTTGAAAATAGCAAATGCAAAGGTACTACTACTACTAATACTATGAATTTAGTTTCAGTATATAAATATACGTTTACAGAGTGGACCAAATTAGATGGGATTTGTTGTTTTCTCTAAAACTATGGCAGATAGACAAAATCCAATATAGGTGTCCTGAGTTTGAGTTTCGAGAAACAAGCAATGGCGCAAACAGCGATCGTCTATCTTTTTCGACTACCAAGCTACAGAGTGTTTTTGGAGAATTGGCATTTTTGAATGACCTCTTTATCTCAATTACCAAGTGTCGAATCGAAAATCGCGTAACTCATTCTTTAGTAACTCTTTTAAGAAGAATCCGCTACTGATAAGAAGAAAATTATGCATTCTCAGTTTTCGAGATATAGACATTGTAATATGCCCGATTACGTCTCATTTCGCTTATACTGTCAGAATAAGACACTTCACTTAGATTCACACCACCGACCCACTCGCACCGCTGCCCGACATCAACTGCCGTCTCCTCCGGCCGTCAGCTACACAGCGCCACCTGGCATTCGATGATACTTCATTACTTGTCAACGTTAGGTACAAGTAATTCCAATACACTACAGACATAACTTTTGTTTTTTTAAAATGGAACACCCTGTAAATTGTTTTATTATTCGATGACAACTTAAATTAGCTATCCAACGATATAACATATGTCATATTTATCTCTAGAAAAAGTGGTTAAATTTAATACATTTGTGAGGAGGGAGGAGGCCATGGAAAACTATTAACAACAACAACACTTCTTATAATATTAAATAATTTTACCAAAAATAATAAAAACTAAACTACAGTAAATGTTCGAATTGTCTTCCATTGACATATTTATCGCATTTCGAATATTTATTAAGAAGGCCATGGTAAAAAAAAAGAAAATCGAAATAATCGTAACTGTCAAAAACTAATTTGTGAGTTAATTTGTAAGTGAGAATTGTTAAAAATGGTTCAACTTAGTAATGGTGAAAAATATGATATGATTCCGTGTTTTATAGAATGCGAAGAAGGTTCAAATTCAGCTTCCTAGCTTTATTTTAAGGTAAGTTATAGACAGCAAAACTTTGTGCCAAAAGAGCCGCCTAAACGATATTTTTGGATAAAAATATTCAAAAGGCTACAACAAAATTTAAAAGAGTTTGGATTATTTGTAAAACCTCGAGCAAAAATATACACGATGTCCAAAAAGTTTGGAAACGGTCAAATATCTCGAGAAATACGCATTGGATCCAAAAAAGAAAAAAGACGTCCTTAATAATTTTGAAAGGGCTATCCAATGATACCAAACTACGCTACCCCCTACCCCCACCTTGGAGTGGGGTGGAGGCAACTTTAAAATCTTAAATGGGTACCTCTATTTTCTATTACAGAATCGGATTCTACTGCAAAAATTACGTCAAGTTTGTTTGAAACGTTTTTTCCGATTCGTGACAGATGGCGCTGTAATCGCAAAAATATTTCTTTTCGTAATTTCTAAAAAATTCTACTTAAGAATGACAAATAATAAAGTACGAGTTCATTTTCTTGACAAAGCCATTCAATGGTGTTAAATTTAACCTCCCCTCCACCACCACCACCACCGTGGGGGACGGAAAGTGGAGAGCAATTTTCAAATGCTAAATGGAAACCCTCATTTTTTATTATTCGTGAAAACTGTTTAATTTTTAGGAAATATTAAAAACGTAAATTTTTTTTTTTTTTTAATGAAATTAAATTGTTTGTTCACCAGACTCTACATCCGCCAATAATAAATATGGGATTCCGTTTAAGATTTTAAGATTGCTCACCACTTCCCCCCTCTCATGGTGGTGGTGGAGGGGGAAGGGGGATATTAAATTTAATACCATTAAATGGCTTTTTCAAGAATGTGAACTCGTACTTTATTATTTTTCATACTTCTGTAGAATTTTTTAGAAATTACGAAAAGAAATATTTTGCGCTTACAACGCCATCTGTCACGAATCGAAAAAAACGTTTCAGACAAACTTGACGTAGTTTTTGCCGTAGAATCCGATTCTGCAGTAAAAAATAGATTTTAAAGTTTCCTCCCGCCCCACTCCAAGAGTTGGGGGTGGGGGGTCGCGTTTGGTATCATTAGATAGCAATTTCAAAATTATTAAGGACGTGTTTTTATTTTTTTAATCCAATGTGTATTTCTCGAGATATTTGACCGTTTCCAGACTTTTTGGACACCCTGTATAATAAAGCAGGTAGAGAAGTTGTGAAAAATATTGTTTTAGAAACTGTTAGATAATCCTAATATATCGGTCTCGCGAAATACAGGAAAATTTAGGAATACTAAAAACAACTACGTTGCGTTGCTTGAAAAAAAATTCAAACCCTACAAAATTAGGATTAGTCACCATCTATGCCCAAACGAGTTTCAAAGACGTCTTGATTTTTGTCAGTGGTTTTTGCGTCAGTGCAACGATGGAAATTTTAGGGACAGAAAATTTGACTCCAGAACTTTGTTTGGACTAGTCTGGAGATGAACATATCAAAAGTCCCCACTCCTAGGTGGTAAGCGGGGGGGAGGGGGGCACTCTAAAGGTCCAATTTTTTGGTTTTTCGCTTATACCTCGGAAACTATGCCTCACGTTTTTTGCTCTATTTGTTAAGATAACTCTTCAAATGTTGTTCCCACGAAAAAGTCGTAAGAAAAGAAGTTGTAGAACATAAAATTTCCTTCAAGAATATATTATTATTTGATTTTTTTAATCAAACCGTTCAAAAGTTATAGCCATTTTGGTATATTGTCCGAAATCCGAGGTTTCGCGAGAAAAATCAACTTTGGTATTTTTCACTTTTTTTTTATTCCAACTCCATTGCACGTGCCAAAATATTAGTAGTCATATACAGGGTGTCCCGGCACTATGGGGCAATACTTCTGGAACGTATAGTTTGGGTCAAAATAACACTAAAAGTACCTATAATTCTTTTTCTTAGGGCGCCCCCCAAGGAGATATTGCCCTTCAAAGGTTACATATTCAAGAAAGTTTTTTGTCTATTACTTTCAAACCGTTCTATCGATTTTAATAAAATTTGGACTGTGTACATATTAAATGAGTATCTTTATTTCAGAAATAGCGCCCTTCGTATTTTGTCTAGGAAGCCAGGGGTGTTCCACCCCCAATACTTTTTACCCCTAAATTTTGACATAAATTAATTTTTGAAAATTAAGGTCACATTTTTAAATTCCTTAAATAATTTTCTAAAAAAAGATATTCTTGTTTGACATCGATAAAGCGATCCGTTTTTGGGAAAAAATAATTTTACTGATAAGGGACAAAGACTGACATTTCGTCAACACATAACTACATACTACAACTACAATACACACATAACTACATTAACTGCATAACTAAAATAAATGTTCGATGTGAGCACCCTGTACAAGAATACATTCTCGTAAGCGAGATAAGTTGGATCACTGAACCTGAAATAGCATTCCAGGGTTGTTCCGAATGGCTTCACATTGGGTAGTGGTTGTTTGTAACATCTCTTCCCTTGTTTGTACCGGTGTTTTATACACTAAATTTTTGAGATGACCCCAAAAGAAAAAATCTAATAGGTTTAAATCAGGAGAACGAGGAGGCCACGGTACTGGACCTCCACGGCCAATCCATCGGTGGGGAAATTTTTGATCTAAATATTCCCTGACTGTGATGCTGAAATGAGGAGGAGCTCCATCATGCATGTACGTCATGTTTCTTATAGTTGCTAATGACACATCTTCCAGTAAACCATCTAGATTTTCTTGTAGAAACCTGAAGTAATTTTCCCCATTTAACCGATTTTCCAAAACAAATGGCCCTATTAAATATTTTTCAATTATTCCTGCCCAGACGTTAATTTGGAATTGTCGCAGGTGATGAGTTTGAATAATTGCATGAGGATTTTCATCGTTCCAACTATGTAGATTGTGAGAATTTATTACACCATCCCTGCGAAATCCTGCTTCATCGGTGAACAAAACACTACCAATAAATTTGCGGTCATCCTGTTGCTTTTGCAGGAACCAATTAGCGTATTGAACTCGAGCAGGGTAGTCGTCCGGGGACATTGCATGAACTTTCTGGATGTGGAAAGGATGGAGAAGCTGTTCTTTCAAAATTCTGTGAACCACCGACTTCGAAGTGTTAAATTGCGCTGAGAGCTTCCTAACGCTTACTGATGAGTGTTCGGCAACAGTATCTAATACAGCTTCTCCAGTACAACTGTACGAACAGTTCTAAGACCACCTTCACCCCCTCGTTTCGGTTCCACGCTCCCTAGAAATGAATAGCATTATTTTATTAAAGAGTTATTTATTCTTTAATTTTTAATATTTTATTTTTTTATTGCTAAGATGGATATCTACCTGTTTCTCGTACTCTACGGTTTACCCGTTCAAAAATTTTCCTGTTTGGAATAACTCTGTTAGGAAAGTGTTCCCCATAAAGCCGTCTGGCTTCCGAACCACTACCGGCGGCAAGTTCGTACATAAGTTGCATGTCAGCGTATTCACCAGATGAAAAATTTGCCATGTCAATAAATTACTATCACAGAACTTCTTACAACTTACTTATTACTTGCTACTCAAATTTGACGATTAAATGTATTCAATTGATTTCTCACAGGTATCATGCGGTAGTTTATATTAGTAGTATTCCTTGGTCTCTTATCAGTAAAATCATTTTTTTCTCAAAAACGGATCGCTTTATCGATGTCAAACAAGAATACCTTCTTTTAGAAAATTATTTAAAGAATTTAAAAATGTGACCTTAATTTTCAAAAATTAATTTATGTCAAAATTTGGGGGTAAAAAGCATTGGGCTTCCTAGACAAGATACGAAGGGCGCTATATTTCTGGAATAAACTCATTTAATATGTACACAGTCCAGATTTTATTAAAATCGATAGAACGGTTTGGAAGTAATAGGCAAAAAACCTTCTTGAATATGTAACCTTTAAAGGGTAATATCTCCGTAGGGGGGGGGCGTCCTAAGAAAAAAGATTATAGGTACTTTTAGTGTTATTTTGACCCAAACTATACATTCCAGAAGTATTGCCCCATAGTGCCGGGTCACCCTGTATGTACATTGTGTACACTATGCATAAATGATAAAAATAAACACATAGCATATTACCTGTACATGAATAAGGGTAGATTACGTAATTAACAAGAATTTCATTTCAACTTTATATTTATTATAATATAATACCTGCGTATAACATTAAACGTAATGTTTTAATGTAATGTTAAACCTAATGTTAATGTAATGTTTAACGTTAAATGTAATGTTTTCATGTGTCATCATTTCCTCCGGGCTCTCTTTTGGCGGGAGGGTCCTAGGTCTTCGAGGGAACAGGTTCTGACTTTATCGAGGATAACCGGGAGTAGACTTGTGTCCTCTTCTTCGTCAACCGCATCAAAGGCAGGGCCTCCATTGAAACAGTTCCCCTGGCAGTTTTGGCAGGCAAGAGAACACCTCATAAATACTTTTTTTCAACCACATTTTGTGGTTGCACAATCTTTTGTGCACCTACAAAACATCATTTTCAAAATTTCGTCAGGTGCAGCCGGCAACTCACTGTGCACTGGAGACAGAAGATTGTTTTGGCGCTTCCATCCATACATGTGAGGGGGAAGCTCATTTCCCAGCCACAAGTGAACTTGGTGGAAGGTTTTGAAGGTGGAAGGCAACAAATGTCCGGTCTGATGTTAGCAACTGATTTATCGAAGGATTGGTACCGGTAAGCGTTGAGAGATTCTTCTTTGGGTGGGGCCCCATACCATTTCAAAAGGCACTTGTTCCCAGCTTTTTCTGTCTTCTTTCGTTGCTGAAGCATTTCTGAAGACTGCAGCAAGCCTGTTGGAGGTCGGAGCACTTCAGATAAAGATTTGCAAATGCAACCTTGCTCTTACGGAAGGCAGACGAGGTCGTATCACACCCTGTGAAGGCATGCAAGAATAGAATATCTCGCAGGCCCTGCGTCTGAAGCTCCTGGGAAGAAAAATATGATTTTTGATCTTTCCACGCCCAGGCTTGATAAAAATGATATCCTGATCTGGAGGTGTTTTTGCCATCAAGAGTACTATTAGGTCGACGTCCTTACCAATAAGTACGGTGGTTGTTTCAGATAATTCCACAGCCGTGTCTACAATGAGTACGTCTGCATCGTTCTGGGCTTGAAGCATTCTGATTCCCTTTGCCTGTAACTTCAATTTCAGCATGTCGATGAGTCGGCTTTTGTTGAAGACGTTTGAAAGAAAATCTTCCTGTTTCACATTTATCTCTGTATCCTCACCGAAATTAATGTGAGGCGAAAAAATTGTTTTCCGCAATTTCCGAATTTCGAGGGCGGATATCTCGAGAACAGAACAACATATCGTAAGTAGTAAGTAGTAATTCTTGTAGCAAATTTTGTCAGCTTCAATTTTGTATAGAATGGTCAAGCTGCTATGACGCATAGTTTCCGAGATATAAGCGAAAAACCAAAAAATGGAACCTTTAAAGTGCCCCCCTCCCCTCCTCTCACCACCTAGGAGTGGGAACTTTTGATATGTTCATCTCCAGACTTGTCCAAACAAAGTTTCGAAGTCAAATTTTCTGTCCCTAACATTTCCTTCTATACCCTTTTTCGAGCATTCGTTGCCTGGATTAAGTGCCGGAATTTTCAACCGGCATAATAGCCACTGCGGAATAGCGAACAACTTATGTTCTGTCCAATGTCCAAATGTTTAACCACAGACCATGCTCTAGCCACTAACCTAACATTTTTATAATTTGCATGCAAATAACGATCAGAGTTGGGCAAATATGTACTTACAAATACCTCATAAGTATTTAAATACTGGAAAGTATTTAAATACCAAGTATTTAAATACTTCTTGCAACAAGTATTTGTATTTATACTTGCAAATACTTTATCTGAAATTTTTACTACTTAGTATTTGTGAAAATGATCCTAAAGTATTTATAAATACTTAAACTCTTTAAATAACTGAGAAGTATTTAAATACTTCTAAAAACGTATTTAAATTCTTTTCTGGCAGTATTTAAATACTTTCAGAAGTATTTGAATCTCAAAAGTATTTAAATAAATTCAACAAATATAATCAAATACACCAGGGAGACAGGCAGATACTCCTCAAGAATCAAGACATGTACCATACTATGTAGTTAATAAATACATTGCATCATTCAGTCCTCAGTCATTCACGTCTTAATTCATAGAAAGTTGGTTGAGAGCGGACATAGACAGTAAGTGTTAACTGTTAAGGTTAGGCTTTTGCAGAGTAAGAGGGAAATATGCGTTTATTTTCGGTTTATTATAAATCATTAAATAACCAAATATACTATAATCTTTAAAACTAATAATTGCTATTGTTCTAAAGAATACAACTATTTATTTTTTTTTATTGTAAATTTCTGTTGTACTTGAATATCATAGTTTGTTAATGAAAATAGTTCCTAATTTCATTATTAGAGTATGGCATTTAACTATATACAAAGTTTATAATAAAAACTGTATATGGTTGTATTCCTTAGAGCAATGGGAAGTATTTGAAACTATTTTAAGGATTATACCATTTATGATTTTTTAAATATTTATAATAAACGGACAATAAACGCATGTTTCCCTCTCACTTTCACTCTGCATGTATATATTTTGTAATTGTGACAGAGAACAGTTGAACTACTGCCATAGTCTCTGTGCTTTATTTGGGTATTTGCAGAAGGCGCAAAGGTCCAGCTCTACGGATAAATAAAAGTCCAATTAGTGATGGGTAAAAGTAGTTATTTTTTAATAACAGTTTTAACTGCTACTGCTATTTTGAAATAACAGTTTAAAATAACTGTTTAAAAATAACAGATCGCTGAGAAGTACCGGCATGCGCATACCGCAGCGCGCAGATTGCAAATGTTATTTCAGAAACGTTATTTTATACATCATGCTGCTGCCGCAGCTGCTTATTTGTTATTTTCTCACCTGTTATTTTCGAACAGAAATAACAGTCTGTTAATGCTATTTACAAATAACAGTTATAAAATAACAGGTTGTTAAATAGCAACTAATCTCTAAGTCCAATACCCAACTAGAACTGATTAAGTATAGAGATATTAAAATAGTGTTGTAGAAGTTCATGAAAGTCATGAAACCTAAAATTTTGACACCTCAAATAGTCAAATAGTATTTAATATAATAATAATAATGATAATGATAATATTAAGTCTTTATTGATTTCTACAAAAATAGAAAATACAATTTGGCGAAGTTTAGCCATTAAAGGCTATTTTTATTACACTTAACTATGCTTCAAAATATTTCAGTATTATCAAAGTATTTAAATATTCAGAAAGTATTTAAATACTAAGTTTAAACTATTAAATTACTTTTGTTATTTATTATTTAAATACTTTTATCTTTTTGAAAATACTTAAAATTTAAATACTTTCAATTTTCTGAAAGTATTTAGTATTTAATATTTAAATACTTTTTCAAAGTATTTGCCCAGCTCTGATAACGATAGACAAATGACATTCTTGTAAGAAGTTTCTATATCTTACCAAAAACCACAGGAGATTCTCTATTTATAGCTTCTTTTGTGGCTAAATCTGCAACTTAATTTCCTGATATTCCAATATTCAGATAAATAAAATAGATTTATTTAGTTGTAGGCGGTACCGTTGACAAGCTGTGCCAATAATGGACCAATGTTAAATGGGTTGCTTAAGCTTTGGATAGAGCTAAGTGAATCCGTACAGATATTAATATTCTGGTGCTTGAAAATGCTAAATTTTAAGTTATGTAGTATTCCATATAGTTCAGCGGTGTATACTGCACAAACTTAAAATCTCGACGTTTCATGGCATTTTAGGCCTATTTGAACAAACAAAAATTCAATTTTATTTTTACAGTTACTACATTTCCACTCCACTACGTGAATGTGAAAGTAATTTTCAAAATTACATTTAATTTAATAATCATGCGTCTACATATGGTACATTAATACCCTCTCTCTCTCCATCTCTCTTTAAATTATGCCATTTCGTGTAACTTATAATGGTAATAAAAAGATATATTTATGCCATACCGAGATCTGATACTGATTCAGAATGTACAAACATTTCATCCCTCAATAATTACTTACCATATTTGTAAATCTATTTCCAATCATTAAATCTAATAGCAAAAATTCTCAAAACACAAATCTTATATAAAGTTCCGATAAGTCAGGAATTAAAATAAGATGTAACATAAAGTGTGGGTATAAGACACAAGGTATACGTGGAGCAAACACGAGACAAATATATAGATAGCATTTCCACATGATTGCATTGGTGATTTATCTTAATGTGACGGTAAGACATGATGTATTGTCTATTGCTAACCCGTCATTACAAAATCCCCAGGTATTTAGGTCGAATGTGCATGTAAACTATCATTCATTTCGGCTTGCTCTGATCAGCTTGCGTGTATCAAGTATCGCAAATTTAAATGTGCGTGCGTGAAACATGTATTGGCAATTCAGGCAATTATGATTTATTTAAATAATAATTTTATAATTCCTCGTATCGGTGAGTAACGCCACTTGGCAGATGCACAGCTTTTAAATATTTGTTGATAGAGATGAAGCATTCCTTCCATAAGAAAAATGCCGCAGATTTAATTTAAAGTCACTTTTCGCGATTTCATTTTTAAGATGTCTGTTGTGATTATAATAATTTTTAATGAATTTTAACGAGGGTAATACTTTACTTATGCCGCTGTTTGGTATATTTTACTGCCAGAATTAACGTATATTCTTATTATTCTCGACATTTTTGACTCATGGATTACACAGGGCTGCGACAAAATGGCGCTTTTAAAGGCAACTATCGTTTTGAGTGCATTTTGACGAGTAAAATACGAAAATAGCAGCCAGTTATTTGTAGCCAGAAATTTCATGTCTATTCAACGGATTGTTAAAAATAATCAAGAGAAACTAAAATATAAATTAAACCTTTTAGAATATGTAATAAAAGTATATATCTAATGGTAAGTATGTGTTTATGTGTGAATATATACGTATGTATGTGTATATTGTATATATTACTTTTTAGGATAGTAGTTTCGTAGGTGTTTTGGGAAAAAAAATATTAAAATTAAAAAAAATATATTAAAAACTGAAAAAGGGGGGAAATATATTAGTATAATACAAATATAAGGAAGGCTTAAAAAACAAACAAAAAAAAAATAAATAAAAAAGAGAAGATACTAATAGGTAATAACTAAGGCCAATGAAGGACAATTAAATAATAATAATAATTTAAAAAAATGTATACCTTTCCTGAACCCATATTTTGTAACAAATATTTGAAAACAGTCTAGTTTATACCTGATAATAATTATTATTTGATTGTAATTTTTAATTGAAAATGTATATTCATTTTATTTACCTACGATCACTACTGTAAATAGTAAAAAAACTACCTGCCATCTATGTAAATTGAATTTTACATACTGTAAACAAAACGCACTATAAACAAATCACACGGTAAACAAAACGCACGGGACACACAATTATAGGTGGCTTATATCGCTGACGTGGGGTTTACAAAAACAAATGTGCCTACTTAATTTTCAAATGCTGTCAAATGTCTGTGCTGGGAATTTTAAAGTTAGGGATGGTATCGCCATTTTCAGTTGCTTCCTTTGCTAAATTGTCAACATATTCATTTTGTGTAATACCTGGCTGTACTTTTATCCATGTTATTTCAAGGCTCTTGTCTCGTTGTATTAGTTGGTTGTAATATTTTATAATGTCAATTATTATATAGTTTGCATCAGACCTTGGTTTACAATTCGGTATTTTCAACACTGCACTCTAACTGTCTGTGAATATAACAAATTTGTTGTTTTTCTCATATTCTGAGCAATATCTAATTTCCTCCTTGATTGCTACTAGTTCTGCTGTGTAAATAGACGAGTTGATTGGTAAGAGCTACTTTTTAGACACATTTTCGTTTTCATGGTAAATAGCACAGCCGGTTTTGTTATTTTTGAGTGAGCCGTCGGTGAATATATAATTTTAGATGGTCCAGTTAGAGCTTAGTTTTGATTTAAATATTATGTTGTTTAACAATACGTTATTTTGAAGAGCTATGAATGATGTTCTGAGTAATTTTTCATAATTTGAATATTCTAATGTGAAGCAAAGAAGAATGTACGACTGATGTATTTCTTCTTTAAATTGAGATATTATGTGTAGGTTTCCACTAATAACGGCAAATTTTTTCCCAGTATTTTGCTGTGTGGCCTAATATGGTTAATTTGTGCATATTTTTAACAACATCCTGATTCCTGCTGTAGATTTTTAGTAGTAGGTTATCGTTTAACTTTTGCCTTCTGAATTGTAAAGGAGGTTCAGCACATTCGGATTTTAGGATGTTCAAGGGAGTGGTTTGAAGAAATCCAATACACAGTCTCAGACTTTTGTCTTTAATTTGTTCAATGTTTTGAAGATGAACTTTTTCTGCTGATCCGTAAAAAACACAAGCGTAATCGAAGATAGATCTTACTAGAGAACGATAGAAAGTGAGGCATATATTGGGGTCGGTTCCCCATTTTTGGTGGCTAAATACTCGTACAATATTAAGTGCATTTGCACTTCCTTTGCAGATATAATTTATATGTTCTCTCCAGTTCAGTTTCTTGTCTAAAATGACCCCTAGATATTTATCTGAAGTTTTGTATTTAATTTCGAGATTAGATATTCGGATAGTGTTGGGCGGTTGAAATTTTGTTCTTGTAAATGTATATATATATTGATGACTTTTCTTCGGAAATTGGAGATCCATTTTGATCGAACCATATTTCTGCTTTTCTAATGGCAATTGCTAGATTTCTATTGCAATAGTTTATGTGATTGCTCTGTGCTCTAATTGCATAATCATCGGCATGTAAAATCTTAAAATATATAATATAAAAGCAGCGAGCGGCACCCTTGTCGCTTTCCTTTTAGTAATATTTTATGACAGTGACTGGTAAATAGTAGTAAAAGAAACAAATATTTCTTATATTTATAACCAACTTCATAAAATTTAAAAAGGAGGAGGTTCTCAATTCGACCCGCATGCATTTTTTTCTTTCTTTTATATGTGTACAAACATTACTCTGAATTAGCTTAAGGGATTTCTATGAAATCTTTCTCAAATTGTAAGGTATCGTTCGGCGGTGGTTCCACATTAATTTCATCCACCTACGTGTGGTATAAGACGAGAAAAAATCGGAAATAAGATTATTCTTTTTTTCGAGAATATGGCGAAGTCGCCAGTGCCAATTTAATTTTGCTGTAAAAAATTATTCAAATTTCGTCGAAACTGCATTAAAATTGGTAGCAAGGTATTTTATAAGTAGCGAATAACGAATCTGATGTCAAAAGTTACGAATTCAAAATGGCGAATCCAATATGGCTGAAAAAATTTCAATATTTTTGGAAAATTTAGGTTTTAACATTCCAAGAGTAATTCGCGATAGAAGAAAACTGTAATTATATTTAAATTCAGGGGGATATATTTTGATACACCATGACCATAAAAATTAAAAAGCGACGCGCCGGCAGAATGAATTTTTTTTACAGTTACAAGTTATTCTTGTTAACTTCTCTTTGTCATACAAAAAATGAAACATAACAAAACGCCTCTGTCACAGCAGACTTCAGTTATTTGGTGAAGGTAGATTGAGAAACCTTCACATAATATTCCAAAAAATACGACAGACAGGAATCTGAAACGATGACCGGATAACTTTAATTTTCGTAGTATTACATAAAATGAAGCGGCAGATATTTGTGATAGTTATAAGTTGTTGGCATTTATAGAACGGGCTAGTAAAGCAATAGCATTCTTCAATTTAGACTTCAACATCATTTATCTTGGAAAATATCTCCAGAGCAAGCAGGCTTTGGTAAAGAACGCGTTACGAGAATACAAATATTCAATTTACAATTTCTCGAGAAGGTAATGGAATTTGCGTGCCGCTGTATATTCGCTTCACAAATTGATATAATATGTCAACAATGCGGAAAGGAGTATACTGTTGACTGTACTTTTAAGGATGGACTTGCCATTTAATCTTGCTTATTCATGGATTGTTTGAAAAAAAAAATCTGCTTTGGTGAACAACTACAACAGGAAATTCGAGAAATGTAAAAGTAAGTAAAAGGGCCAGATAAGGCTGTGTTCTGTGACATGACCAATCTTCTTTAACATCTACTAGCTCTGAAGCTAGTCATTAATTTAAGATTTTAAAATATTTTCAACTAAAAGCAAAAATATTTATCTGCCACGACTGCGCCAGTCACTTTGGCGGTGGTGCTCCGTAGATGTTATAAAACGGAAATGCCCTCATTATGATTTTAAAGCTATTTTGTATGTATCAGCAATATTTTTGTATACTGAAATAAAATACTAGATGTAGACAACTTCAGCAGTCTGTTTAGGTGGGCAGACAAGTTATGATTAAAAATAAATAATAACATCATTGCAGTAAAAAGTTTCAATGTTTTGTTAGTTTTATCTCCCTTAATTTTTTATGTGATTTACCAGCATACGGCAGGAATTGCTGCCACTCCTAAGAAAGATACCGCCGAACCGGCTACCGTCTCCACTGGGTTGGATTTGGGTCATGCTTGTTGCCAGCAGCGAGAACCATACAGCACATGGTACAGGAATACAAGATGGGAAATGATATTGTTGCAGAATCCAAGAAAGTCGATAAATAGCAAAACTAACTAGAAAAAATTCTCTTCTCAAGAGACGTTTTATAGTAAGTCAAAGTAGATTTTTTGGAAACTACGCCGAAACTGACTGTATTATTAAGGTCTCCGGCCACGTATGGCACTAAAAACAAAAAAGTCGAAAGTACGATTAAATTTAAATCTGGAACTAAGTTGAAGTTACTGAGAATTTTAAGGGTCTGGGTCTGCTACGTCCACGCTGGGTTGGACTAAGGTCATGCTTGTTACCAGCAGCGAGTGCCACATGGCGCATGGTAAAGGAATATGGGATGGGAGGTGTAGGTATTTGTGAGATGCGTTACCGCATTGTGTCGTGAGGGAGCGCTTAAGCTCCCTTTTTGTGTTTTTGGTTCTGAGTATCTGCCTCTTCTGAATCTTCGTGTGAAATATGTGTTGTGTCTTGATATGGAGTGTTTATTACTCTTTATGCTCCTCTTTTGTGTTTCTGCTTCTTCTTTTTCTGAGTTTTCTGATTCCTCGATTTCCGATGCTAGGTTGGGTTTGGGCCATGCTTGTTGCCAGCAGCGAGAGCCATATGACGCATGTTTTTTTTTTCATTTTTCCCTTCACTCTTCTTTCCCAGTTTGTTTATGATTCCCCTCGATTGTTGTTTTCCACCTGTAACATGGTCTCCCTATTTTTAGTTTGCTGCTGTTCAGTGTTAGCGTTTTCTTCAGTAGGTTTTCTGCTGTCCTTTTTACTTTAACCTTCTTGATCCTTTCCCTTATCTCTTTGCTTACCAGCATATGGTCTATTTATGTGATTGAGCTTCCATTACTCTACGTGTCAATGCATGTTTGACTTTTGCTCCATGTATTTATTATTGTTAAGTCAAATATGTATACTAGGTTTTTCAGCGCGTTTCCATTTTCGTAAGGCCATATGTGGAGTATATGTGCATTGGAATCTCCAGGTATGCTATTTCACTGCACTATATATTATATATATATATATATATATATATATATATATATATATATATATATATATATATATATATATATATATATATGTTATATGCTAAACAAACTGTATTAATCCATTCAAACGTATAAGTATCTTATCCAACAAGTAACTTTATATCCTTATCTCGGTACGTGATATAATTTGATATACCTTATCTAAACCGATAACAACTTCCTTTTAAAACAAAGCTTTCTCATGTAAAACGCTGGCATAGCATAATTCCGAGAAATGCATGTGCCTACGTTGATAGCAGTATGTTATAAATATCACCCAGAGACGCATCTGCAGTCAGTCTACATTTAATCTTTATACCAACAACATTTAACTATTGTAACAAATATATAATCATATAAAATATTTTGTAAAACCAAGAATAAAAGTTTTTAAAAAGTGAACACAGTTCTAAGTGATATAAAAGTGGCGCAGTCGGTAGGATTGGTAATAACGCCTGGAAGAAGAGCCTAACCAACGAAAACCTCCCCGAAGAATAAGGAACACCCCAAAAAGGGCCTAACTTCAGGAAAGGATCGCCGGAACAAGGAGACCTTTGACGACGGGCGGCGGATTCCAATCCCTAAATCAAGAAAGAACCTACAAATGAATATTTATTACGTGTAAGTACTTATTGAATCATCTCGTTTTTAGTGCAAATTTAATTAAAATAATAATCATTTCTTGCGTATTGTCCGTGGAAAGAACAGTTCTGTTGTCCATTGCTATTATAAGTAAAATAAATCTAAGTTTTCAAATTCAAATTAGTTTATGCCAGTAACTACTCGAAATATGGCTCACCAACAACAACAACAAAACCAACAACAGCACGAGCCACAACCTCAACCTCAACCTCAACCAGACGCTGTTGAACCGTATAAATTGAGCGAAATATTTTCAATTATTCCTGAATATGACGGTAATCAAATAAATTTAAATACATTCCTAAATTCATGCAGAACCGCTTATGGCATGTCGATTGGTAACCAGGTGGTACTTTTAACTGTTCATATAAAAAACAAATTAAAAGGCCGTGCAGCTGAACTAGTGAACTCTAGAAATCCCACTCATTGGGAAGAAATTAAGACTCTTTTAGAGAATCATTTTGGTGATAGTAGAGACCTAACCTCCTTGATACAAGACTTGCAAAGAATGCGACAACTTCCCGGTGAATCTCCGCTCACGTTTATTGCGCGCTTACAAACTCACGAAGCAAAAATGCATGCTTCTGTTCATAAACAGCGGTTAACAGCGGCACAAAAACAAGCCCAAACGCAATTAACTGAGGGCATGGTTTTGAACACCCTACTCACGGGACTAGAACCCAAACTTGCGCATGTTGTTAGGGCAAGCGACCCTGAGAATATGCTAAAAGCAATAACGAGAGTTCGAAAAGAACTCCAACTAAATTACTTTGAAACACAAAAAACCAATCGCAACAATAGTGCAATCACTCCCACGCGTAACCAAAACTTCCCCTTACCTGCAAGACATTGTTCATTTTGCAAACGTACGGGACACGTCGCTAATGAATGTCGTCAGAGACAAGTTCTCGACCCCCAAATTTTGGTACTCCCCAAATCTATCCTAGGCCTAATTACTATAATCAAAATCCTGGAAATTCGCAAAATTTCCAACAACAAAGACCTAACTATTATAACCAAAATCCTGGAAGCTCACAAAACTTCCAGCAACAAAGACCACCCGTCATTGCACCAAACCCAAATTTCAATAATGCAAGACCACCTGCGATTCAACCTAACCCTAATTATTATAGACCAAATTCAAATAGAAAAACGCTTCATCTCAATCAAAATACTGAACCCGAAAACCTAGAGCAACAAAATCAAAGTTATTACGTTCACGATAACCCTTACGAAAATATTAACGAGGGATATTATACTGATAATAACCCCTACGCAAGTCCGAACTATTATACAGCTAATACTTCGGAATACGACAACAGCAACGAAGACTATTATACTGCTAATAGTCCCTCCGAAAATTATTACACGGACGAATCTACTTTCGATACAACACCTGTATATAATCGGGATTTTCGATCAGGCCCACATGCCCAGTCGGACCCGCCTTATCACAAAACCAGAGACTCCGAGATGACAGTATTGCAAACCCAATTTGGCAAAATGAACTTGGACAATTTCAACCCAAATCTCAACTTCCCGGAACAACAGTTCCTATAAGCCCCTTATTGTCTGTCAAATCCAAAAATTTGTATTATATCTACGACATTACTAACACGCATAGATTATTAATCGACACAGGCGCAGGACTATCCATATTCAAACCCAAAATTTGTGAAAATTATAGTAGGAGATGTCCGGAAAACATTACGATCCAAGGCATAACTGACCAAAAAATAAAAATTAACGAAGCCGTCTTTATCCCGTTTGACAACAATGAACCATTTAAAATTTATGTATGCGATCTTGACATAGAATTCGATGGACTCCTAGGGTCTGATTTCTTAGAACATTACAATTGTATAGTGGATATAAAAAACAAAAAACTTGTAACAAATTTCAAAACAATCCCGATCCACAAAGTCACGGACCAGGGTCTGCCAAACATACAAAATTACCCAAATCCAGATAATCGTGATACCACTCGTAATATATCAAATATAATTTCAGTTGAACCACGTATAGAACAAATTACCAAACTTAAATGTCACTTGTCCAACACAGAAGCTATACTGCTAGCTACCGAAGTAGACAAGGTAAGACTCCCTAACGCGATAGTTCAGATAGACGATAAAGGTGAATTTATTACCTCTATATTAAACGTAAACGCGGTACCCAAAACCGTTAATTTTTCAAATTTAAAACTAGAACCGATCCAAAATTTCTCACTGAATTATATGGACGAAGAAACCTCCCAAACTTGCGTAGACAGACGTTATGAAATAAAAAACCAACTCCGTCTAGACCACCTAAACATGGAAGAAAATGAACTAATAACTCAACTTTGTCTAGAATACGCGGACATTTTTTATCTTGAAGGTGACCAACTAACTTTCACCAATGAAATTAAACACGCAATAGATACCAATGACGCGAAACCGGTATTCACGAAATCGTACCGATACCCTCAGATACACAAAGAAGAAGTCAAAACGCAGGTATCCAAAATGTTAGAACAAAATATTATTCGACCCTCTAACTCCCCCTGGTCATCTCCAGTGTGGGTTGTCCCTAAGAAACTTGATGCTTCGGGTAAGCCGAAATGGCGTGTGGTTGTAGACTACAGAAAACTCAATGAGTTAACTGTAGGAGATAAATACCCTCTACCCAACATCTCAGATCTCCTGGATCAATTAGGCAAGTGCCAGTACTTCACAACATTGGACTTGGCCTCTGGGTTCCACCAGATCGAGATAGACCCGAAAGACATCCCGAAAAGTGCATTTAGCGTAGACAACGGGCACTATGAATTCGTTCGTATGCCCTTCGGCCTTAAAAACGCCCCTTCCACCTTCCAAAGGGTTATGGACAACATCCTCATGGGCATTCAGAACGAGAGATGTCTGGTATATATGGATGATATTATCATATATTCCCCGACAGTTCACGAACACATTTCTCGTCTCACAGAAGTGTTCAAACGCCTTCGAAATGCTAACTTAAAAATCCAACCTGATAAATGCGAGTTCCTTCGTAAAGAAGTCGCATACCTGGGTCACCTCATAACTAAAGAAGGAGTAAAACCAAACCCCGATAAGGTACAGTGCATCCAAAACTTTCCGCAACCCACTAATCAGAAGGAAATCAAATCTTTCCTCGGGTTGGCAGGTTATTATCGCAGATTTATAAGTAATTTCGCGAAACTATCCAAGCCCCTCACCAAATTGTTACAAAAGGATGTCCCTTTTGCTTTCGACTCAGAATGTCACAAATCCTTCGAGGAATTAAAACAAGCCCTCACTTCGACCCCAGTACTTATCTACCCAAACTTCGACGAAACATTTCTACTTACCACTGATGCAAGCGCGTTCGCCATCGGCGCCGTGCTCTCACAAGGCCCCATTGGCAAAGACTTACCAATAGCTTTCGCCTCAAGGACCCTCTGTAAAGCCGAAACCAAATACTCAACTATAGAGCGTGAACTTTTAGCTATAGTATGGGCCGTGAAACACTTCCGTCCATACATATTTGGTCGGAAATTTAAACTAATAACCGACCATAGGCCTCTAACGTGGCTTTTCTCGATAAAAGACCCCGGCAGCCGCCTAGCACGTTGGCGACTGAAGCTTGAAGAATACGAATACGAAATCGAATATAAACCCGGCCGCATTAATAAAAATGCAGACGCTCTTTCCCGCATAAAGATAAATCACATTCAAGATTCCTCTAACTTTCAAGCAGAATCAAAACTAGTAACGTACCCCATTCAAAGTCCCTCAACTCCAATAGAACCCGATCCTGATAGTCAGGACACGACAAGCGACACGACGGAAACTAACGAACAAGAAGATGTCCTGAACGAATTCGAAACTTTCGTAAAATTGTATAAAACGAAGTCACTTATCGATTATTCTAAAATTGAATTTTCGAACGGGCAACTCCTGGACAAAACCAATAAAAATATAGTGACCTTTTTCCAACAAAACAATCTCAAAGATTTTCATTATAAAATCCTTGAAGATTTGTTCGAAGAAAACGCAGACTTCCGAGATTTAGAATTAAATAAATTATCGAGTAAGTCGGTGCGACATAGAAATTACTTTATCGTGGCTCTACCATACGACCCCGAAACCGTAATCCAAAATCTATTTATCTCCCTATACAAAGGTCGTGAAGAGTTCGACGACTCTAAAACGTATTGTATCGAAAACAATGTAGAACTCCCTATTCTTGAAATTTTGTCATTTCTTTTATCGGAAAAAGACGTGAAACTCAAAATATGTCAAAACGTTACTAGAACACCTAGTGACGACGAAATTCCAATTATTATCGACCAGCATCATACTGGCAAAGCCCATCTCCACCGCGGAATAAATGAGACTATTCGTCGTATTCGAGAGAAATACAATTGGAAAGGATTGACAAAAGACGTCGAAAATTTCATAAAAACCTGCAAAATCTGCCAAGAAACAAAAATCTGTCGCAAAAATTTAGATAACCCTCTCGTAATTACGGAGACGCCTAAATCCCCTTTCGAACGTATAAACATAGACGTCCTAGAAGTCCCAACGAAAAATTACGCACTTACTATACGCGACGAACTTACAAAATTCACTCAAGCGTATCCTATCAAAGATAAATCAGCAAAATCAATCGCAAACACTCTACTCGTTTACTTCCAGCACTTCGGAACACCCCTTCGAATCCATTGCGATTATGGCCGAGAATTCGATAACGCCATCCTAAAAGATTTATGTCTCCTCTATGACATCAAAGTAACGCAGTCTAGTGTCGGACACCCCCAATCTAATGGTTCCTTAGAAAGGTTCCACGCTACCTTGTTGGAAATGATCCGAGCACACGTGGCAGAACACCCTGACGAACACCCCTTCAACATATTACCTTACGCGATAATATGCTATAATACCTCTACTAATAAAACTCACGGATTTACACCCTACGAGTTAGTTTTCGGACACACGTCCAGTAGACCACCTGAGACGCTATATAATCAGGAAGAACTAGTCACGAAATACGTCAGAGACTTAAATAATCGCCTCTCTTATTATTATAAAGTCGCGCGCGCCAGAACTGAAACACAAAAACAAAAAGCGAAAGTTCGGTTCGACGCCCACGTTTCAAAGGAAACCCCCGAATATCAGATTGGTCAAAAGGTGTATTTAAAAGAATCCCAAATCACCGATAAGTTACGTAATAAATATAACGGGCCATTTGAGATTTTGGAACTTCACAAAAACTCAGCCACCCTCCTTAACAAAAAAACAAAACAAAAAACTAAAGCTAACTTTGACAGGTTAAAACCATATATTGAAGCCTAAATTGCCTTACAGGTTCACCTTGCTGATCGGAGCAGCCATGTCCCAGTACCAAATAACACCCATCAATAACACCGTCGGAGTCTATTACCACGACGAAACGAGGATAATTATTTCCAATAATAAATGGACTCTGCTAGTCCATAAAAATCTATCAAGCCTCGAAGAAGCCTTTATCAACAACAACAAAATTTTAGAATCAATTGTCAATATATTCACCCCCGATACACGCGAAACGAAAGAATTCCTAGTCAAAGTCAAAACACACATAACACTCCTAAACCAAGTATCAAATTCCCTTAAGGTAAAATTTGAAGAAATCTTTGTTAACACCAAACGATTCAAGCGCGGTATATTAAATGGAGCAGGTAGTATATTTAAAGCAATTACCGGCAATCTAGATGCTGAAGATGGACAATTCTTCACAGACAGTATTAACAAATTAAACAAAGATCAACATCAAATAGAAAACCTCCTGAAAAATCAAATATCCGTTACCTCTACCGTCGTAAAAACGTTTAACGAAACGATCCAAAATATGCAAATTAATATAGTAACGTTTAACGAGGATATGAAAAAGATTCAAATCGGATTGCATAAAGTAAATGATAGAGTTGCACTGGTTCAAGCCGAATTAAAATTTATCGAAACATGTGAAAAATTGATTGAAAGTTACTTGTACCTCCAGAGCAACCTTGATGACATTTTGAACGCGATCACATTTGCTCGTCTGAAAATAATACACTCTTCAATTATTTCACCCGAAAGTTTGATTACTGCACTTCAGGAAATCTCTCAAAACCTAGTAAAAAATAATCTACCCCTACCGGTAAAATATTCAGAAATTCCCCAATACCTAGAAATTATCGAACTAGAAGCCTTTCAATCAAAATCCGATCTTGTTTTCGTTCTAAGAATACCACTAGTAGAACAACAACTCTATACCCTGTATCATTTGTATCCTATCCCTATATTAGACAACAGAACTGGCCTTCACCATGTCTTGTCATTCTCACAAAAATTCATTGCGCGTAACGATGATTCACTAATGTACATCCCCGTCAAGGACCTGAGTACATGCAAACAACTAGATTCCCATAAGAAACTATGCTCAGACCTCTACGCCTACCCGATCGACAGCAGTGCAGCATGCGAAGCCCAGCTACTGAAAAACTTCAGAAAAATCCCCGAAAACTGTGTAAGTTCCCTCGTCTATGGACAAGGTTATAACGTTCAGAAACTACAAGGCAATGTGTGGTTAATAATTGTCTCTGAACCCATTCATATCACCATAAACTGTAATAAAATGGACACGAAAATTACCAGTGTTAATAAGAACTCCATATTAAAACTACATCCGGACTGTTACGCGTTTGTCGGTATAACAAAAGTGCAAGCAGAAAGCCGCAATACCATCAACATTACAGACAATTCCCATCCAGTGGTTATACCCTATGACTGTTGTAGTGACATTCCCGAAAAACTCCAGCTACCCAAGTTGGAACCTCTCCAGTTCGATCACCTAAATGTAGAAAATCTAGACATAGCCAACCACAAACTCGAGCAATACTCTAGAGATCTAGACAAACTAATAAACGAGCCGTTTATAACCAAACATTTTTCCTTAAGCATGTATATAGTTATTGGTCTGTCCATCTGTCTCCTAGCCGCCTTCATCGCCTGGAAATGCAGGAAAAGATGCTGTGGTTGTAAGGAATCCAAGGACACCACCCCTAATGAAATGCTGAAAAGAATTGGCACCCTCCTGAGAAGAAGACCTCATCTACCTACAGAAGAGGAAGAAATGACCGATTTTCCCTCAAAAGTCGGTGAATAACACCGACTTTTCAAAAAGAAAGGGAGTTGTTATATGCTAAACAAACTGTATTAATCCATTCAAACGTATAAGTATCTTATCCAACAAGTAACTTTATATCCTTATCTCGGTACGTGATATAATTTGATATACCTTATCTAAACCGATAACAACTTCCTTTTAAAACAAAGCTTTCTCATGTAAAACGCTGGCATAGCATAATTCCGAGAAATGCATGTGCCTACGTTGATAGCAGTATGTTATAAATATCACCCAGAGACGCATCTGCAGTCAGTCTACATTTAATCTTTATACCAACAACATTTAACTATTGTAACAAATATATAATCATATAAAATATTTTGTAAAACCAAGAATAAAAGTTTTTAAAAAGTGAACACAGTTCTAAGTGATATAAAATATATATATATATATATATATATATATATATATATATATATATATATATATATATATATATATATATATATATATATATATATATATATATATATATATATATATATATATATATATATATATATATATATATTGCACTGTACTTGTGTGTGTATGTTGTAGACATGCGAAGTAGTTTTGGGGCGCCAGAGCAGCACGAGGGCTGTCAAATTTATTTTCTACCTCTACAAGCACCACACAGGCATTCTGAGCATGATTTCCACGCCAGGAGGATTGACTCCGCTCAGGGAAGAAGCCGGTTTAAGTTTATTTTTTTTTTAAATATCAGGAAGCAAATAAATAATACACAAGTTTGGTCAGAAATGTTTGAACAGAAACCTTTTATTAAAATTTTAAATTTTGACCTGGGTTGAATTTCTTATTTACAAAATGGTGAACAATATCTCTTAAAATACCTTATGCTAATCGGCCTTTAGATTTTTGATTTGATAATAATCAATGTTTTTACTTTTATGAAAATTTTGTGTTCAAATTGAAAATTTTTTTTATGACGAAGACGAATTTTATAATAGAAATAAATAAAGTGACACTTTTGTGTCTAATATTCTTTATTTAGAATTTGATAAAAGCTTTTACCTTTGTGCTAATCCCAATTGACGACGAAAGTTTGGTTGCAACCACGCGACCGTTCTTCACAAGCGAAAAGTCCTGTCGAAACAGCCTGAAGTTCTCTGTTGACACGCTGTCTTCAAGTCGGTAAAGTGACTCGTTACAATGGTGATGTTTTGTTTTGATATAGTCTGGATTCTTGAATATTCCTCTTGAAAACCAGGATACTGATTGCGTTGCACTATTTGGCACTTTAATTAGACGCAGTTAGGTGTTTTGCCCTTACCTATCGGAGCACACACTTTTTATTTTATTTTCGAAGACGATACCTTTTTGTTGTTTACAAAATTTTAATTTCCATTTAGATTTTTAATTTCCAATTCATCAGATGTATTTACTTTGAGTCGTGACTAATTTTCAAAATGTTAAAACTTGATTTGACCAATCACAGGTCACAAAATATATTTTTCAAAAACTTAGGTTATAATTTCAGCAAATTCTGATTAAACCTCTCCCTTTAAATGATAATTAACGACTGAATGCTAAAATATGGCTTCTAATTGGCTTGGTTTGACAATTTAAAAAAAATCTGGAGTACTAGATTTTGACATTTGATGTTTATTTTTGGAAATTTTATGATTTTGAGCTTATTTTTAATAAAGTGCTTATTTTTCTTTCTGTACTTTATTCTTAGCTTTAAGCTGATCATTTTGGTATGCAACATGCCTAGTTTGAATGATGTATTTTGAGGTTACCTGATCAGTTGGAAATTTCACAAAAACACTCTTAAAAACTAATTACAGCTATTAAAAACACTTCCAGGTCAAACATAAAGCTATAAAGAGTATTTTCTTACATAATAAACATAGAACAACATTTTATTTAATCTAACATGAACAAATGTTTTTTCAGAGTCTCGGAGACCCTATACTGTGAAGTGTCCAGCCCTAACTATGGACAGTGCATGTAGCAATTTGCACTAAAACAACATTGTGTAACATAATCTAACTTCTAGTAGTGAAATTACACTGAAAAAATCTTAATTTATACCAATTTGACAAGAATATATGGTAGCGTTCCATACCTAGAAGTTTGAAAGTCAGCTGTGGCCCCTTTTTCAAGTCTTTTGTTGGAAATATCCACGCTGTTAAGTGAACTAAGGTATGTAACTTTATGTTTTAATGCTTTTTAGTCTATTACGATTAACATTTTACACAATTTTTGACATGATTAGAATTTACCGTTGGCTGTCCGAGCCTTGTTTTGACCAAATTCATAGGAGCTTAAAATGTTTGTTTGATTTTGTTCCTTATGTACTTATAAGTTTATTATGAGTAATTTCTCACTTTCTAACACATGTTTAGTCTTTTTTTACAATCAATTATTTTTATTTATTTGCTTTTATCATGATTAGAGAATATTATTTAGGTATTATGCAAATCACAAATTACACACTTTTTTATTTATTATAAAAATACCTACTTTCTGTATATTGTTGCCCTAATCTGGGCACGCTAATATACTAGTTAGGTAAATACTTTAAAACACTCATTATTGGAGAACCAATCAAAACAACTACTCTTCTAGCTAATACTGACGAAGTATTGAATTACATGATAGGATTCTTAGCATTTTAAAGAAAAAAAATATTGAAAATACTTAAATCATTCATTTACATTTAGTCATTCACACTTTTTTTTATCTACTTTTTTATCTACTTTCTGTATATTGGTACCTTAAAAAGTGTGTAATTTGTGATTTGCATAATACCTAAATAATATTCTCTAATCATGTTTAGTCTATTTAGAATTTTAATAGTAATGATTTTGTCTATTTTTAGGCTGTCCTTGTAGCCAGAAAGTACCTAGGTAGGTTCTACACTGCTCCAACAAGCAAATTCCGCACTGTGGTCCTTTTGCCTGCCGTTGAGAGTTTTCGAAGCACTAATTTTACAATTAGATTGTACAGAGTGATTTTGTCTATAGGTATGTTACAATTTTTATACAATATTTTACAAAGTACATGT
Source organism: Rutpela maculata (assembly GCA_936432065.2). NCBI lineage: Eukaryota > Metazoa > Arthropoda > Insecta > Coleoptera > Cerambycidae > Rutpela > Rutpela maculata. The sequence continues at coordinate 125,224,612 of OW386285.2, forward strand.
TTAATTACAAAATATGGCAAAGCATTTCTAAACCAAACCTTGCCTATCATTTCACTGTTCCTTCTGTGTAGTTTGAACATGAGGAAAGTCAATACACCCTGCTATGGCTCTCACGCTTAACGTGTACACCATTTGCAATTTAAAGTGTTGATAAATTTTTATAAAATGTTTTATTTTAATTTTAAATTTTAATTTGTGTTTTATTCTAAAATCGAGCATTGTCCATTGATCGGTGGGCTATGTCATGGCATTCCCCCTTTAACTAATAATAATTTTTGACTGGTGAAAATTTTGTTAGTTACCAATATGGCATGACATGCACACAGTCAAATTAAAATTAAATTTTTTACCATTCTGTCTAGCCAGGCTCATATGGATACATCAGACTGACGTGAAATCTTCCCCTTATCGAGTTGTCATAAATATTCTTTAATTCATAGGTATTTTCATTCAATATTTTGTGTACCACGTACGGTCCTTCGTATGGGTACTGCAATTTAGCGCAAATATCGTTTTTATAGTCCTTAATCTTTTGATTACTACTTTCTCCCCTTCTTGGAATGAAACTTTCTTCTTAATTTTTTTGTTTTCCCGCTTTTCATATCGTCTCGCAGTGCGATCTAATCTTTGTTTGACATTTTTGTGTACATTTTCTAGGCTTAAATTTTCATTATTTGTCCATGGCCTGACTGGTAACTGCCCAAGCATGGTTACAATTGGTGATACTTGTGTTACAGTACTTGGCACATTATTCATATAATTTTCTACATCGTTTACCGCAGAAGGCCATTCTCTATGATCGTATTGGATAATTATACGTAAAAATCTAATAAGTTCCTGGATATAGCGTTCTGCTGGGTTTGCATTAGGTCTTCTAATCGTTGTAAATACCAATTTTGTCCCCTTTTTTTCAAGATATGTTGTCAATCTTATATTATTAAAATAGGTTGCATTATCCGCCAATATTTTACATGGTTTCCCTATGTTTCTACTATAGTGACTCAATTTTTGTAGTACTGTAGTAGTGTTGCATCTTTTTGTCGGGTATAGTTTAATAAATTTAGAAAAAACGTCTACTAGTATTAAAATGTGTTTATAACCGTTTTCATCAGGAATTAGGTTACTGACAAAATCCATAGCTACAAGTTCTAAAGGTTTACTGGTAGTAATGCTATAAACTATGTTCTTATTGACATGATTCTTTATTTTTGCCATGCAACATTCGTGGCATTTAATTATTATTTCCTTTGCCAAGGATAAATCCCGCTTACAGAAAAAGGTTTCCCTGAAAATCATCCAAGTTTTCCGAACTCCGATGTGTCCGAATTTAACATGCAAATCTATTATAATCTCTGCAGCTAAACTCTCGTCTAAAACATATTTTTCCTCGTTTGCAATTGTTTTTAAAATGAAATTGTTTCTTATGATGTAACCTCTACTGTGTGGGTGTGTCGATATGTGGTTCCTTAATTCGTGTAATTGTGTTTGGCTGTCTATTACGTGTTGATATGTGTACAAAGTGTTGTTGTGTGAGAGTGCGTTTAATCCTACTGTGAAAGTGTTCCGCTTGTCAACTGTGTCGATTTGTCGGTTACGTGTCAAAGCGTCTGCAGTGACATTGTATCTACCCGGTCTGTGTTTAATTGTAAACGAGTACTCCTGTATGAGCAGAGACCATCTGTAAATTCGGTTATTGGCGAATCTATTCTTCATTAAAAAGCACAGAGCTGCGTGGTCTGTTTCAATAGTAAAATGGTTTCCTGTTAGGAAAAATGATAGTTTGGCCACACTGTAGGTGATTGCCAACATTTCTTTTTCGGGCGTTGAATACCTGATTTCATACGGCTTTAAGATTCTAGATATGAAACATACCGGTGTTTCAATTCCTCCTATTTCCTGTGTGAGTTCCGCGGCTATTATGTTGTCTGACGCATCGGTCCTCAACGTGAAAGGTAGCGAAAAATCCGGACTGTGAAGAAGTAGATTGTCGTGAAAGTTCATCTTTACCTTTTGAAAAGCTTCTTCCCTTCTTTCATCCCACTCCCACTTGACGTTTTTGCGAAGAAGTTCAAGTAGTGGAATTTCGAGTTCTGACAATCTCGGTATAAATTTTTTGTAGTAATTTAATATCCCCAGAAATCCCCTTAAAGTTTTCAAATTTGTCGGACGCGGATAATCTTTTATTTCTTTTACCCTTTCTTGCCCTACGCTTATGCCTTCTGGTTTAATTTTGTACCCTAAGTATTTTACATAAGTACGGTAAAACTCACATTTTTCAATGTTTAACTTTAAACTCGCTTCATTCAATGCATTCAAAATTATGTCTAAATGTTCATAATGCTTTTCTTCTGTTTCAGAAAACACTAATATATCATCGATATAATGTACGCAGAAACTATCATACTTGTCTAGTATGTTTTGCATCGCCCGGACAAGAGCTGAAGATGCTGATTGCAAACCAAAGGGTACCACTTTAAATTGAAATATGTGGCCATCTATGCTGAATCCTGTAAACTTGCGTGAGTCTGGGTGCAAAGGAATCAACCAAAATGAATTTTTGAGATCGAGCTTTGAGAAGACGATGCCGATCCTGGACAAAAGTGTGTCGATCGTTTGAGGTGCATCGAACTGTGATTTTGTGATTGTATTTAAGTTTCTAGCATCTAAACATAAACGTATTGACTCGTTTTTCTTTTTTACAACAACTAAAGGATTGATATAATTAGTCTTAGCTGATTCAATAATGTTAGAATTAATCATATTTTTAATTTCTTGTTGTACTTGTTCTCTGTGTTTATAAGGTATTGGATAAGTTTTGCACTTAAATGGTTTATTTTCGTCAACATCTAACTTGTGTTCATAACCTTTTGCAACTCTAGATTCATAATTAATTAAAGAAATGTATTTTTGCAGCATGTTTTGTATTATTTTATCAAACTTCGCAGGACATCTTATCAGTAATTCTTCGGGCTTTTTATAACTAGTATTCATTACATATGTGGTACTTTCCATCATATTTTCTCCGCAATATTTATTCTTTCCGCTGGCATTTTCGCCTTTTATAATATTTCCGCTGGCACTATCGAATTTTTTACCGCATTTTTCATTTTTACCGCTGGCACCTTCGCCTTTTTTACCGCATTTTTCATTTTTACCGCTGGCACTTCCGCCATTTATATTCTTAATATTAAATATGGGTATTTTTTCACCCTCAACAACTAGGATTCTCTCTCCTAGATCAATAATTGCCCTTAATTCAGATAAAATGTCTTCCCCCAGAATGACATCATAATTCATTTGTGCCACAATAACAAAATCGCCTTTAAATGTTTGATTTTTAATTTTAAATTCTGTACTTAATATCTTGTTGCATTCTGCGAACTTTATACCGCTTAAATTAACCAATCTTATTTTTGATATTTTTATACATTTATTTTCACCATTATTAAAATATTCATTAAAAATCTTTTCATCAATCAGACTGATCTCTGACCCTGAATCAACTAGTGCCCTAACATTTATATTATTTATTTGCATATTTATTATAGGTAATTGACTAATTTTTACATTTTTAAATTCATCATCCATCTCAGTTCCCAAATATTCTCTCATGTGTTCATACGTAGCTTTCGAATTTAAAATTTGCCTAACTAAAAATCCTGATTTTCAGGCCTAACATTAATTTGTGCCTCCGTCTCTATCCTATGCATGTGAGCCTGTGAATTTTCACTTCCCCTTTGTACAGTGGTATTTGCCACTTGCGAGTACGTTCTTGTATCCCCTTTTCGTTCATCATACGTTGGCTTCTTTGATTCCCAATGTACCTGTTTCTTTTCCTGTATCTGCTTACCCTGTTCCCTGTTTTGATTCATATTTTGTTGTCCCCCATATGGCATATTCCCATTGAAATTTCTGTTTTGCCCTTCATTTCTGTCATACCTGTTATAATTATTATAGTTATTTCTGTATTGATTGTACCAGTCCTCATTATTCCCCCCTTGATAGTTGAAATTCCCATTTTGGCTATAATTGTTCCCCTTGAAGTACCTGAAATTATTTGTCCCCTGCGTATTATCATATCTATCATATTTGTTATCTTGATTTCTGTTTCGATTTTCATTATTACCGTACCTATTATCATTGTTCCCATACCTGTTATCGCTATTTCCGTATCTGTACTCGTTATTCCCGTATTTATTATAATTGTTTGACGAACCTTGGTGGTAATCGTCTATTTCCCGTAAATATTCTAGGAGACTGTCCATCGTTCCTATCCTTTGTGTTATAATAACGTTTTGAATGCTATTTGAAAAATGTCTAGCCAAATACCGAACAATTTCACTCTCAGTGAACTTAGGTTCTAAGTGTTTTATGTTGTACACTTTTCTTAGTACATAGTTTTCCCTAGAAATACCTGATTTGTCATTATACCTTCCGTTGAATAGATTTTCCCTTACCTTTTGCTGGGTGTGATCACTCCAGTATTGTTTCATCAATAAAACCTCGAACTCCTGGAGAGATTCGAACCTATTTTCCACAGATTGGTACCAATATTCACATTCTCCTTTTATCATATTTTGTATATTAGTCTTGAGGTCGGCAGAGCTATGCAATGTGTCCATGTGTTGCTTTAGGCGTGTTATGAATATTTTTGGATGTGTTCTGTTGTCTCCGTAGAAGTAAAAAGGTGTTTTGTTACAGGTGTATGTGTGTAGTGGCGTGTGTGTTCGTGTACTATCCCTGATCATTCTAGTAACTTCAGATATCTTTCTCTCCTGTTCTTTTTTGTGAGTGTCAACCTTTTCTCCTTGTTTTCTTATCCTTGCGTCCATTACATTCATTCCTTCTTCGAAAATTCCAGCCACTTCCGCTCGTACTTCTTCCCTTACTTCTTTTGTTGCTTCACCAACTTTCTCACAAATTGTTTCATCAATTTTCTCCCATTTTCCTTCTAGATTGTCACATCTGTTTCTCAAATCTTGCGTGCTTTCTTCGAATTTTCTCATCCCTTCTTCACTTTTCCTGTTCAAATTCTCCGTGAACATTTCCATCTTTTCTTCTAATTTTTGTTGCGTTTGCAAAAGTTCTGTTGCCAACTTTTCTTCCAACCACTTTGTCCTCTGTTCTATTTCTTCCATGGTTTGATCGATTATGTTTTTAATGTTGCCTATCTCATGTGTGTTTTGATCTAGTTTTTCTTCTAATTTTTGACTGGTTTGATCCATTTTTTCTTCTAATTTTTGGTTGTTTTGCCCCATTGTTTGTTCTATTCTTTGACTATTTTGTTCCATTTTTGCATTCATTCCTGTCATCATTTCCATCAGCTTGTTTAGCACGTCTGGATTTGTTTGTGTAGTGGTTGTATCACCTGCTTGTTGTGTTTGCTGTGTTTCTTCTGCCGAAGTTCCAGGAGCTGGGTTGTCTCCTGCCATGTCAGTAGTCTTACCTGATCTTAATCTCATTTACCAAAATATGTAGATTATCTCTACCTTACCACTAGCCTTTTATAAAATTATCTTGTTATTTACCTTTAAATCGACAATGCCTGATTTTAAATTGATTTTAGAATTTTTAATTTTATTTATTATTGAATTTATTTGCTTTCCTGAGCTTGATATACTAAAATGTGTTACAACACGTTAAACCTCAAACGTTGCGTGCTTACAAAATGCTTACCACGTTGGACGCCATAAAATGCACTGTACTTGTGTGTGTATGTTGTAGACATGCGAAGTAGTTTTGGGGCGCCAGAGCAGCACGAGGGCTGTCAAATTTATTTTCTACCTCTACATGCACCACACAGGCATTCTGAGCATGATTTCCACGCCAGGAGGATTGACTCCGCTCAGGGAAGAAGCCGGTTCAAGTTTATTTTTTTTTTAAATATCAGGAAGCAAATAAATAATACACAAGTTTGGTCAGAAATGTTTGAACAGAAACCTTTTATTAAAATTTTAAATTTTGACCTGGGTTGAATTTCTTATTTACAAAATGGTGAACAATATCTCTTAAAATACCTTATGCTAATCGGCCTTTAGATTTTTGATTTGATAATAATCAATGTTTTTACTTTTATGAAAATTTTGTGTTCAAATTGAAAATTTTTTTTATGACGAAGACGAATTTTATAATAGAAATAAATAAAGTGACACTTTTGTGTCTAATATTCTTTATTTAGAATTTGATAAAAGCTTTTACCTTTGTGCTAATCCCAATTGACGACGAAAGTTTGGTTGCAACCACGCGACCGTTCTTCACAAGCGAAAAGTCCTGTCGAAACAGCCTGAAGTTCTCTGTTGACACGCTGTCTTCAAGTCGGTAAAGTGACTCGTTACAATGGTGATGTTTTGTTTTGATATAGTCTGGATTCTTGAATATTCCTCTTGAAAACCAGGATACTGATTGCGTTGCACTATTTGGCACTTTAATTAGACGCAGTTAGGTGTTTTGCCCTTACCTATCGGAGCACACACTTTTTATTTTATTTTCGAAGACGATACCTTTTTGTTGTTTACAAAATTTTAATTTCCATTTAGATTTTTAATTTCCAATTCATCAGATGTATTTACTTTGAGTCGTGACTAATTTTCAAAATTATAAATGTTAAAACTTGATTTGACCAATCACAGGTCACAAAATATATTTTTCAAAAACTTAGGTTATAATTTCAGCAAATTCTGATTAAACCTCTCCCTTTAAATGATAATTAACGACTGAATGCTAAAATATGGCTTCTAATTGGCTTGGTTTGACAATTTAAAAAAAATCTGGAGTACTAGATTTTGACATTTGATGTTTATTTTTGGAAATTTTATGATTTTGAGCTTATTTTTAATAAAATGCTTATTTTTCTTTCTGTACTTTATTCTTAGCTTTAAGCTGATCATTTTGGTATGCAACATGCCTAGTTTGAATGATGTATTTTGAGGTTACCTGATCAGTTGGAAATTTCACAAAAACACTCTTAAAAACTAATTACAGCTATTAAAAACACTTCCAGGTCAAACATAAAGCTATAAAGAGTATTTTCTTACATAATAAACATAGAACAACATTTTATTTAATCTAACATGAACAAATGTTTTTTCAGAGTCTCGGAGACCCTATGCTGTGAAGTGTCCAGCCCTAACTATGGACAGTGCATGTAGCAATTTGCACTAAAACAACATTGTGTAACATAATCTAACTTCTAGTAGTGAAATTACACTGAAAAAATCTTAATTTATACCAATTTGACAAGAATATATGGTAGCGTCCCATACCTAGAAGTTTGAAAGTCAGCTGTGGCCCCCTTTTCAAGTCTTTTGTTGGAAATATCCACGCTGTTAAGTGAACTAAGGTATGTAACTATATGTTTTAATGCTTTTTAGTCTATTACGATTAACATTTTACACAATTTTTGACATGATTAGAATTTACCGTTGGCTGTCCGCGCCTTGTTTTGACCAAATTCATAGGAGCTTAAAATGTTTGTTTGATTTTGTTCCTTATGAACTTATAAGTTTATTATGAGTAATTTCTCACTTTCTAACACATGTTTAGTCTATTTAGAATTTTAATAGTAATGATTTTGTCTATTTTTAGGCTGTCCTTGTAGCCAGAAAGTACCTAGGTAGGTTCTACACTGCTCCAACAAGCAAATTCCGCACTGTGGTCCTTTTGCCTGCCGTTGAGAGTTTTCGAAGCACTAATTTTACAATTAGATTGTACAGAGTGATTTTGTCTATAGGTATGTTACAATTTTTATACAATATTTTACAAAGTACATGTTTAATTACAAAATATGGCAAAGCATTTCTAAACCAAACCTTGCCTATCATTTCACTGTTCCTTCTGTGTAGTTTGAACATGAGGAAAGTCAATACACCCTGCTATGGCTCTCACGCTTAACGTGTACACCATTTGCGATTTAAAGTGTTTTTATAAAATGTTTTATTTTAATTTTAAATTTTAATTTGTGTTTTATTCTAAAATCGAGCATTGTCCATTGATCGGTGGGCTATGTCATGGCAATATATATATATATATATATATATATATATATATATATATATATATATATATATATATATATATATATATATATATATATATATATATGTATATAAACTATGATTTACTGCGTTAGAGGGAAGCACTGTGGAAAGTTTTAGTTTGTGTACCTAATTAAACACTAACTAATTAATATTTCTTATCAAGCTGACAATATTCCGAGGTATACATTATTTTACAAGCACTTTCACTTATACAAACTTAAATATAACTTCTATACGTTGTCACTTTGTATTTAACTTTTACAAGCTTTTATGGGTATCCATTGTGACAGAACACTATAAGTCATCTCTCTACCTACCACGATATGATCTATTTATTGAGTTGAGTTTCCGCTGCTCTAGGTATCAAGATTGCTCTTTTCTGTGTGTATTTTCTTGGAAACCATTTTCCTGAGAGAAACCTGTATCACGCATACCTACATTGAGGTGCCATAAGGATTCAGTTTGGACGCTACACACCAACAGTGCCCCATTGATTATGTCTGGTCTAATCCAAATTAAACTCGTTCGAATATTTTTAGCAATTATGAGAACCTCACCTGAAAGATACGTATACTTTAAGAGTATTGCGCCACTGATCATTACGTGTTCAATTTTGATTAAATTTGTTTGAATATTTTTAGTAATTATGAAAAACACACTTGAAGGTTCACACAGGAAATCTGTATAATCACACTTTAATAGCGATGCATTACTGATTTTTCGGGTTATTATTATCACCATTTTTATCATGCGTAATTCTCTTGATTGGCTGAAAGAAATTCGGTTTTGGCTATTAATTATTATTTGTATTATTGACCTAATGGTATGCCTCTGGTTTACTCAATACTATTTAGAATATTAGGTTTTGAGTTAATAAATTAGGTTAATGGAGATTAAGTTGATAAAGTTATTAAAGCAATTAAATTTAATAGAATAAAATAAATTAGTTTATAGCTTAGCTTTCTGTGGCTTCTGGCGTTGTGATTGTTGTTTTTTATTCCCTCTTCTTTTTGGGCTTAGTACACTTAAAAAACTTTCCACTGCACACACAAATTTATTATTTATTTATTTACACTTTTACGTTTAATATGTCTGTCTTGCTTTGCTTTATAAACACGTGTTGTTCACTTTTGACACTGAATATTTATTGGTTTCTTTAACGCAATAAAGCACTTGAAAGGGTCTTTTAGATACCTATATAGATAGGTCTATTTAGGTCGACTGTCAACTAAGGGACAGCTTTACAGTTTATTTTTTGGTACTATTTAAAAAGCACTAATAGTAATTTTCAATTTATTAATTGTATATGAACTTTTTCTTCCTTATTACGACATATCACGTTACGCAAAATTTATTGGCTCACCGGTGGCTTAAATTTGATTTAAGTTTACCGTGGTTTTAACTGATTTTTAGCACTTATTTCGGAAGCGTCTTACGATGCGTCTATACACGCCGTTTGTCAACTTTCGAATCGGTGCACAACATTCGACGATTTGATTACAAAATGCGGAACTGCTCCGAAATTTGACTTCACAAAAGAATGCTTAACACAGGCTTAGATAGTTGTAAGAGCTGAAAAACTGACGGGCAAAATATTAAGTACCAAACCGAGGTAAGTGCAAAAGACGCATAACCTTCAAAACGAACAAAAAAGCGAAAATTACCACGGGCAGTTTTCACCATTAATATAAATTAGGCTCATCTGATGACCTAATCACGGGACAGGAGTACCGGACGGCTATTACAAAAATATACCCTCATGTCGGATGGCGAATTTTGAATTTTAGAGAAAATAATACAAAAATGCCAATTAGCCCATAAAAATCCTTATACCGATATCTCCATAGGAGTAGCTCGAAGGAACCCTTGATAATCTACCTTGATTGCATTATATGCCGTTAGTAAGTTTTTGTGAGGGAGCGGGCAAGCCTCTTATAACTCATATGTTACAGTAAAAATCCTTTCAAATGACGAGTTCGTGCAAATAATAAAATCACTGTTAGGAACTATTAAGCTAGCCACAAAGGAATCAAAATTTAAAAGAATGTGTTATTACCGTCAGTCTCAAGTCAAATAGTCATACATAAACTTCTAAGAAATTGTTAATATTTTTGTGCTAGTCGATTAATATTTTCCATTACTTGTAGTTGAGATAATGCCCTTTGAGGGAGGCGTCCGCCCTTGCCATGTTTGGTAGGCACATTCTCAAAAAAATACGTCATTAACTAGATAGGTTCTTTACCACACATTTGAACTTACAATAAATGGTGTTATTGAACTCTTGAATTTTCTTGATTGAACAATTTATTTTAAGTTTAACCTCTTTGACGTTTTCGTGTGCTAGGTCGAAAATTAAATGTATAGGTTCCTCATTGGATTCTCACGTCTCTTATTCAGGACATCGATCAGATCATGGAAACTAACGAGAGAAATTCTATAATAATGCGTTTAGTAATACGCTTCTCTTTATCGTTAGAGAGGCAAACGTATTTAGTTGGAGCGGCTTATTGACGCTTTCCAGATGTGTGAGATTGCCCATGAAAGAGGAATCAATTAAACTATTACGATAATGTGTACTTTTTTCCGCACCCGGTACAAGCACTTCCAGTGATTAGATCATATTTTAAATATATTATACTTAACGCAGAACTAAGTGCATATGCCATTAGTTCACTTATAATATTGACAACGACAAACTAAGAGGAATAGGTGGAAATAAAGTACCTACTTAATGATGGTAAACCTATTGCCCACTCTGAGAACAACCAAGATGAAAAGAATGTAAATATTATTATTGGTTATTAGGTACAAGATAATAGAAAACAATAAGGTAGTATAGAAGATCACAAATCATGTATTCTGTTATTTTAATACCTGCTGAATACGGAAGCATGTTCAATAAACAATTCCCATATCCCCATTGCTTGTTCTCACGTAGGATGGTAGATGTTTACGTATTTGTGGTTATGTAAATAGTGTCTGCGAGGGCAACCAGCAGTGAAGATCAGCGTTTAGCGCGTTTTAACGCTGCCGGAATGCAAGCAGCGGTCTTCGAGCTCATCACGTATGGGAATGAGGGAGCTCGCCAATCAAGAGGTCATCTGCATTAAGTGCTAAGAAACTGTGCGGTCATTTGTTCATAAATATTTACAGGGTAGAGCAAAAAATCTGGAAAGAAAACAATAGGTACTAGGAAGCCGTAACTCTGTTCTTTACATAGCAATTTGTTGTAGCCAAACTGTAAAATCAAATTAAAACTATAATAGCTTCTTCATGTGTGTATATCAACTATATAGAGTATTTTGAGATTTAAGTTGGCATTCGGTTATAAGAATTAAATATTTATGTAACTAGCTATCAATTCTTTTGATAAAAATAAAAATTAAAAACTGAAAAAAATTCCAAAATCTAATTCTAGTCTAATCCAGAAAGAACAAAGTTATTCCGCGAGAAAATTTAATCCAATACCGCAAACATAATTTATACAAATATATGAACAGTGTTTAAAAAATACGTACTATTTTTCTAGGGCAGGTAGTACATTTAAAAAACTAAGGTAAACGTTATACTATTTACCGATTTATTGATCTTTTTTTTATAACTGTTGCACATTTTGTAGTTGTGTCAAAATATAAAGGCGAAGTAGGCAGTAAAACATTAGACAGCGATGGATATATTCTATTTCTCGTTTACACCCACAGACATAAAACGTAGATCTGCAGGTGCTCCAAGTGGTGCTTGATGTAGAATAATAGAGTGCTAGCTGATACAAGAACCTGTTTTTCTCTCTAGAATTTTATTGCCTACTACACCTTCGAACTTTGACCCAACTTTATATAGGAGACTCTTCGCAATATTTTGTAAACAATGTAATGTTTCACCATTCCTTACATTCATAAGCGTTAATGCCATAATATAATATGTCTAGATGGAAATCATATATCGGTTGAATATTATCTCCAATATTATAGGCCAGGCAACATAAAGTTTGTAGGCGAATTAATTGTCGGAAAGCTGGAAATGGTTTTGATCTTTTCATTCGCGTGTAAAAAGGGTTTTTCAAAGTTTGCACCAAATTTCTGATTGTGCTGTATGACGGGCGTCCCAAAAACCTCGGTATTTTAGGACTTTTTTCAGTTTTTTACCAATAACTGCTAAATTATGCATTTCTCGGAAAATTTTATTCTCTTATAAATTACAGTACATAAAATTCTACGTCGAATGAGTACCATATACTTTAAAATGTGAAAAGTCGTTCGGAAGATATGCGAAGTCAAAAAACGGCGATAGTTTTCATTTAAGAAAAAAAATGTGTTTTTTACATATTTTCGCAACGTAAAATGTAATATATGATGTAATATGTGAATATCCTATAATATTATATCGCGTATCAAAGTTAATACTTATCGTGGTCATTACTTGGTGGTCAATTCCTTGATTTTAAAATAAAAGCGCACATTGTGATTATAAATATATAATTAAAACGTTAAAAATCGAATGAAAGTAAAAAATGCTTTGATGGTAAATTTTGATGTGTCGGTAATTAATAAAAAAAGTAGAGTATACAAAATTATGTAAATTCAACATCAATTAAGTTTGCTGCGTTTGGAAGTAGAAGGTGAGTGAAGCAATTGGTCCAATTTATGGTCCTCATCATCCAGATCTTCTAATTCGTCATCATCGTCAGGTAGTATTACTTCGTCATCATTGAAGTTTGGTTAGTCATCAATTTCATCTGGTGTATTGGTACAGGACGCACCTCTGCAATTATAGCACATTGGAGAACATTTCATTCCTTGCTTCCTGCAACCACAAGCATTTCGGCACCCCTTTAAGCATTTGCACGTGTTATTGAGTAGTTCCTGCGGGGCTTGTTCGGCTGTTGATGGCACTGGGAGTAGCCCATGCTTAGTAACCTTCCAACCCCAGTGAACTGGGTCCATCAAATGACCCTTCCACAAATTATTCTGTACTAAGGATTTGGTGAACAGTTCAAAGCGTGTTTCATTCAGAGAACAAGATTGAAGAAGCGATCCAGCATACAAAGCAGCAATTACTTTTTCGCCAGCAGCACCAATTTCATCTGTAGTCGCATCAAGGTTTTTGAATATCTCGACCGTCCTTTGTACCTCCGCATCTTTGTCGAGTAGCTTTACAAATTTCATCTTCCCCTGTCTGAAAACGGCCAATGTTGAATCACATCCGCTGAACGCGTGAAGGAATAATATATTTTCCTTAACTTTATTTGACATTTTAAAGCGTGTTGGGGAATAGAAAACGGTCTCTGACTTTCCTTTTCCAGCCTCCATGACAAACAACCGATCACTATTAGGAGCTAACGTTTACTACGTAAGTACTAAAAGATCTATATCTTCTCCTACCACAATCACACATTCGGAGTGAGTAGAATTTTCTGTAGCCCTTCTGACAATGGTCGTGTCGGCATCCTCTGCAGCTTGTTCGACAGCGATGTTTTCATTTACAAATTTCCGAATCAGCGTTGAGATGAATCGTTTTTTTGTTCCCTTCATTCGAGAGAAATTTATCTTTTGAAATTTTCAAAAACATTGTTTCGTCAAATTTAACGTTGGCTGCAATAAACTTGTTCCTTCTAAAGCGCTCTGCAGATTTTGTGCTTTTCTTTGTAGGGTCGTCTGGATAGCTATCAAATACTATGATTGATCGCGCCCCAAAGTATTTTTTGACATAATCTACGTATTTATTGAGAACTGAAGAGAACCTTTCTCTCAACTCCCACGGGCACTCGATGACGTAGGAATCCACCGTCAATCACATAGAAAGCACTTTCGATGTTTGATGGAGTATCCACTGAAGCGAACATCAATCATAGAAAATAGATTTACGCAATTTCCTCGTCATTCCTTGTTAATCAAATAAAGATAGTGGGTATTAGGGATTGCATTACCGGTTAACCGGTTAACCGGTTATTAGGACAAAAAACACATGAAGATAATTACCGGTTATTTCGGTAAATTCTGAACTTACGATATGTCACGTATTCAACGTATCTATTTATGTCACTGACTAGTATTCACTAAATACAGAGTGATTGTCCCAACACTGAGCACTTTTAACAATAAATAAATAATATTATAAAAAGTAAACTCCAAACACCAAGCCCTAAGAAATACAAGAGAGACATTGACAATATCTTACGACAGAAAATTGAATATTTCACTGCCGCAAATATCCGTGGAATACATTTAGAAGTATGTTATTACCAATTCTTATTAACTTATCGAGCCACCAATATCGATTGAGGAAGGGCATCTTCAGCTGGTGGTATTCTATGCACAAATATCAGACAACTAACAGATATAGCTTTGAACAGGCTATTTTTAAAGAATATTTTTAGATTAGGTATTCAGTAAATGCCCTATTTGAGTTTATGTTTATAATTTTTGTTATTTAAGTGGTTATATTTGTTATTTACAGGATAATTACACAGGCCCACAAAAAAAAAGTTGTCTGCGCCGCGGTATTGACCATACCTCGTATTTTGACCCGCTGAACACGAATCTGACCTTAGTTTTTCCCCTATACGTCAGGTTTTATTTTAAAGCAAAAAAAGTCTAATATTTATATATTTATTTGCTATTAAAAGAAAAACCTGACATGCTGGTGAAAAACTAAGATCAGATTCGTGTTCAGCAGCTTAAAATACAAGGGATAGATGTGGTCAGTACCCCCGCGCAGATGACTTTTTTTTGTGGGATTGTACCACACTGAGTGTGGCACAGTGGCAACCAAAAAATGTGGTCTGCGCGGGGGTACTGACCACACCTATCCCTTGTATTTTGAGCCGCTGAATACGAATCTGACCTTAGTTTTTCCCCTACACACCCGGTTTTTTTTTTAACAGCAAAAAAAGTCGTGTTGAATTGTGATATTTATATATTTATTTGCTGTTAAAAGAAAAACCTGACGTATAGGGGAAAAACTAAGGTCAGATTCGTGTTCAGCGGCACAAAATACAAGGGATAGGTATGGTCAGTACCCCGGCGCAGACAACTTTTTTTTTGTGGGCCTGTGATTATTTATTTAAAATTTCATTTATATTTTTTCCTTTTGATAAATTAACTCCTATATAACAAAGTCTATTTGACAGGCACATTTTTGTCACTTTGACAAGCGATAAAAAATGGTGCATCGTTTTTTATCACCGATAAAAATGCCTGTTCCTCAAAAGCAGAGTACATCTAGTAGTCGCACGTCACTTTGAAATCTGTACATTTAGCTATAATTTTTAAGTATAGTGGAAATTATACTGTACAATATGAGTCGTTTTGGGAAAATTATAATTATTTTAATAAATTATTGTTATTGTTCGTTCACATATTCTGTCGTTAATTTATCTTGCCAAAAAACACTCGAGCTTTTCTTTTATGGACAAATTTCTTTTTAACTCAAAATTTTGCCAATCAGTAATTTTGCTCGACAAACTGACATTTGACAAAATCGTTCGACCTCCGGTCTCTCGATTTTTTCATGTCGGTTTTTCTTATAAAATCACTGATTGGCAAAATTAATTATTTCGTTACAAAGAGAAATTTATCCGATAAAAAAAAGCTCTTGTGATCTTACTGTTGATAAAAAAACCTTTTGTTTGTTCATTATATTAAATATACGTATATAAAAATGTTTTTTGTTAAATTTAGATAATTTTGTACATGGAAAAAGACAATTGCCATTTTTGCTACCCTAATCATCCATTCTAAAAATTACCGGTAAATACTGGTTAGCCGGTTATTTACATTTTTATTTACCGATTTACCGGTTATTAAAACTTCCGGTAAATTGCAATCCCTAGTGGGTATGGAGCCAATGTAATTTGCAAAACTCGCTCGCTTCGCTCGCTCGTTTTGGCAAATATTACATTCGTCGTGTAAAATTACTATTTTCATAACTGGTTACGTAAATAACTATTACGTAATGGAAATAAGGTTTAAAAGTCCAATATATGATTTTTCCTTTAAAAATTAAAAAAATGGTTGTTTTTTGAACATGCATATCGTCCATACCACTTGACATAATTTCTAATATGTGGTGCTCATGCAGAATTTTGTGTACTTTACTTTATAAAAGAGTAAAAATTTTTTAGAAGTGCATCCTTTAGGAGTTATTAGTGAAGAACTGAAAAAGGTCAGAAAATGTAGAGGTTTTTGGGATACTCCTTATACAGCACAACCCGAAAATTGGTGCAAACTTCAAAAAACCCCTGTTACATGCAAATAAAGAGATTAAAATGATTTCCAGCTTTCCGACAATTATTTCGTCTACACCACCTTTTTTGGCCTATGTTGCCTGGCCTATTATGTTATGAAGTGTATATTAATAAAATATAAAGGGTGGGTCATTAATAATAGGCTATAGTTCAAGGGCAGATTCTTTGGACCAAAATATGAGGATATAACCAAACATGCTTTAGTAAATTGTTGCTGTGGAAAAAGACACAGGGTGTCAAAATTGTATTTCTTTTTTCTTTTTTTTTTGCAATATTTCGACTAGCTCTTGATCGATCTTCTCCCAATTTAGTAAGGAACCATTTTTTAAGCTGAGAAACAATAATTTATGTATTATATCACGCTAACTCGTGGATGACGCCTCATGAGCTATACCTGATGATGAATTTTTTTTCTCTTTTTTTTATGAAACGTAGTGGCATCTTTGACTAGAAAATCTCATACAGGAGTAATTCCTACGTCAAAAAGTTACACTTGATAGAACTTGATAAGTTTTTTCGAGAAGACTGCCGCATAGATCTCAAGAATTCTTTGAAAACAAACTCAATTTGAAAGGAACAATTTGTATTTATTGAAAAGTGTGCTTTGGTGACGTCTTAGTTCTGTCATTTACGTACAATTTCATTAGTTTGACATTTTGATAGAACTAAGACGTCACCAAAGCACACTTCAATAAATACAATTTGTCCTTTTCAAATTGAATTTGTTTTCAAAGAGTTCTTGAAATCTTTGCGGCAGTTTTCTCGAAAATGGTTTCAATTATCAAGTTCTATCAAGTGTGCCTTTTTTACGTAGAAATGACTCCTGCACGAGATTTTCTAGTCAAACGTGCCACTACGTTTCGTAAAAAAATACAAAAAATATTCATCATCAGGTATAGCTCATGAGGCGCCCTCCATGGGCTAGCGTGATGTGATAGATAGATTATTGTTTCCTAGCTTAAAAAATGTTTCCTTATCAAATTGGGAGAAGATCGGTCAAGTAGTAGTTGAGATATTGCAAAAATTGACACCCTGTACCTTTTTCTACAGCAACAATTTACTAAAATATGTTTGGTTATATCCTCATTTTTTGGTCCAAATAATCTACCCTTGAAGCCTATTATTAATGGTCCACCCCGTATATTCTATGTCAATAGACAATACATGTGACTGACTGTATGTGCAATTGAAATGTAAATTCTGTTGGGTTTGTGAAATAAAATAAAGCAAAAATAAGAAATAAAGGAATATTTAAACATTTGTAACGCCATATCCTGAAGTGACATTTATTTGACAGTTTCAATGAATCAAAACAATGTCATTATTGACAAGTGTAAAATAAAGAAAAAAGTGTGAAATAAAGAAATGTTATCTACTCTTATTAGGTTAAATACTAATTAATGAACTGCTTTTGAACAATTAAGAGTATCCATAAACAAATAGCGTGAGTTATAATGAGTGAGTTATTGTAACTCACGCTAGGTACAGAGCCAATCACCATTATCTTAATGTCTAGCCTGTCCAATGGACGTAACGCGCGACACGTGAAGGTGGTAGCCAGGGAGGTAACGACAGATTTTTCGCGTTAATATCTATAAAGCTAGATTTTTTTCCATGATAGCTTAGACAGTACCAATGATGAAAGTGCAAGTCTACCAAACTTTTAGTGTTGCAAAATTGAGTAAAAAATTAAACAACGTGTTACAAAAAGAGATCGATTTTCTGAAATGTCACAAAATGCTACTTTTGATTCGTTCGTGCCGAGCTGAATTTTTGAACTTCGCCGTGCAATTTACGATCAGGTGTATCTGGAAGACTTCCTCTTTACGTCGCGACATCGTACGGTCGTACCAATGGTGTTTTTCGAAAAATATGTATATATCAAGATTGCATGTTTTTGCAATTTTTTCGGCTCCGAAATGTAAGCTGTTTTTTGTTATTCTTCGCAGATATCTCCGAAACGGTGGGAGATAGCTCGAAATAAAAAACAAGATCAAACGAGTATTTTCCACTACGAATCTTTTGCTACCATCAGAATTTTGATTTTTTTTTTTTTCGTTTTGGAGATAACTACTGAAATGTTGGCCGTGTACGGCAAAAAATCGCAAATTTTGAGCTTCTACAGTTGGCAACTTTTTAATCTTGGCTCCTACGCCAAAAGACTACTCTAGTTAATTTAAACGGAATTAAATTTGCCAAAACTGTTTTTTTTATTTTTTGAATTCCGACAAAAATGAAGGAATTAGAGAGGGGATTTGGGACTTTTTTTTCGGTCAAATTTCTCCATTTTGTCACCGTAATTAATCAGTAGTTAACTGAAATCGATCTCGTATACGATGTTCACTTAATATCATGTACTACTTTGACGCTCCGTTAATCTTGGCCCTTCGAAACAAAGGTTTCTGAGAAAAATTATTTTTTTTAAATTTACATACACTCTATAGGAAAACGTGTAATTTCCTACATTTCCTCGAATATCTCGATATTTATCGTTTTTTTTTTTTCGAAAAATTTATAGTCAGCTTATGTAAAGAGAATTGATTGAGCTTTCCGACGTTTTTTCTATTTTTTCTATAACATAAAAAACAAGACTTTTGACCGAATATGCGCTCCGGGCTATTGCAGTTCGCGGATAAATTTTGCATTTTCCGCCGCGCAATATTAATCTACAAAGCTGATTTTTTGTCTACAAGCAGTTTATACACTATTTCGATTAAAAGTCACATTCTACCTCCGCTTAAAGGTGGCTAAATCTTTGAAGACAACAAATATAAAAGGATGTACAAAAATTAAATTTCAAAGTTAATTTTATTAATAAACAAACTGAGTAATTTAAACAAAATTTTCTCAATTTAATATTTATTGTTATAATCGTAGATAAAGTATAGTATTCAACTTGCGAGAATGGTAATAACTCACTTGATGAATTACAGCACTTGTTTTCTAATTTCGAATGACGATGCAAAAAATTTTGTATATAACTCGAGACTAAAATGTGTTTTTTTTACTCTTGTGATTTATAGCACTCACCTTCGGCTAGTACTATAAACGCCCCACTTGTAAAAAAAAACACCATTTTAGCCACTTGTTTTATAAAATACTAATTTTGTAAGCCATATCTTAAAATAACATTTATTTGACAGATTCAATGAATTAAAACAATGCCATTATTGACAAGTGTAAAATAAAGAAAAAGAGTGAAATAAAGAAATTTTATTTCACGGTGTGAAATAAAACTTATTGGTTCCTGTGGAAACACCAATAGAATTTCGTCTATTTTTACAAAATTATATTGTTTTCTAATTTCGAATGGCGATACAAAAAATTTTGTATATAACTTGAGACTAAAATGTGTTTTCTTCTTACTCGTATGGATTATACCACTCGCCTTCGGCTCATACTATAAACGCTCTACTTGTAAAAAAAGCACCATTTTAGCCACTTGTTACTACATTTTGAAAAAAAATGTAGTATAGGTTTTGCATTTTTCCGGTGGACCATCGAAATCCGAAAAAAACGTCGGATCGAAATGAAAGTTATATCTATCGACTTGAGAGCAAATTTAGAAAATTCCGTCCGTCGGTCAGTCGGTCTGTCTGTCGGTCTGTCGGTCTGTCTGTCGGTCTGTCGGTCTGTCTGTCTGTCACGCTCAGCCCCCCTAATCCGTTTTCGGATTTCGATGAAACTTGGGTGGTTAGTAGGAGGCCTTTAAAAAACCTTAACGCTGGAAGCTCGGCTCCGTTCGGAAACCGGAAGTACCCGATAGAGACGTTTCAAGTTTTTCGGGAAAAATTGAATAACTCGGTAACGGGCCGTCGGATCGAGATATTTCAAAAAAGAGATGGTGCCGCTAGCAACGATCTACAGATAAGTATACGAGAGACAATGTCGAAAAACAAATGAAAATTGAATTTTTTTGCAAAAAACTGGTTTTCTCGAAATCGGGCTATGAAGCACGATAACTGTCCAGGATATCGATCGATTGCGATGAGACTTGGGGGGATCGAAGGTACACGGCCACAAATGAAGCCTATTGCTGGCGGCCCGAATCCGTTGACCGCAAGTATTTTTTCCAAGGCCGAGTATGATTTTCCAAAGATATTGATAACTCCCGAACCCAAGGTCCGATTTTGATTTTTAAAAATGGCGATTGTAGGGCTCGATTAAGTCTATTAGGTGACGTTTGTGAGAAATTTGACGAAACAAAAGCGAATCTACAAATCCTGGAAAAGTTATTTTTTTTTATAGATTCTACAAATACCCAACAGTTTCCTAATAAAAATCGAAAATTAAGTATTCCGTCGATCAATCTCTATAACCGATATAAGGCACGGACCCTTTTGGACAAAAAATCTGAAATGGAGTTTTTCGAAAAATTAAAAATAAACGAGTTATTTACAAAGATGCATGACCACAATATAACCGATGCCCTTTCTGTATTTCAAAATGTAGTTAGCCTTTACTTTAGTCAATGCAAAAAGAAAAAAAAAAAAGGTACTGAATCAGCCCAACAGGGATAAAAAGCAAATCAAAATGTAGTATTTAGCTTGTTATTATAGCATTTTGACAACGTTTTTAGAGGATTTGCATCTATAATGAGCCTTTATTGCTCTCTGTCTTTGTTAATTAGAGTTTATAAAAAATTTATTTGGGAAACGTGAGTTCCATGTTATGTAAAATTCCGTATATTTTCAAAACAGCTAATCAGATCAGCACAAGAATCAGTGGTGCTGGAATCTTTGAGATAAATAAGAAAAATTAAAACCGGAAAATAGTAATAATTATACCTACTCGTAGAAAATTAGGTAATCCTATTCGTGAAAAAAATCATTATTTAAAAAATAATCTTCACCATGCTCTTTGATATCTAGGGGAACAACCTGTAATTATATTTTGCCATAATATTGTCAATGTTTTATCTATTTGTATATACTTGTAACATGTTTTCTACTTTACGTACGTGTTTTTAGGAATTGCATCTTGAATAATCGCGTTTAAAATCAAAATCGTAAAAGGCAAATATTTCGTTTATTACTCTTGCTGTATTACATTTTAAGCGTTTAATATGTAAAAGGCACAAGAGGTATGCAGAGGTTAACATTTCCATGAAAATTTTATTTTCTCAGGTACTTACCTTAAAGATATTCATTTTTCATTTATGTGAATGGCATTTAACTGGTTAAAATAAGTGTTAAAAAAGCATTTTATTACCTTTTAATTGCTAGTTCAACCTTTTTAGAATTTAATTTGCATAATTAATTAATTTAAATTTACTGCATTATTCACACCGAAAGGTAAAATAGGTATATAAGTGACATCATTAATACATAATTACAAATTATATCCAGAAATATTCTGCTTATTTTACAACATTTTTAGTTGTACTTTAATTTTAATCATGTCCATATGGTGCCGACACTGTTGGCGAAATGCACGTCAAGTGATAGTATTGGAGTGTAGTGTTCAAGAGTTTTGGTGTTTGTAGAAACTACTTGAGAGTCATTGAAATTGTAATTCAATAGACCAATTTTTCATGAATTCAATACGGTAAATAACATCCAAGATATTAAGTGTTCAAATTTGATTGTTTAATTACTACAAGCGCTCCTCAAATTAGTGATTGAAGACTCTAGAATAATGTTTCCTAAAATGACTGACTTTCACATTGTCTTGCATTAGACTGGGCAGCGGCTGCATAAAATCCTACCTCATAAGACATATGAATGAAACCCATCTCGTAGCGAAAATAGCATGATAGGAGCTCTTAAAAACATAGAGTTGCCATATCGTAGCCTGGAAGGTACGTCGTGGTTCTTAAATATATACACCTGGCTGTGGCAGCTGCAGCGTTTTTTAATGTAATCTCTGACTACATGCAACGAGAAAATGGTGCAGCCGATCGCGAAAACGCTGTAACGGGTCGCGAAAGAAAGTCTTTTAATTCAATTGTAGATCACCAACCGTCCTCCCCAAACCATTTGCAAATATCTAAGGAAGCCCGTCTATTTATTTGTCTAACGGCTTTTATCGCTACATAAAAACTTCATTCGTTTATCTTATGATGTAAATTTGGGGTGTATATATTTAAGAACTACAAGGTATCTTCCAGGCTAGCGTATGGCAACCACATGTTTTTTAGAGCTTCTGTCATGCTATTTTCGTTACATGATGATTTCATTCATGTATCTTATGAGGTAGGGTTTTATACAGCCGCCGCCCAGTCTACATGTTATTTAAATCTGATGCCGACTCCACACGTTGGGCCAAGTCTTACAAACATCGATCGAAACCAACGTGTGGATGGTTAGTTGCGAGTGGGTCAAGTTTGCTCGAATTCGGTAGATTCTACATAAATCAAAGGGACTTGGATCAATCATCAATTCTCTCTCCACACGTTGGTGCATGTCAGTGAATAACTATCAGTTGCAGAGCTACTTTTCTCGCATTTGTAATTAATGCCACACTAATTAAATGATAACCTGGAATGTTTTTGTAAAAAATATGCAAAACACTAAAAGACTATTCATTTGTAATAAATATAAATAAAGGCACCATGTCTGCCACTTCTAGGTTTTAACGAGCAGTGCTACTTCGGCCAACGTATGGATGGTATATTCGTAGACAAATGTTTTGACAACTATTTCGCCAATTATTTCGACCAAAACATGACCTAGAGTGTGAAGCCGCCATGAGGATAGCGCAGGCTGAAATTCTCTGGGTACACCGATTATCAGAATTGACATTAGTGAGATATTATTTGTCTCTTCTTCCACACAGGACAGTACTCTTAGGTTTCGTGGTTTCAGAGACCCCTTTTTTAATAAAAAATCTTATTACACTTCTACCTTCAACTTGCAGGCAGTTGCAGGCATTTATTTCCTGTTAAAATCTCAAATGCATTACTCGTAATTTTAAAATCATTTCAGGTATGTACGCTCATGGTAAATTTCAAATTTTACAGCGTCATATAATTTGCCTTGAGAGCATTTGTTACCGGTGTAAATGTCGAACTAATTCGTTAACTATTGACAGAGATATGGGGGTGTATCGCTTTGAAATGAGACACACTGTATGATGATATTTGGATTAATTTTACTGGATTATCATGAGAACGACGCTCAGTACTATACAGGTTATCTCACCAGGAACTGCATCGATCGATAAAGGGAAAAGTACGCACCAGAAAATTTTGAAAATCTAGGGAGCTACTCACGGCAGTGTGGCCAATCCAACTAAAATAATTACAAGCATCTGGCACAAGTCGATACCAACTGGCTTATTTTAAATGGAACACCCTATATATTTTAGAGTTTTCGAAAAGAGCATAAAATTCAGAGTCAAAACATATATGCCTACCCTATGCCTAAACCCAGCCGTTTCAGAGATATTTGACATTTAAAAAAAAATTTGACGGGTGTAATGGTTTACAATAACCTTTATAACTTTCTTCGTGTAAAAGATCCTCATTTGCTTTTTGGCATGTAGAAAGAACACAAGGAGAGCTGCACTCTACAATTAAATTACATTCAATAATAGTATACCAAGTGTTCCATTTTTGACGTTACATTTTGTAAATTTCAAACCGCGAAAACTTGCTTAGGTTAAATGGAACACCCTATATTTTTTTACATCAAGCTATGTAAAATTAAATTCCTTTTTTTCCGATATAGCATTTTGGGGGTTTAAGTTACAACTTTTTGAAATATTTGCGATTTTCTTAGAAATTCAAGAAATTTTATCAAATTAGCCATGATTGGAAACAATCAGTAATGTCAGTCATTCTCTTATGGCAAAAAAAGCCACCACATTTAAATTACACGCACGAAGACTTTTTGAATTTGTTTATTATCTATGGAGAATGTGATAAAGTAATATCAAGAACTTGTAGTAAATTTCCTACCCGATATCCACAAAAACGGAAACCGTCACCAAACACTGTAAAACTCATACTGGATAATTTTAAAAACTTTGGGTCAAGGCAGGAATTCAAAAGCCTATTGTTGATGACGAAAACGTGGAAATAGCAATTCTGGGATATTTTCATGCATTTCCAATGATGTCATTAAGACAAGCTGCTCTGGAATCGGGGCTATACAAGAATTCAGTTCACAGAATCTTAATGAAACGTTCCAAATGGTTCAACCATTAAAAGAAACAGATTTCCTAAGAAGAAAAAATTTTTGTGAATTTATTCCAATAAAGGCGACGATTCTTATTTGGGAAAAATTATATGGTCAGATGAAGCTAAATTTACCAAAAACGGACTTTTTAATCGACACAATTCGCATTATTGGAATGACTCGAATTTTGATGTGTTCAGGGAGTATCTTTTATACGAAGAAAGTTATAAAGGTTATTGTAAACCATTACACACGTCAAATTTTTTTTAAAATGTCAAATGTCTCTGAAACGGCTGGGTTTAGGCATAGGGTAGGCATATATCTTTTTGACTCAGAATTTTATACTCTTTTCGAGAACCCTAAAATAAATGGGG
The DNA here is from genome assembly GCA_936432065.2 of Rutpela maculata. Classification (NCBI taxonomy): domain Eukaryota; kingdom Metazoa; phylum Arthropoda; class Insecta; order Coleoptera; family Cerambycidae; genus Rutpela; species Rutpela maculata. The sequence goes on from OW386285.2 coordinate 125,249,387, forward strand.
TGTTCCATTTAAAATAAGCAAGTTGGTATCGACTTCCGGTATAACCGGAAGTGCCAGATGCCTGTAATTATTTTAGTTGGATTGGCCACATTGTCATTAGTAGCTCCCTTTTTCAAAATTTTCTGGTGCATACTTTTCCCTACATCGATCGATGTAGTTCCTGGTGAGACACTCTGTATACATAACAAAGTTTTAAACGATATTAAAAATCCTTGCTGTCGTTGGCTATTCGTAAATTGAACGTTTAAATGAACATTTACTTAAGACTTATTACTACGACATAAAAGATACAATGTATTTTCATTTGTTTAATGTCTCATTGTATGCTATCACATTGCCTATTGCAATAAAATTAACATAAATGACCACCGCAATGCATTAAATAATAATTTACGATTTCCCACCAATAATGTTTCAGGGAAAGATTAGAAAATCTTACATCCAGCGCCTACTGTTTGCGCAGGCGCAGATAAATGACTATCGATACGATTTATACGGATTTATTATCGTCGATTAAGATTTTTTAGTCCTTGTAAAACGGAACTAAATACCATAAATTACTTAGAATCGATAAACGAAACACCATGAGCGTAGATAAATAATATATGAGAGGGAGCATATTTTTAAGGTATTGTTAATAATAAGGCGTTTAAGTCAACAATATGACATTCACGGCAATTATAATATTTAATTTGTACTTTTAGGAAACATCTTTTATTCATGTATATATGTAGATTTAGTCATATGTTGATTCCATTGAAGGTTTTTACCCCCATAACTCTACGCTAATGAACGCCCCTAATCATACTAATGTTAACAATACAATTAAAATCTAAATATATTTTAAATTAACAATGTCTCTGTGATATAAGTGACATGTAATTAATTTAAATAGTATGCATGACGAATTAATAATAATGGCTTTGTCTTTGCTTAAGCTTTTAATGTATTAATTGTATTCAATTGCGAGATATTAAATAATAACCAGACGTTTGTTTATGAAGTATATGTTTAATAGTTTATATCTTACGTCAACTATGATTATAGTATTATTTAAAGAAGACAATGCCATTTGATATATTTAAAGAAGAGACATTTTCATTGAAAATGTATATTTAATGAGCGTAAAAGTCAGGAAATGGTTCAATAAACGATTGGCATTTTTTTCGTGATGTTGAATGGGCAGGTCGGGCGATTGGGCGAGAGAATGCAACAAGTACACAAAGTGATACTTTATTCACGAATGGGAAGTTTGTGAAAAAAAGGTACTTTATGCATGTGTTTCATACAATATTTTTCTGCAACCGCTCAATTTTCATATTTATATAAATAAATTTCAAAATTAACTTAAACGTCAAAACAAATTCATAATTTGACGTTTCTAAAGCGAAGATTGTCAGACAAAACTTCAATTGTTTTCAATGCACTCATGGATCTGGCTGTGAAAAAGAGTGAAATAATGTTACTTTTTCTGGAATCGACAATGAATGTTGTTTCTCGGAGCAATTTCAGATTCCAAAATAAGCTGTTCTAGTGTTTTAGTCCGTTGCTAAGCAATTATCAGAAAACAGTGGAAAGTGACTTTCTCGAACTATTTTTTATATATAGAAGTTACTTTCCCGGCCTAAGACGGAAAAGTAACTTTCCCGAACTGTTTTTTATATACAGGGTGCGCCATTTAAAACTCCCCAGACTTGTTAACTTTCTTATTTTTTAAGCGACGAACATTATTTGGGCACATCAAATTGTAGATATTTTAAGGCATTTAAACATGTGTATAGAGTGATTTAAAAAAAAAAATTTGAAAAAAATTGTTATGAAAAGCAACTTAATTTCCTTGAATATTTTTTTACCTCACCCTTTATATGAACTGCGTTAATGTTCCCTTATAAAGGTTTTAATTAGCTTCAATTTATGTTATTACGTCATATTCTAAATTCTTTTTGGTTTTAGAGAAAGAAATTAAAAACACTCTTTCCGATTCCAAACTGATTTTTTTTTAAATAACTTTGAAAAGAATGTAAACAATAATTTTATGCTTATGACAAAACAGTAACAAGAAACAAAAGAAACAAATATTTTTAAAAACAAACTTATATTAAAATGTACTAAAGAGGAAATTGCAATATATTTATTTTTTTTTATTTTAACCTCCTCACAATAAAATTGTGGGAGGTTACTACAATTAGTCCAAAATCGAAAATTGAGACAACATCAGATCTTTACGTTTTGAGGTCCCAGGAACCCAAAAAAGTTGTTTTTGGAAAATGTCTGTGTGTGTGTGTATGTGTGTGTGTGTGTATGTATGTTAGCACGATAGCGGCGAAGCTACTAAACGGATTTGGATGAAACTTTGCATAAGGGTTTCTTTAGCGCTCCAGAAGATCTGAAAAGGTTTTGGTTGAGATCGGATTACGTTTAGTGCCGTTTTGGCACAACAAGTTGTTTATTTTATGATTACTTACAATTTGGAATTGAACCATTGAAAAGCAGTAAAAATTCCGATTTCAACGATATATCACACTTGCACTTTTTCGATTTGGTTTCCGTGAAAAAAATTAAAAAACAAAAATTTCACTTGTTTTGTCATCAAAGCAGTGCAATGTACAGGGTGATATTCTAATAATGACAAAGGTGTTCAGTGATTTCGGCTGATAACTCGGGAACGGTTGCAGATATCGAACTGAAATTTGAAACATAGGTATAAATATTGTAGACGGACGGATTACGAGTGAATTAATAATACACCTACGTCACATGACGTCACAAAAATGAAAAATTATTACAACAGACGAACTAGTACAGATATCGACTTAACGGTTGGAATTATTGAATTGAAATTTGAAACATAGGTGGAAATATTGTAAATGGACGGAATAAAAGTGAATTAATAATACGCCTACATCTACATGACGTCACAAATAAGATAAATTCTTACAACAGGCGAACTGGTACAGATATTGACTTAACGATTGGAAACATCCAATTAAAATTTGAAATGTGGGTGGAAATATTGTGGACGGACGGAATACAAGTGAATGAATAATACACCTACGTCCACATGACGTCACAAATAAGAAAAATTCTTAGAAACTGGTGCAGATATCGACTTAACTATTGGAAACATCCAATTAAAGTTTGAAACGTAGGTGGAAATATTGTAGATGGATGGAATACGAGTGAATTAAAAATACACCTACGTTCTGATGACGTCGTAAAAACATAAAATTCTTGTAACAGGCCAACTGATGATGATATCAAAGAAATATATCCACAAGACGAGTCACGAAATTTTTTTTTTAATTTCCAAGAAATATCAAATTTTCGGAGAAATGTCACTTTTCAGGAAAACGTCAAATTTTCGGAGAAATGTTACTTTTCAGAAAATGTCAAATTTTCGAAAAAATGTTAAATTTTCAGGGAAATGTCACTTTTCAGAAATGTCAAATTTTCAGAAAAATGTCACTTTTCAGAAAAATGTCAAATTTTCGAAAAAACTGTCACCTTTCAGAAAAATGCCAAATGTTTGAAAATTGTCAAATTTTCGGAGTAATGTCACTTCAGAAAAATGTCAAATTTTCGAAAAAATGTCAAATTTTCAGAGAAATGTCACTTTTCAGAAAAATGTCAAAAATTCAGGAAAATGTCAAATTTTCGGAAAAATGTCACTTTTCAGAAAACAGTCAAATTTTCGAAAAAACGTCAAATTTTCGAAGAAATGTCACCTTTCAGAAAAATGTCAAATGTTTGAAAATTGTCAAATTTTAGGAGTAATGTCACTTCAGAAAAATGTCAAATTTTCGAAAAAATGTCAAATTTTCGGAGAAACGTCACTTCAGAAAAATTTCAAATTTTCGAGAAAATGTCAAATTTTCGGAAAAATGTCACTTTTCAGAAAAATGTCAAATTTTATTAAATGGACTCAAACGAAAATTACAAAAAATACTACGGGTCCATTTGTGGTATAAGTTCTCTGCTAGTGTGTTAAAGCCCACGGATGGTGTGAGAGGCCATCCTGAACCGCTTACAAGCCCTACAAGTGTAAGCAACCCCACCGGAACGCTTTCGGTGAGTTTTTTCCAATAAAACTTTAAAACTGACAGTGACATTATATTTTAAAAACTATTTCCGCTACTTCCGGCATCCCGCCGGAAATTCTTCCGGCAACATAACCTAAAAATAGTACTACAAACCTAAAAACAATTTAAGACATTGGTACCAACCTAAACTTTTTTCAAAAACCAAATTCCCCAGGGAAACATTGGAACCAAAAATTTGACATCTGTCACTTCCCCGACCGATTTAGTGAAAAATTGGTCGAGGCCAAAAGATAAAACAAAATATGCCAACTCAAACTTAAACGATCCACTATGAACACTACCCTGGTTACATCTGGCCGGGAAGCTGTCCACCAAGAGTGATATGTTTTTTTCCAAAGATGGCCATCCCTGCCATCCATCCCATTACCAACGAACAGGTTTTTTCGTTTAGTTGTTTCCCGTATCAATAATCAAAATTATTAAGTGCTCTTGCCTACGAACGTTTTTATAGAATTGTGTTTATTTTTATATTAATTTTAGGTCCATGTGGACACATTATAATTTTAACCTAGTCTTTAAGCCTGCCCACAGAAGACAGGAGCTACTTTTCTATTTTTCTCCAAGCCAAACCGGACCTACCCCGTCCAGCCTCACACTCGCCACGGCGGTGTTCATCGTGGTTGTCTGGCTGACCCCGGGCTAGGATCCGATGAAGCATATATTTGTATTAAAAACATTGAATAAAATATTAATGTTGTGCAGACTATAAATTTAACACTCAAGTTCTTAGGTCCAAATCCCACCGAAAGCAAGACTTTTTTTCTGATTTAATATGAAAAAAATATTTCAACTTAATAAATATAATTAAATGAGATCGTTCATATTGTTTAGTGTTCTTTTCGGCTTCAAAGATTCACCGGGCGGGGAGGTTCCAGCCGCTTCCAGTAGCTGCCGATTTTTTTATTTTAATAACATAAATTGAAGCTAATTAAAGCCTTTATAAGAAAACATTACCACAGTTCATGTACAGGGTGAGGTAAAAAATATTCAAAAAAATTAAGTTTCCTTTCTTAACAATTTTTTGAAAATATGTTTTTTTTAATCACTCTGTATGCATTTTTAAAGGCTTTAAAAATGTCTACAATTTGATGTACCCAACATGGTCATCGCTTCAAAATAAAAAAGTTACAAGTCTGGGGAGTTTTAAGTCGCGCACCCTGTATATTTGAATATGTACATATTTTTTTATTATTATATATTTATAATAATATTGATTTCGATTTCAAAAAAAATAGTATGTGTACCTCGTTGTAAAAGCACACATTCCCGGACTTCAATGCTTGTTGGCTGAGGCGTTAGCCGAGAAAATCAAAATAATATTTGAGGGTCAGATCATATGTATTTTGGCCAGCAGGATCCAAATATGCAAAAATATGCAGGTTGTCCCATTTAAAAATTTGATTTTCGTGTAAATTATATCGAAACCGGAAGTCGGCCATTTTGGATCTTTACATCATATACCGGGTGTAAACGAATAGTGGGCCACCTCTGTAACTTCCTTGTTTTTAAAGATATCGGCATGAAATTTTGTAGGGTGAAATTAGGTAAGATTTTCAACTTTTTGAAACCTAACAGCCATATTTATCACTTCCGGTTTCACTGGAAATGGCCCCAATAGCCTTTTTTAAATGGACCACCCTGTATGTTTTTACATTTTTGAAATAAAGATCACATTTTGGATACATTCATACTATTTTGAACAATTTATACAGTGTTGCACGAAAAATAATTCGAATTTTAGTTGTCAATTTAGATGGCTGCGAATATGTTAAAATTATTTTTGTTCCAATGTAATTTATATAAAAAATACGAAAGTGTCAATATGTATCAAACAGGGTGCTGTAAACTCATTAAAATCACATTTTTCAAAATTACTCATTTGTTTTAAATATTATGATATGGGCCACCCGGATATTCAGAAAGCTCTATTTAGTAGGAGTTGAACGGTACCAAAAGTTCCGTAATGTGTAATCGCTACCGGCAGGAATGACAATTTTTCTTAAGAAATTTATGATTTATATCTAACTTCAGTTAAATTTTGATCAACCCTGTATATTTGTGTTAATATTTTATGATATGCCACCCTCCGCAAGAAGTGGACAGAATGGGCTTCTGGCTCATTCTTATTGCATTTCATATATTACCACAAATATACAGGGTTGATCAAAATTTAATTGAAGTTAGATATAAATCATAAATTTCTTAAAAAAAATTGTCATTCCTGCCGGCAACGATTACACATTACGGAACTTTTGGTATCGTTTAACCCCTACTAAATAGAGCTTTCTGAATATCCGGGTGGCCCATATCATAATATTTAAAACAAATGTGTCATTTTGAAAAATGTGATTTTTATGAGTTTACAGCACCCTGTATCATGTATTATTGGACATATTGATGTTTTCGTATTTTTTATATGAATTACATTGGAACAAAAATAATTTTAACATATTCGCAGCCATCTAGATTGACAAATAAAATTCGAATTATTTTTCGTGCAACGCTGTATAAATTGTTCAAAATAGTTTAAATGTATCCAAAATGTGATCTTTATTTCAAAAATGTAAAAACATACAGGGTGGTCCATTTAGAAAAGACTATTGGGGCCATTTCCGGTGAAACCGGAAGTGATAAATATGTCGAATAGGTTTCAAAAAGCTGGAAATCTTACCTAATTTCACCATACAACATTTCATCCCGATATCTTTAAAAACAAGGTAGTTACAGGGGTGGCCCACTATTCGTTTACACCCGGTATAATTCAAAACTTCATCCCATATCACTGCACCAAATTTGAAAAAAATCCATTCCCCATCTAAAAGTTATAAAAGTGTCCTTATCGGCTGAGCCACCCGGTATCCTTACACAGTATAGTGGACTACACAGTCGAAACTAAATAGAGGGTAAAGTTACAATGTTTAATCAGAATAATATTGTCGATGCTCTTTATGGAATTCCATTTTTCAAGTTTGAAAGCTACAAATAGACTTAGATCAGAAAAGACGAGCTTGTAAACGATTTTACTATGCCTACTTATCTATACGCAACCTTTTGGAGATAATTTATTATATTAAATGTATAAATGTGTTATAGATGTTTATAAAACTATTATTATTTTTATAGCTGCACTATCACAGCATTTATAAGACAATTTATAGAGCAATTCTGTTCTATAAAGTGCCCTTTTTCACTTATAAAACACTTATAGTGGTTGTAAGAAAACGTTCCAGGGAGCAATTAATACAGATTTGTACTTGTAGTATGCGCTATAAGAATATGATTACAGTTTCTATAAAGACATGAAATGCTAGCTAGGGTGGGGACGCAATAATAAATTTTCAGTAGCAGTGAAACCGTGGAAATAAAGCTCTTTGGTTTTTAATTCCAATAAAAGCACATGCAAAGTAAATTTCTTTGTTTATTTAAAAAGTATAAGTTCTATAGAGGAAATATTAATGACGATTTCTTCACAAGTTGTTTCATAATCTAGAGGACTCCAGTAACAACTTTGTCTTCAAAAAATTTGAAAATGGGGAAGGTTCTAAATTCGACCCGTATGTATATTTTTACTTCCACGTCCAGTGGAAGTACCTATAGTGATGCAAAAAAAACTTTGAAAATTTTTATTGTTCAAATAGGCTTAGAGTGTCATGAAACGTCGAGATTTTAAGTCTGAGCAAAAGAAATTCTGTCTGTCGTTCTGTCGCGTCGGTCGGTCTGTCTGTAATTTTTCTTGTGCGCACGAATACTCTGGAACCGTTTAAGGTATTGACTTGAAATTTGGTACAAATATGTATTTTAACGAGATCTGAAACTAGATTATATTTCGATCTTAACTCGTTGAAGGGTTGAGGGGTAAATTGGGAGAAACAGGTAGGTAAATCAAGCAAGTAAGAGTCCATAAAATTGGTATTTAGTATATATAAGAGAAGCTAAGTTCTCAAAAAATTATTTGGCGTTAGCCATCCCCACGACCACCTCGTTATTAAAAGAGGTGGAAAAACTAAAATTGTGATTTAGTGTGTGTACAGGAACCAAAGGCCTCAAAAATTGTTTCTACTTCATCCACCCCCACTATCACCCCCTTCCACCACACCCCCACTACCAATGTGACATGCAGTTTTATGGGTTTTTGGGGTAGACAATTTCAAATATTATATTATTAAAGTTCCATAAACAATTATTTCCACATAAATTTTTTTCTTTGTGAGTCTTGCATAGAAAATCTGTATGTGGAAGTAGTGATTCCTTGGGCAGCGGTTTTTTATGTTCGTTTAATCGTTACTCTGGATTCGCGATTTCTATGAAATTTCGTCAGAATTGCATTGGAAATTAGGTAAGGGTAGCCGATACAGAATCTGATGTCAATAATTAAGAATTCAAAAAAGTGAATTTAATATGGCTGCCATAATTTCAATATTCTTGCATATTTGCATGAAATTTAGTAACCGGAGGTTTCAGGAATCTTTGATAACGAGCGTGATATTAAAGCTTAAAAATTCAAGATGACTGATATTTTCTTTTGCTGTGAAGAGGCTAAATAAAGAGGCCACTAAAAAGGGTGAAAACATTTTTTGAAAAAAAAATTTAACCTTATACCGATATTGACGTCGGTGTAAACAATTAACAAATAACTATTATAGGTAATAAGGTTCAATTAACTGGACGACCAACGTGTGGCGGTGAAATTTTATTTCATAATTTTTAGGGTCCCTTTTTGAAAACGGTTTAGTTTTTTTTTCGAACACTTTTTTCTATAACTTAACATAAAAACCTTCATAACTATCTGTTAGCGACTACAATTTTATGGACACTATAACAAAAAAAATATCCGTATAATATTAAACATGATCACGGGATTTTCTATATTCTATCAAATAATCTAATCTTAATTATTGGACATATTCCATTCAAAAATATTTATTGAATAACTGTAATAGGATTATACTCCTCTTATATTCTTTGACAACAGGATTTCCACATTAATCTTTAGCATTATATATTTAAATTTGTTTGACAGGCTGATTGACAAATCTATTACAGTGGAATCAATCATATACCAGATTGCTGCACGAATCTATCAAATGGAAAAAATATATTATTACATGCGTGTAATGGTATATTAACTGTAATTGATACTTTTCAAATAAATATAATTACTTCCACATCCAGTGGAAGTATAGTAACGACGAAAAAATTTTTTAAAATTTTTATTGTTCAAATAGGCTTAGAATGTCACGAAACGTCGAGATTTTAAGTTTGAACGAAAAAAAATTTCTGTCTGTCGGTCTGTCGGTCTATCTGTCTGTCTGTCGGTCTGTCGGTCTGTCTGTAACTTTTTTTGTGCGCACGTTTACTCTGGAACCGTTTGAGATATTGACTTGAAATTTGGTACACATATGGACTTTAACGAGATCTAGAACTAGATTATATTTTCATCTTGTTCCGTCGAAGGGTTGGGGGGTAAATTGGGGTAAATTTGGGGAAAATAGGTAAATCAAGCAGGTAAGAGTCCATAAAATTGGTATTTAGTATATACAAGAGAAGCTAAGGTCCCACAAAAATTTTTGGCATTAGCCACCCCCATTACCACCCCCACCCCATTATTAAAGGGGATGAAAAAAAATTGTGATTTAGTGTGTGTACAAGAACCAGAAACCTCAAAATATTTTTTTACTTCATCCACCCCCACTACCACCCCCATCACCACCCCCACCCCGCTACCGATGTGGGGTATCGTTTTATGGGTTTTTGGGGTAGAGGATTTCAAATATTATATTATTAAAGTTCCATAAACAATTATTTCCACATACAAATTTTTTTCGTTGTGAGTGACTTGGATAAAAAATTTGCAATACCTGTATGGCAATTGATCATTATTAACAAATTGTTAGAACCTTTTTTTTTAACTATTTATTTAACGTCGGCCTATTTTCGCTACCACGGCCTATCACCGACGCCAGGAGACGAGTTACCCCCAACCTGGAAATTTTGCCGAACCTCTTCACTTGACTGACATTTAATAAACAAGAGACTGCTTGCTTTACATCCCCTCCGAAGGATGGTATATCCGCTACGTAGTCCTCGTCTTGAAATTACATAACTTCCGCGTATACGCTGATATACAAGCCGCCAGAAGGTGGGACGACATCGCTGTGTTTCCCAAGATGGATTGTACCCATCCAAGTACTAACCGCGCTGAACGTTGCTTCACTGGAGTATCGAAATACAGGACAGTGAAGATGCGTCTACTCTACATACGTTTTAAGTTACGTGTCAATTTATTTACTTGCCAGGATAAATAGAAATTATAGGTAAAAACCTGTCGTTAAAACCAAACATTTTGCAAGTACAGAAAAATGAAGACATTATTTATTATTTCTGAAAATTTCAATTCTGATAAGAAATTCGTAATCAGCAACCGCACAAAACCCTAGATATAATTTTCTAAAAAAAAAAAATAAAATATTATTCACAATTTCCAAGTTTGAGGAAAATTTTTGGAAGATTTCTGGAAAATTTTTTGCACAATTCAATTCTATTTGTGATAATTTAATCCAAGAAACCCTAAAATACACATTTCTGTCAAAAAATTAAATAAGTATAGGACAATGTCAAAAAACTCCTATAATTTGCAAACACTTTTGGAGAATTACGGCAAATTCCCCTAAAAATTCTTATTTTGACAACGTATTTGTGATTAGTGATCCCAAAAATCCCCTAAGGAATATTTTCTGGTCGAATATCGGACTTAATATATGAAATCTCTAAAGTATAGAAAATTTAAAAAAAACGAATTTTCAAAATAAGGGTTCAAAAAATTTAATTAGACCCTCGAAATATTAATGTAGTATAACAAATGTTATACAAATATTATAAAAAAGTTTAATTGAAATTGGTTCTGTTCTTGTGGGTTCCGAAGTTTTGATGATTTTTGGCTCCATTGACTCGACTATCAAGGTTGAACGCGACAATATGGCTATACTTTCACCGGAAAAGGAGGATACGTTGAACTAGACAAACAACTGAAAGAGACGCGAAATAGCAAATAAGTGAGACCATTTCATAATCAGGCAACCCTCCGTACTGTGGAATCTCTGTCTCCTTTTATCCCATTGGAACAAATGGGTAAAACTCGGATCTCAAAAAACAAAATTTATTTATTTTAATTTTATATCACGCAAAAAAAAATGTTGAAAATTTTGATTATTCAGATTGACTTAGAATGTCATGAACCCTCGAGATTTTACGTTTGAACAAAAAAAAATTACAAAGTACAAGGTACAAAGTATTTTATAAATTTATTTCTCAAAATCTATTAAATTTATACAATTCATAACATACTTCGTGTAGAGTGATATGCCCTTCCTAGGATTCTGCAAGTTTTTGCAATTGCAAGCAACACAGTAGGCAACCATATTTACATTGAAAAAAACAAAATACTTTTAGAAAGCGATTTATGCGTATTTCACTCCAAGTAGCACGCAATTAACACAAACACTAAAAACTAAATGCACTGCAACGTTCTCGCCCATTAACTGCAATTCATTCAACAGTGATAAACATACGTCAGTATCAGTCCCTCTTGCTTACTCGCGCCTGTTTCACTAAAGAGCACGTTTACAAGTACGGCGGGCCATTCCAGTTGTTTATCTAGTTCAATGGGAGAATTTTAATACACGCACGTGATCAGTTCGTTCAACAGATCCTATTGGCGTTTATATTTTGAGCTGCAGCAAACGATAATGTCGCAGGGAATGGTTGTTGCGCTGTTCTGTGTTTGTGTGCGTCCTGGTTGAGTGGTGGAACAGCTATGACTAAACTCCGCCAGGATATTAATATTAATAAGGCATTATATCTTCTAGGTGCTAAGGCTTTCGCGGAGAACTGGTGAACTGGCTGCTGGTTTCCGGATCTTCTTCCGCGTAGACTTGGTTGAGTGCTTGACGTTTCGAACATTTTGTCGTGGTCTTCTTCTGAAGCGAAGTCTACGCGGAAGAAGACCCGGAAACCAGCAGCCAGATTATATCTTCTAGCCTAAGGCATATCATTCTTACTTTCAAAGGTAGTTACAATCGTAGCGGTTAATTTTTATTAATGAAAAACCTGTATCCAAATAATTCGTTGATTACAATAAACCAACTATAAAGGGGTTCATTTTTATTCAGTGAATTGCCGTGTTAAGAGGGTGCATAATGCCGCAATGCCATCCGTTAACCAGCTTGTGGTTATTAAACTCCATCACAAAAAATTGGCAGTAGGACTCGTTCAGTTTGGAAAATGTTCTCCATAAATACGTAGCCTTCTAATTACGAAGGGCTTTTCCATACATCAATATTAATGGATTGAATTGCATAAACAGTCAGATCACAATAATTTGGAGTACCTGATTCCTAAAAGTTTATTTAGATATATCATTTTAACCGTATCAATATCATTGATCTGGATAGTGATGATATATGAAGTATTTAATTAATAAAAATGAATAACGGTACTATGGTAGATACCAAATATTTCTTACTTATATTTATATATTTTCAATTATCTCGTTTGTAATCGTATTGGAATGCAGTGAGAGAAATTAACGTTGACATTTGAGAATTACACGGAATTAATTTTAAAGATGAACTAATTGACAATTATCCTTAATTTCAAAAATTGTTAATTGTTCAATACATTTGATAATTGCTTGACGATTAGTTAAGGTTAATTAGTGGTTTAACCATATTATATTTATCATAATAATCGGAAAGGTTATTTTTAACGACTAGCAAGAATAAAACAATATTTACCGTAACTCGCCAAACGAAAGGATTTATGCGTGTATATTTTTTGTTTATTTGGTTCATAGTTCTCTTTGCCTTAAATATTAACGTTATGATTTTGATTTCATTTGATTTGATTTAGTAGCGAACGATAGGTATTGCTGTCACTCCCGGGAAACATATCGTTGGGCAGGCTACGTCTACGCTGGAATGCATTTGAGTGATGCTTGTTGTCAGCATCAAAAGTCACATTACTCATGGTACGGGATTGTAGGATGGGATGTGTAGTTGTTTGTGAGATGCGTTGCCGCATTGTGTTGTGATATAATGTTAATACTCTTTTTATGTTTTTGCTTCTAGAGTTCTTGTTCTTTTGAATCTTCTGTTTCCTCCATTTCTGATTCCAGCAAAGCTTATATACCAGTACTTCATTGCGTATGTTTCTCTCCGGTAATTGTTTTCCGTCTTATTAATGTTGAGTAGCAATCTTGGATGTCGAAGGAGCGTTCAATAACTCAACCTCTATAATCAGTTGCGGATTGCAGCGTAGACGGCACCATAATTATACTTCTGCTATTGTCAATTGAAAAAGCGACGTTGATCTTTACCGCGGCAGTACTTTGACAGAGGCACAGATCAAACATCGGCGCTTCATCGGCCTTTTATTATGGTTTTCCAACCAACTTTAGCAAAGTTTAAGTGGATATCGTCCATGCTGAGCACCCGCAACATTGACATCAAGCTTCGCAACGAAACTGTTACACTGGCTACTGCCCAAATTGGGCGAAGCAGGCTTAAGCATATGCCCAGAAAAACTGACTATCAAGATAAGAGGCCGATTTGAAGTATCAGGGTTCATGCAAACGGCTCAACATTGTTCAGTTATGTTGTAACAGACACGGACTCTCTGTCAACCCTAGCAAAACAGAGCTGATTTTCAGATTCCTTATCGTATAGGTACACGTCTGTGTCTTTCCCGTACAGTGAGGTACCAGGGGGTAACTCCAAACAGTCGTGAATGTACCACTATGGATCTCTATGAATGTGCAAGCATATCTTCGGTCTTATCTAGGGAAAAAATTCAATAACTACTCTCTGGACGTGTACCGTCATGGTGAAACCCTTCAAAATATATGTGGCACTCAGAAGCGCTCCACAATTAGGGAGCGCCTGTGTCAAGTTCAAAGACCAGCTTGCATAGAAATAACAGGAGTAATCATATTACTCCACCATCTGCAATGTGGGCCATCCTTGGAATCACTCCCTTGCATGTCGAAGTAGACCTGGAAGCTAAGAATGCAACAAACAAACTGTTTAAGAGTAGAATTAGAATTAGAAGAAAACGGGATAAGCGCTGAGGCACACCAAACCGTTCGCTCTACCTGTAAGGGGTCAGGTTGTTTCTCAGTCAGAGGTCGATCGGTGTTTCCTGTAAGTTCACTATTCCATACAAACGTGTTTGCTAATCGAGATGACTGGGAATATGATAAAATGCATCTTCTGAGTCTTAGAGGTCATGGATGGATAGAAGGCTCAGGTAGAAACCGATGCTGGTGTACACGGGTGCAAACCAAAGGATCGTATATCGGCGCCACTTGGTACATAATAGAAAACCAACTACCACCTATAACTATAATACTGGTAGCAGTGAGCATGTGAATCGATTCTAAACCGACGTGATGTTCCAATTAAGGGTATTAAATATGACATGCCAGAATAAATTTTATTAAATGTAATATCCAAGATTACAAAGTAGAAGGATAAACAATCGCTATAACTAATCATTAAGAAGCATATTTGAACTTCTGGCTTCCCTACAAGCCTCATGAAAAGTATACGGAATTGTTAATAAAAACCTTACATTTATTTCGTTTACAAAATGAATTGTATATCTCCAACCTTTGGTCTGCCAAGAAGCCTGACTTAGTCAGAGCTGCAAGAATAGGCTATGCCAACTACTGGGCTCAGACTCCCGAAATAAGACAGTCAAGGCTCCAGATAAAGAGGTCTTCGACTGACTCCACCGTAAATTGACTGTTCGCGCTAGACAGGTGGTAGGCCTGATAATAGAACATTGTCTTCTGAACAAGCACCTGTGTACAATTAAGTTGAAAGATGATCCTACTTGTCGAATGTATGCAGTGGAGGGTCACTCATCACTCACATTTTATGCCATTGCACACCAATAGAAGCGTCAAGGTATATCGGGAGGCGGTTTCTACAGCCGGAGAAACGGGATCTACCCTGGAAAAGACTGCTCTTCTTCGTGGAGAGCACTGGTCTTTTTAAACAAATCCTAAATATCGAGAATGTAAAATGGACCGATAGGCTTGAGTACTGCGGATCTTTGCGTTTCTACTAATAATATTATGTTGAAGTTTTATGTAGTCGCTTTAGTCTCATTGTTTCTGTTAGCACTTTCATTTTATCTCAGAATTCTTCTGTTGGCTTTTGTTATCTCGTTTTTAAATTCATATCTGATCGTTGGCGGTATAATGGCTATGTGCATCAGCTTGATCAAGCTTCATGGTGATTTATTTTTCTGTATGAAAGGTAGAATTGTTCTTGTAGTTCTTTAATTAATTAATAATTAATTTTTCTCGATATTTGTAACTCCTAAGAGAAAATTGTGTTATATGAAATTTGTAGAGCAGGCAAAAACCTACAGATTCGTCTTTTTAATTTTTATTTTCGAGCAATAGTTTGTATTACAGCGCGCCGCAAAAGTCAACATGTCAGCGCGTGGATGTACAGTGTAGAGTAAAGAAGAAATGCTTTACATTAATTGTACGGCCACTGTACAATAAAATTGGTATGGAATGCGGCATGATTTTTTTTTTCGTATTTTACTTAGAAGATAGCTACTTTTTGGAGTGAACAGTCGAATTTTCGTTGCTGTTTTTTCTGCGTAAAAAAATAAAAAAATAAAAAAGTAAATGAAATCTTCCGAACGACTATGAAGAAAATAACGCTATAGAAATTACACATTCAGTGAAGCCATGGTGGTATCGACGACTCAAGAAAAGTTTATAACCAACTAGAAAAAACAAGGATAAATTTATAAAAATGCTTCTGAAATATTTGAACCAGAACAACATAACAGCCACACAGGTTCAAGAATACGCCGATACCGAGATAGTAAACACCGCTATTAGGCATGTTTCAAATTACGATTTCGTAGTAATCGTAGGCGAGTTACTGACAGGACTGGCCCGTGACAAATCAAACATGTTTTTCAAAAAATCCACGAAAGGAAAAATTGCCGAGAAACTGTACTCGATATCAGGCCTTCAATACGATGATGTCATAAGCAACCACATTCTGTTTCCACACACCTACAGCGAGTGCGACACGATTTCCTCTCTTTTTGAAATTGGAAAATCGAAACTCATCACCGCTTTGAAGAAAAATAGTCATTTGGAAGCATCTTTGAAAATAAAAAAAAAGTTTCCCCCAAACTTCTCGCTACCGCAGGAGAAACATTCTTTCTTCCTTTGTACAAAGATACAAGAAAAGTTAGATTCTCTACGTTACAAACGTTTTGCAAGAGTAATTACAAAGTAAAAGTGAACCTTGCATCACTTCCACCGACATCGGATGCGGCCCGGCTATACACTTTCAGGACGTACATTCAAGTGCAAATGTAACTTGGAAACTATCACGATCCTGAAAAATAGGGATGGGCCAGGACACATTGTGGGCTAGAACCGAAAACCACCACAGGAAAGTTGCACCCGACAAACTTCTAAAATTAATAGCTCGTAAATGCAAAGTGAACTGCGGAACAGCTTGTGGTTACCGCAAAACTGGAATGAAATGATCCGTTATATGTAAAAAGCTGCAGCGGTAAAACTTGCGAATTCTCGAAAATCTGTGTGCAAATCTCACACTACCCTGCCGCACAACATCTAGGCGGGTATCTTTTGAAGATTTCCCCTCCTCCAAAAAAAAAAAAAAAGTTACATGCCCACTTTTGCGGCGCGCTGTATTGCAAACTATTGTTTGAAAATAAAAATTAAAAAAACGGATGTGTAGATTTTTTCCTGCTCTACAAATTTAATATAGGTCAACTGTGAGCCGTGCCCTCATTTCAAACTTTCTTTCGGAATAAACAAAAAGCTATCAGTCCTACGAAAAAATGTATAGCACATAAAATATGGAAAATTTTGCGCCCTTTAACACTCCGTATTTGTTTTTTATGTAGCCTCAACAGAAGCCGATATATTTGAAAATAACGGTTTTTAACCATTTTCTCAAGATGGCGGAAAACCCCGATCGCGCATCGTGCCGACAATTCATCAATGCAGTCGCCAATGACTCCCACACAGCCCCAAGGCCCAATAGATCGCTGACGTCACATAACTGTCGACCTCCACCTCAGTCATTTCAATTATACTGACTGAGCTACTAGTCAAATAGGTAAAGACTTGAGTGTCTTTCTTGTTAACACAGGATTCATGTACTTCTATCTCATTTTACGATTAATCCGATGTTGAGAAAATCATTGTCCGATACTCTAATTTACTCTTACTTAAATACGCTGTATAAGTTATTCTCTCTTCATGGTAAAGATTTGGCTAGTCATCCAGAGGGGAGTTGGACATTTCTCGGATTTACTTTCTTTTTTAAATATATGTAAAAAATATGTAAACACTGTTTTGTTCTTTGTTAAAAATATGTGGTTTTATGTAAGAGATCAAAAAATATGTACGAATCTGGACACTGCATACTGTTGCAAAAATTTTTGTAAATATTTGTGATATTATTTGATAAAATAGATGGCAATGACACCCAGTACAATTTATAATAAATAGTTTTATGAAATTATCCTCTACTCGTATCATGTTTCAAAGCTACTGCAATATCTTGAAATCTCAAAGGAGGTCTATTACTATGTGGCCTTTGATGCCCCCTGCTGGTATAATCTTTATTACTTGATTTAAGTTTATTACATTAAATTCGTTATTTACAACTTAATATAATGTTTTCATTGGTAATAGTAAATTGAACTTAAATACCTCTCTAAATTATTCATTTCACTGGGACGTCTTCATTTATGGGAAACTCATTAACATCGATTCTTACCTGCAAGAAAGAAATACATTAATTAGGATTAACATGTTCAGAATGAAATTAACGATTAAACATCTCAAAACTAAACGTAAATATTATTGAGTTCTTTCATTTTGAGCATCAAATTTAAATTTTGTGTTAGTACTAAATATTTAAATAAACAATCATAATCCCCTAAAATCATGAAAAATGTTACATTTTGATATTGAGAAAAATGCTAATCTTAGAATAAAAGGAAGTTATATATATTAGTCAAGCCGAGTTGAGAGAACGACACAATTATAAAATTGTAGTATATTGATATCTAGTGTACATTACACTGACTCGTTTCGAATATTTCGCTTTTATGGTTACAGGGGTCTCACCGTAAATTTTCGGATTTTTTTAATGACTTTATGACATTTTTCAATCAGATGTTATGACGATTTTATGACATGTTTCATAATTTCATAAAATTAATTGCACTTTAAATACAACCTAAAATTTAAAGCTAAGTAACAAAATAAAGATTTCTAATAATAATTCACAAATCACTTCCTCACTTCTTTTTAAATCTTTTTGCATCGCGTTCCTGTTGTTGCATGAGCTTCTTAAGTTCTGCAAGCTCCCTTTTTACCTTTTCCGCTTTTTCTAAACCCATGCCAATCATAGAGTGTGCTTACATGATCCTATTTTTGTTCAAGAATTTGCATTTGTTATTCAATAGCTGTGAAAGATTTTTTATTACCTTCTTTGGTAACAGCTGCGGCTACTTTTAGTTCTGCCTCTTTTTGGACTATTTTATTTCTTAACTCTGATATCTTTTCTTCATGCATCAGTCTTTTCTCTTTTTGTTCTGTATGAAGCTCTTTGGTTTTTTTACTTTCTAGTTCCTGGCATTTTCTTTGTTCCAAATATTGCTTATATTTTCTACTGGAATTTTTCACCAACTCCATTAGCCTGAATGTAACTTTGAACTCTATAATGTCCTCTGAGCATTTAAGTTGATATTTTATAATTCGCAAAGAAATAAGAACGTCCTCTGAAAGGCTGGTCCTGCCTTACAATACAAATTTATTAAGACTAAAACCTCTCTCGGGTATAGCATTACCGTGACTTATAGTTAAAATAGTAAAAACCAATTTGCACAAAGTAAACATGAATTTTCCGTCTATATCTTGAATTTTCGAAACCTTATTCCGGATTAAATCTATTCGAATAAAACATTCAGTTTCGTTGTCTCGATACCAGGATTCATCAATTGACTCGTTTTGATATGTGTGCCATTGATTGATTATTAGGTCCGCGAACTGATCTGGCGATATCTCTTGGGTAACCTTAAAAGTTGCTTATAGCAGCAGTACTCTTATCACTGAGTCTAAACTTCGGAAGAGGATGAAGATATTGCGCATCTTTTATTAACACATTATCAAGTGGCAATCTTTTAACTAAATATAACGCAAAGGTCTGATAACACTTCTTAAACTGTGTTAAAGTTATAAGAGAATCCTTTTCAGTTAGCGAAGCGAGAGCCTTCAGTGTACCAACTCCAACGAACATTTTTTTTACACTCAACTGATATTATGATGCTGTTACGTCTATCAGACTTAATTTATCAGCTTTCAGTTTTCCACACTCTCCTTTTTCGTCCTCTTCTTTTTCGCCCTCTTTTCTTTTGACTAATTTATGTTTCAAGATAAATTTCGACATGATGTTGTAAAGTAATTCTCCACGTGATACATATAACAGGTGTATGAGCGGTTTATCACTCTGAAACCTCATTAAAAAGAATTCTCCAGAATCAGATAATTGTACAGAGAAATGTAGATATGCTAAAAATATATTTATATGTCTCCGTCTTTTCAACTTTATACTTAAAGCTCTTCTCCTTGGGCAGCTTCTTTAAAAAGTAATCTTTTAAATTGGACCACTGATCGATGATCCGTACCAGACATTTTCTTAAACTTAGCCAACGACTGGAAACATGTTTAAATATATTCTGCGCATCCACATCAGTGTCTTTAGAGACTTCGTAAAAATCTTGCCTCCTTGCCGCTCTATATTTAAAAAAGAAGTGAATTGCCTGAATGAATTCATTATAATCAAAGTCTATTCCACTCAGTCCTTTCATAAAGCCAGTGTGGATAGGATGTAGGTTACAGGTTCCTGTATCTATAATTTTGGTATCGTATTCCCTTTCAAGGGTTTTTTTAAGTTCCTTGAAGAAAGACAATTTTATATTTGGTCCGTCCATGCTTACATTAATTAAAAAATTTAAGTCCCAATTCATTTTAATTTTAATTTCTAAAAAATGTTTTATTAAGTCTTCACTTGTGCAATGGCCCATAAAAAGAGACGTGCAGTAAGCATTTACTATTTTTTTTGATTTCTTAGAATAAAATTGCACATATCCATTTAATTGCTTCTTTATTTGAGACGTAGTTGTTTCATCAAATAAAAATGTAAACGGTACGTCGTTCATGTCTTCGAGTAAACACTCTGAAATATATGGTGCAATACCAAACTAAATAACATATCTCGTTTTTACTTCAATCCGGAAACATATTTTTAAATAGTGACGGTTGTCCACTATTACTAGCAAAGGAAAAATTGCTAAAAACGCACTTTAATGCCCATGATATCTCCGCTTTGCAATTTTTTTCTTCCTCAGTTAATACGAATTTTTCTCGGCTTAAACAAACATTTCCATTATCTTCAACATTAAAGGTAGACTGTGATGTGCTTCCTGAACTTATTTTTAATCGGTCTGTGTGACCCTTGGAATTTACTTTTCACCTGACACAGCCCACTTCCATCAATATTAAATTCTCTATTGCACACTTTACAATGGGCTTTGTACTTATCAGAGTTTACTGGACCGACACAAGAAAATTTCTGGATCCAATTTTCATGAAAACTTGTGCGGCGACTCATTGTTACATTATTCTGTAAAAATAATTGCGTAAAATGTGTACAAAAAGTGAGGAAAACTGATTTTCCTACTTGACAAAAAAACCGCCAAGATCCTGGAGATAAGGTTATGTTTACCAAACCAAACACATCGCAGAATTCTCCAGGCTTTTATCTAATATGAGTTCGATTTGCCTCTTTTTTTAACGCACTTTAAAACCGCATCTTCCCTCTCTATTGTTGATGTACCCTCGATTAATATTTATTGCCGAGTAGCCACTTTGCATTACTGCCAAGTGCCAATACTCACGAACTAAGGAATAAAATCACTAAAATTTCGGAATATGATTTTTAAAAAGGCGGAAATATGTAAAATTGGTTATTTTATGACATTTTATGGCACTTATTCTTATTTTATGACCTTTTTACGACGAAATCGTAAATTTTAGGATTTTTGTGATATTAGGACACTTTGAGACCCCTGTGGTTATTGAAAATTTTAACCATAAACGCAGGATATTGCAGTTTTGAGGCTCTAGGCGGCTTCCTACTCGTCTACCACTTGAAGCTGTCTTTGCTATTTTAAATAAAATCGACAACAATAAATCCTACAAATGTAAAGTTCGCAAAGTTGTCAAGTGGTCAATTCTACATGAAGCCTCTTGCGTTTTTCTCGTCAGACGTACAGTTCCTGATTAAAACAATTAAATTAAAATTGTAAGTATTCCCGGCGTATTCCGTATTGTTTCACACGAAGAAACTATTCGCTCTCTTAAATATTCTAAAGTGTTAATGGGAGTTTTATACACCATGGTTTTAAGATGACTCCACGAAAAGAAATCCAAACTATTGAGACCGGGGATTTTGCTGGCCATTGCTGACATCCTCCGCGACCTATCCAACGATTAGGATAAACCACATGTAAATGGTTGCGAACAATTACACTGAAATGAACGGGAGCTCCATCGTGCATGTACCAAATTTGATTCCTTAACGCAATTGGTACATCCTCAAGCAACACAGGTAGTTCTTCTTGGAGAAAATGCAGGTAAGATTGTCTATTAAGGCGTCTTGGTAGAAAAAAAGGCCTAAAAATAATTCCTAACCAAAAATTGTTCTTGGAAATGAGTTTCGATTATAGCATGGGGGTTTTCGTCCGCCCACACATGATTATTATGGAAATTTTGAATAGCATTACTAGAAAATTAAAATAAATTCAATGAAACACTAAAAATCGAAGAAATAATACGATGAGATGGTTTTGAACACCATCAACTTACTTTATATCAACAAATATTGTTTTGAAAATGATGTTTGTAAAGACGTCATTTATTCCAAGATAACTAGATTTATGTGTTCAAAAATTATTAGTCAATACTGCTAAATGAAGCAATTTGAATTTAATTGTGTTAATCGAGAACTGCGCATCTGACGCGAGAAAAACGAGAAAAACGCGAGAGACCGTTTTCATGTGAAATTGACCAGGCTAATCAGAAAAAATATCCACATGGAAAAATGTCAGTGGCGTACCACTTTTTTAGTAAAAAATATCAGAGGACATGTTTGCAGAGATGCCACTGGTGGAGCAATAAAATAACTTTTCTAATTAAAATATGTGGTTTTATATCCTATTAACACATACCGACATTGAAAATAATATCTAAAGTACTTTCCGGGATATTAAAAATAACGATTTGAAAAAAAATTCAACACCCTATAGCAATAAATTTAAGTCGTTGCGGACACATGTTCCTGAGGAATCACACCCTGAAATATTAGCACGCCATTAAGGAACACCCTGTATATTTGCGTACTAACATGTAAAAATAATGTCGTATTAATGTTTTTTGTTTCAATATTCACCCCCACCTCTTTGGTTATAGTGGTAAGAATTTTAGAATTGGGAAAGGTATAAAGTAGCTAACCAGACGTAAAAAATACGAATAATTATTTACATTTTAAAATTGTCAGTCGGCGTAATTTAACGCCCGTTGAAACAGTTCTCTTTAAAGTATTTTATAATCATTAGTACCAAGTTAAAAAGTCGTTAATGTCCCATTAAAACAAAATGAAGAAGCGCGAGTATCGACGCATGACCCTAATTACGTCAGTTCCCGGCATTGTCCTGCGAAATTACATATTGTGGGGTCGCCATTGTCCATTCGAATTAATAACTTGCCGTGATTGGTGTGCTTAGTAGCGCAAATAATAAAGCCATTATACTAGAGCACGCTATGGAAGAGAAATCATCATAACTATAGAAGCAGACAATGCAACTTAACTTAACATTCAGCAAAATGACTACCGTGGATGGTTGACCGAAGACCGAAATGTTCTCTTCAATGATTTGAATAATATTTTATCTAAATTAAAATTTTAAAAAGAAAATAAATATCTATATACTTAAAATACAAGCCGTTTTTCTACTCCGGATTCGCCAGCGGTTGCCACTGGACCGATTTTGATAGTTCTTTTTTAAATTAAAGCTATCTATCCGCAGTTGTTTCATCACTAACTTATTTAAGACCCCATTTGATTAAAAATAAAATCTGACAGGTGGTTCATGCTATTGCCAAGAAAGCGACCTGATAACTTTCAATTAAAAATATACAGGTTGGATACCTTAACAAAATAAAACGACAGAAAAATAATATCTCAAATGTGGTTGACAAGGATAAGAGTCTGATACAATTTTGGTGAAAACAAAAATACAAAGTAGTCACTGAAAAGAATGAAATGATTAAGGACTAGAAGGTATCAAATAGAGAGGGGAGATTTTTGCAAATAATTTTACAAATCATTCATATTCCTCGCTTACCGAAGAGAAGTATTGCATTCGTGAAAAAATCACTATTCCAGGTTACTTAGGATTTTCACATTTCAAACTATTTAGATTATGAAAATTTAGGTCTTACAATTCAGTCATTCAATCCGTCTGTTGGCTCTATACAGGGCTGACTCCAGATATTTTGCCGCCCCGGACACAGTTTCATTTTGCCGCCCCTCTCTTATTTAAATAACATAACATGGGGTCAGGCGGGGTAAAAATGAGACAAAATGACATCTTTCAATTTTTAGGTTGCTTAGAATCGAGTCATATTTAATGAAAGATTGGTATCATATGTAAAAATGACAGGAAAAACTACATTTCTATGTATTTTTTTACTAAAAAGTATAGTTAACTGATAAACAAAAATAAAGTGTCTCATTTTTACCCTCCAAGTGGGGTAAAAAAAAGACAGTGGAGGGCAAATGAAAAAAAGACACGTGATTTATTCCCATTCTTATTGACGTTGAACAAATGGAAGTGCAAAAATAAGACAGAGGAGGGTTTTTTCTTTTATATGTGATTTATTCAGATTTTTTACTAAACAAGAAGGGGCTTGCAGAAAGGCTAGCTTCTCCTAAATTAGGAAGCTGAAATGTGCCTGCTTCAGTCTGCCTATTTGGTCTCTTTAATCTCTTTTTACCCCGCTTTTAATTTTTTCGTTAAAATTAAATTTTTGATGATTTAAAACTAGCAGATTAATAAACTTGTTCACAAAATGTGAAGTATGACACTTGTAGTTGACATCTACCAAATACGGATAATGCAAATATAGAAACTATAAAATCCCCAAAAAAGTATTAAGGTGCGTTCAAAAATTTTTTAAAAGTGAATTAAAGAGTTTACTGAGTAATATTTTTTCCCGCATTAACAGTAGGCATAGGACCTGATTGGATAACTTAAAACAGTTCTGAATGTACAAAACAAACTTGAATAAAAAATTAAGTTTAATTTATTTCAATCTGGGTTGGATATCACCTTGTCTTTTATTTACCCCGCTACCTGTCTGTCTCATTTTTACCCCGCCTGACTTTATCTTTTCAGTCTGTTATTTTTTATAACATTTTAAGAGTCATCTACTGAACATTCTTTATGGTTTGTTTTTTTAGTTATAAGGTTTACAGCAATTTTTGGATTTTCAGCAATATGATTACTGTATTTAAAAAGGTAAAAAAAATAATTGAAAAAATTAACCGTATTGAAACTTAAAAAAAATCCTCACCACAGAAATTAGACAAGAAATAAAATCACATATACGAAACAGAATGTATGTATGTAACCTACTTTATATACAAAAAAAATAAGAATTACAAATTATTTATATAAAGTTAACATTACTATTACTATATTAGTGAAACAATTGTTTCCTAGTTTTTTATATTTTTTGGTAAGTGTGGATTAGAAGAATTTGCCCCCCCCCCCCCCCCTAGAGTCAGCCCTGGCTCTATATCTAAAAAATTATTTGACAGAATTTGAATATAATGGTCTCAAATAATATTATAGTTGAGACCATTACATTCACAGCGGGCTCCGAATTTCTTAAAAATATGACTGCTATAGTAAGTTCAAAGGTGTGCCTCTTCCAGCTTGATAAAATAGTGTTGATTAAATACGTGTATTTATCATATACATATCAATAAAATATCAAGGAGCTATATTTAAAATACCAGTAAGTTGTATAGTTTGTCGCCAAAGGCTATACATACATTTACTGTGTAGTTGTTTAATTTATTTTTGTCGGCTGATACCTTGTTAAATGTGTCAAAATCAATCGTAATATCTTATTATTTAAATTATATAGATATTACACGTAATTACCAATTTATGCACATATTTAGGTGTACCTATATAATATATCCTATTTGATAAATGGGAATATGATATAAGGTACGTTAACTAATCTATATATTTAAAGCATAAGCCGTTTTCTTTTCCGGCTTCGCCAGTGGCTCCCACTGGACCGAATTTAATGATTCTTTTTTTAAAATAAAGCTCTTTATCCTCAGATGTGTCATCACTAATTTGTGTTTTCTTAAATTGTTATTTTCATACATAAAAACGAAATAGAAGTTGAAATAAATAAATAACTTCAGCGCTCGAACTATAATTAACGTACCGATTGCCTCTACTACATCAAATCGCGCATGTAAAGGCCGCAGTTGACCGAAGAGATCCGAGTAAATCAGTCAGTTTTCATCATGGCATGACATGTTATTCCCATTTTAGGTGGCGGCAATTGTTTATCTGTTTATTTTACCTCCACATCCAGTGGAAGTATAGTAATGCAAAAAAAAAAATTGAAAATTTTTATTGTCCAAATGGGCTTAGAATGCCATGAAACGTCGAGATTTTAAGTTTGAGCAAAAAAAAATTCTGTCGGTCTGTCTGTCTGTCTGTAACGTTTACTCTGGAACCGTTTAAGATATTGACTTGAAATTTGGTACTTGAGAAAATTTAATTTTAAAAATTTTTAATTAACCCTGATACACAAGGTACAAAAAAATAATTGTATATTAATAAATGTATTTTAACGAGATCTGGAACTAGATTATATTTTCATCTTATTCCGTTGAATGTTTGGGGGGTAAATTGGGGTAAATGGGGGTAAATAAGTAAATCGAGCAAGTAAGAGTCCATGCAATTGGTATTTAGTATATATGTTAGATCACGATTCACATGAATGACTTTTTAAAAACTTTTATTTATTTAAATGGAGCCAACGTTGGCTCTTGGAGAAGGAATAATACAATAATTAGAAGTGTTTCATTCTAAATGAGTTTAATAACTGATTCAAGAAAGCGTATTTAGTTGTATTTATAACATACAGAACCCGTGTAAGCAAAATATAGGACAAAGGAAATGCAGTTCTCCAGTCAGCATAAGTTATGAGGAACAAAGGTGTAATATGATATCTTAAAGATAAGCGATTAATAAGAGAAGCTGTTATCATGTAATACGATATATCTGTGAAGGTTTATTATGGCTAAGTCTTAATAAGACAGCATGTAATTTTATATAACAACTTCCCCTTTAATGAAAAAGTTGATAATATGCAGCAACTTTTGAAAATTGTGAAAAGCCTTAAATGAATATAATACAAAATAAATTGAAACAACGTTAAATAAATACAAAGCAAAATAATAAAAATGGCGTAAAAGTTAAAACTAGCAAATGGCAATAATAATAAGTGAGTAAAATATTACATAAGCGTAATAAGGATAAAATACAATGGTCTAAATTAATAGACAAGGTAAAACTCCACATATGAAAGTCTATGTTAACTCGATGTCCTCTTCTTCCTGAGGTTTAATACCGGGTCGGAGGTATCAGTCTAGGAAATTTGGTGAATACTCTGCTTCGCTCTGATGGACGTGAAGGAAGGTTGTCCTTTGAGGGTTGGATTCGCAATGCTCCACATCTTCTTCTGCATTTACAGGTTATGTAAAGTAGAACCAATAGAATAATGATAGTGATTATGAACTAGTGTGTTCTATAGTTAGATAGTGTTTCATTCTAAGTGAGTTTAATAACTGATCCAACAAAGCGTGTTTAGTCATATTTATAACATGCAGAACCTGTGTAAGCAAAATATAGAACAAAGGAAACGCAGTTCTGCAGTCAGCATAAGTTATGAGAAACAAAAAGGTGTAATATGATATCTTAAAGATAAGCGATTAATAAGAGAAGCTGTTATTGTGTAATACTATATACCTGTGAAGGTTTATTACGGCTAAGTCTTAATAAGATAGCATGTAATTTTATATAACATATATAATAGAAGTTAAGGTCTCAAAAAATTTGTTAGCATTAGCCACCCCCATCCACCCCCACTCATTATTGAAGGGTGAAAAATATAAAATTGTGATTTAGTGTGTGTACTCTGAACCAAAGGCCTCAAATTTTTTTTAATTCATCCAACCCCACCCCACCCCACCCCCGAGTCCCACTACCGATGAGGCATATCGTTCTATGGGTTTTTGGGGTAGACGATTTCAAATATTATATTATTAAGTTCCATAAACAAATTTTTCTCATTGTGAGATTTGGATGGAAAATCTTGATGTGGAAGTAGTGATTCCTTGGGCAGCGGTTTTTAATATTATGAAGGTGTTTTTTTTTGTTCGTGACCTATCTTATACACATTTAACTGAATATGAAAATTTGTTATCGTTATATGGTCATGTTGAATTGCATTGCGTTAGTTAATTATTTTCGAAATATTTATTTAGGTTATATGGAGACGATAACAACGAAGAAAGTATTGACTAGGGTTCGGAAAAGATTGTTTGTAGCTAATTATAATCGTGAATAAAATCACTTTCCGAAATGTCTCCATATCATTGTTTCAGATTATGCAGATACGAAAATTAGAGTTTTCCATTTCGTTAGTACTTAGCCTGTCTGTATGTTTGCCGTGTGTCTATCTATAAGCATTGGCGTCACATTTAAAAACTCATTTGATGGATAACAATAATATTTGACAGGTAGTTCAATCTATTGCCAAGAGAGACACCTGACGATTATTAATAAAAAATACAAAGGTTTTATACTTTAAAAAAATAAAACTGCAGAAAAATGATATCTGTGGTTGACGAGGATGAAAATCTATTATAATTTTCGTAAAAAAAATATAAATACACTACATATTTGTGTAACAAAATGTGTTAATATGAAGTGCAGAAAATATGATTTTTTTCTGAGGCTATTTTCGTAAAATGTGAGAATTAGACAGAATTACACAGGAAACTTTTTTATTGTTTTAAATAGCTACTAGGTATATCAAAAATGAATAGAGGTAAAGGATGGAGGTAACTTTCTTATTTTTAACTTTTTTCTAGGATTAGCAATTTTCGAGAAAATCGCATGTCAAAATACGTATTTCTCTCGCGGATGAAACCCCGCACAAAACGGTGTAAGGTTAGACTCTTCATCTATCATCAGAAAGGAGTTCTATTGAATTTCATTACTGTCAGCCTTGCAGTTTTCGTAGGCAAGATTTAACAAAACTCACAATAATCGCACTAGCGCCGACTGATTTTCCTGCGAATATACACCAAGCAAGTGATTTATTATGATAATATAATTAACACAAATAATAGATAAGCTATGTTATTGTTGCATATTATTATTAATATTTATTAATAGTTAAAAACAATTCCCTAACAAAAATTAGCTTTTTTTTATAATTATCAAATAGAAAATATCATTTTTATATCCATTCATTTTTGTCTTTTTTGGCCTACTATCAAACCGTAACACGGTCACACACAAAAAAGTATATATTACCAGAGACCAGACCATCATACCCCACGTATTTTGGCGCACTGAATCCGAATCTGAAGTTCAAATTAACTTTTGTCGTGTAATTTTTCTGTAAATCACAAAAACGTGTTTTTTTTTTGCCTTTTATCTGAAGTTTACTGCAATATCAAAAGCTTAAAGCTTTCGCAGTCTCTAAAAATAACCTTTTAAGCTAACTTTAGGTTTTATAATGCCGATATCAAACCATAACACACATACATAATTATCGAAAAAAAAAAAAAAATTACTGAGGTGTGTCTTAGCCTCGCATCGTACAAATATCCTGGTTTTCTTATAGAAGATATCGAAAATTTTCAAAAACAGGATAGTTGAGGACATAACGGTGCACAGTATTAAAATATTTTGAAATGTACGATCCGCTTAAACGTGTCCAAAAGCAAAATCCAATTCAAAAGCATATGATCTTAACAAATTGTTTTGTATTGCTTCGATTTTTTCAGTTTAATTATAAGGGAGACCATATTTTAGAAGTATATTCATGTAGTGATTGCGCGTATACGGATTATAATCACTACTTGATAAAAAAATATTTTAGATTTATTTTGGTCTTATCAGTGTTTTATTATAAAACATATGATGGTCTTGTTTCTGGTACAAGATACTTTCTTTTGTGTGACTGTGTAAATCAAGAGATTTTTTGAGAAAATCAGGGATTATTGTTTTTGGGTGAACAACTTGCAGATGTGCACTTTTGGTATTACCGACGATTTTAAAGATCGATTCGTTCACTATTAACTCAGCTTTTTTAGATGGTGGGTGGTTCTATTATTATATTAAATTGATGAAATTGACAGTAACTCAGAATATTTATTTACTGATTGAACATGAACTATGAGGATTTATTACTTGCAAACAAAATGATGAGTGTCCAAAACATAAGAAAAATTACCCTGAACATGCCAACACTTTATTACTGATATGTTATGCGTTACTAAGAGATTAATAAAATATGTAAATATAAAAGTGTAACAACGTCGCGCTCATAGTTAAAACAGGACGATAATAACGAAAAATAACAAGAAATCGACGTCTTGCTTCAACTATGAGCGCAACGTTGTACACTTTTATAGTTACTTATTTTATTAATCTCTTAATAACACATAACATATATCAGTAACAAAGTGTTGGCATGATTGATTGATTTTCTAGGGAATTTTGTTTGTGTTGTGGAGACTCATCCTTTGAACTAAAAGGATGAAGAAAGAAAAATTCCCCTGAAAATCAATCAATCGTGCCAACACTTTGTTACTGATATATGTTATTTGTTATTAAGAGATTAATAAAATATGTAAATATAAAAGTGTACCAACGTTGCGCTCGTAGTTAAATCATGACGAGAATAATGAGAAATCGACGATTTCTCGTTATTCGTTACCATCCTTCATCTTTAAAATGAGCATTCAAATGGCCATCTATGATGTTTTCTTGCAAAGTTATAGCCATTTTCCGTTATGAATTTGAAACCAGCTCTTAACCAAATGACTCTAAACGAATCAAATTTAACACAACAGAGGGGAAAACGCAACAATCTTAACCAATGAGTCAAAGGACAAATTGTCATATTTTCGATTACAAAATATATATCTTTGGGGCAACAATCAACTCATCCCCAAATTGTATCGATGCCAAACCCTTAGGAGGATGAAACCCATCTTTATACAATATCAAACTACCTAACTTTCACCCCAAAGGGAACCGAAGAAAAATTTATCCAGAACTTTCAATCGCCAAAATTCTAACTTCAGAACACTTAAAAGGTCTTTAACACTAAGCTCTAAACATGAGAAAACTCAAAACCCTAAACCATAAACCCAAAATCGTAAACCATACTTCCAAAATTCAAAACCCTAAAACCTGTACCCGGAATTTTATGAATTTTTATGAAATCTTTTTTTCTTGTTTTTCACAGACCTTGTATCAGTACGCCGTTTATGATTGTTACGGTCTCCAGGCTCCCTGTAACAAATTTTTAGTAAAACGATTGTAGGATATTAGCTTTCCGCAACGAATCCCTATTAAATCAACTTCAATGTTAGATAGACAAGCATGCGACATCGCTGCTAGGTTTTATGTGTATATAGGGTTGCATTGTTATCGATTTGGCTTCGAACTTCGAAGAACGCGCCGAAAGAGGGCCGCAGAGAATCGTTGGTTCGGGAGTTGAAGTAGGGGAGTCAGCTGTTTGGGTGCTTTGAGAGGTTAACTTTTTAATGCCTGGAGTGCCCTTTCTTGGCATGTGGAGACCCTTTTTGGTTGGTGTGTGAAGATTCTCTGTAAAGTGCGCGGCTTCCCAGTATCAGGTAGGGATTGCATTACCGGTTAACCGGTTAACCGGTTAAACGGTAAATAGAATAAAAAACACACGACGATAATTACCGGTTATTTTAATTTTTTTACCGGTTATTTCGGTAAATTCTGAACTTACGATATGTCACGTATTCAACATTTTTATTTATGTCAGTGACTAGTATTCACTAAATATAGAGTGACTGTCCCAACACTGAGCACTTTTAGCAATAAATAAATAATATTATAAAAAGTAAAACCCAAACACCAAGCCCTGAGAAATACAAGTAAGAGAGTCATTGACAATATCTTGCGACAGGAAATTGAATATTTCACTGCCTAAAATATCCGTGGAAAACATATAGAAGAATGTTATTACCAATTCTTATTAATTTATCGACCTACCAATATTGATAGAGGAAGGGCATTTTCAGTTGGTGGTATTATATGTACAAATATCAGACGACTAACAGATATAGCTTTGAAAAACTAGCCCTTTTAGCTATTTTTAAAGAATATTATATTTTTAGATTAGGTATTCAGTAAATGCCCTATTTGAGTTTATGAGTGTAATTTTTGTTATTTATAGAATAATTATTTATTTAAATTTATTTTATTTATATACAAGTGATCTCGTGAAATTAACTTATTTCTTAAGTATTGAGGTTCGTTATTATGAATTATTCGCCAAATAAGTGTGAGCATGCGTAAACGTCTGCGGTTTTCCATGTTTAATATGCTATGTTTATTTAGATGTGGTGATATATGTTGTCTATATGGGATACTGTAAATATACCGCATACATGAATTTTGAAGTTTTTGAATTTTCTCTTTTGCTGTCGCCGATAATAACTTTCCATATACAACATCACCATAATCAACTAAAGATAATACGAATAAATCACAAAATTTTGATTTACACTCTCTAGATATGTCTTTCGCAAAACTGTATAATTTTTTCAATCGACTGAAAGCGAATTTCAATTTAGAAAAAATATGTTTCTCAAAGCCTAATTATATTAATTATACGTATATAAAAATGTTTTTTGTTAAATTTAGATAATTTTGTACATGGAAAAAGACAATTGCCATTTTCGCCACCCTAATCATTCATTTTAAAAATTACCGGTTAACCGGTTATTTACATTTTTATTTACCGATTTACCGGTTATTAAAACTTCCGGTAAATTGCAATCCCTAGTATCAGGTGGTGCCCCTTGGATGCTTTGCAGGATATCAGTGTACCCTGGGAGGTTTTTGTTTGGAGGCTCGTGGAAGTTTGGTTGTTGGAGACGTCTCACCCCCCAGTAGTCCCTCTCGGCGCCCCAGGAGCTTCTCCTTATCACCTTGGTGTCTGAGGCTTATGGTTCCATTGAACGGATGGACCCAGGCAGCCAGGAATAGGTCGTGGAACAGCGCTATAGTAACGGAGTTGGGGCCATGCTACCCTATTGTCAGCGACCTTCCTCGCTTGACCCACTTTATGGCCTAGACGGGAAATCGAGAATCACGGAGTGTACGCACGTCTGAGAAAGCAACGACTATAAGTAATCTTTGTACTCATTTACTCTCGCTGTCTCGTGGAAGTTGGAGCCGGACATCTAACCACCGACCACCCCCTGTGTTTCTTCGTAACTGATTTTTTATGTATAATTAGGGTTTATTAGTTATATTAATGTACAAATTTTAACTCGTTTTGTGTTAATTTATATTTGCTCATATCAAGCTCCGCGTGTAAAGTAGAATAGGTAGGTTTTAGAATCACGTTTTAATATATTTTTTTGTTATATAGCCAAAGTAAGTTGTGCCCACATAAGTTCTCTTTGCAATTATACCTATGTACCCCTGAACGAGGGCCATTTATGAATGATAATAGTGTAGCGATTGCATTCGTGTGCCATATTTAAATATTTGACATATTTTGTACGATATAGTTTTGCTCGCTCCCTTCTTGTACAACAAGGGAAAGACCTTTTCTGCGTTATTTTGGGGCAGATAGATTGAGAATCAGTTGACTCCAGGTACTGTTTATCTTTTAAATTTTCCTAGTTAAAAACCATTTAATAGTCCCCGAGACCCCCAGGTGGACAAGGGTCACCGGATATTATTACTGATAGATATTTACTTTTGTTTAAGTTACATTTCACCTAAACAAGTGTCTTGCTTTGTTATTAGACCCTTGTTGTTATCATTAAATAGGCGTTTGTTAGGGATAAACGAGCGAATTGCTGCTAGACGTTTACCACTATTACCAAACATACGGTTGTTGAGTATAGATAAGCATCGTGTCCTACCATTGTTTACTTGTTATTGGCATTAAATATACAATTGTTGAAACATTTTTGTAGTTTGCTTTCATGTGACCGACGTATCACTGCGACCACGTATCCACCCGACCTTAACTGAGCTTAGCCAGCTATATAAATTTTTGTTCTTTTTCCCCTCAAAAAAAAAAACTTGCTAATTTATAGATTATTTATTAGAATTGAATTATTGTTAATGTAAATTCATCTCTTATCATTTTTCGTTCCCTTGCTGTTCGATACGTTGTCACTTATTAATTATTTTTTTTGATATCTTTGAGTTAGACATTCCTTGCGTGCATTCATTCATTCATTCGTTTATATACGACGATATACCATTTTATCTTTATTTTTTTTAAATTTTTTTTTGGGGGGGGGGGGACATGATGAGCATTAGGATCATCACGTTGAAGAGACCAGTAAAAGAAGTTAAATTTGATTCTTTTAGAGTCATGTGGTTAAGATTGTTGGGTTTTCCTTCTGTTGTTTTAAATCTTGATTCGTTTAGAGTCGTTTGGTTAAGAGCTCGATATGTTTTCCCTTCTGTTGTGTTAAATCTTAATTCTTCTGTAGTCGTTTGGTTAAGACTGTTGAGTTTTAGGGGATCAAATTCAAGTCACCTTAAAATGGCTATAACTTTTCGAGGAAACATCTTAGATGACCATTCTAAAGCTTATTATAAAGGGGAAGGATGGTATTAAATTATGTATTTATTAGAAATAAGCTGAAACAATTTTTGAATCCTACACATAAACCCCAAAACTAGACAAGAGGGCCATTTCTTAAGTACTTAACCTCAAATATTTCAAAATCCTGACGTAGTGGGCCAATTCTGAGGCCAGATTCGGATTCAGCGCGAAAAATTACTTCGGAACAGGACAGGTGAGGGACATTCACCTGTCCAACAACAAAACCTCGCAGACCTGTGTTATTTATGTAGTAATTGTAAAAGTAAAATTGGTTCTTAAAAAACAATACAATTGCCTGCCTAGTCATCACAAATAACACATTCTAAGAATAAAAATGCTTTTTTCACGATTCCATTTATAAATTGTTTACTCTGTGCAAAAACAGGATAAAAAAATATTGTACCAGTCTACACTACTTAGGCAGGGAATTCATAAAAACCTAGGCCGGATTAATGAAACAATTCGATTCAGTTCCGTGTATGTGGCTCCGATAAGATTTGTGTATGATGAAAAATATTGATATTTAACACATTGTGGTCTAGTGGATATCCAGTGAAAATACCTCATGCAATTAAAATAAACTTTGACAAACAGTGAAAAATCATGTGATTTATGTGAAAAAGAAATCCTCATCAGCTTCATTTCTACAAGCTTTTATTTAACTTGCTTTCTATGTATGTTAATCAGTTAGTTAGTATGTTTAGTTCAAATCTTGCAAGTCTATTTTGAATCACTTAACGACGTCCAATTGAGCAGAAATTTTGCATACAAGTGTAGTTCTGGTGACAAAACAATAATATAGTACCAAAAAGTATGTTTTGGTTTTAACACTATAATTTGATTGGATGGTGTATTTTCCCAGGTGTTGTATTCTAAAAAATGACGAAGGATCCGATATTATTTACAATCTCTGTCAAACAAAATTAATGACTGTATGAACTTCTCGCGTGCGACAAGCTTTAAGACAAATAATTCAACATAACTTATTTTTTTCGTTTTAGTACACCTAAATAATAATAAATGCTTGGAGTTGGAGCCAAAAGTGAATATTT
Source organism: Rutpela maculata (assembly GCA_936432065.2). Classification (NCBI taxonomy): domain Eukaryota; kingdom Metazoa; phylum Arthropoda; class Insecta; order Coleoptera; family Cerambycidae; genus Rutpela; species Rutpela maculata. The sequence continues at coordinate 125,284,693 of OW386285.2, forward strand.
TTCCCGTGATCAGCGTTTGAACCGAATCATTAAAAAAAAAAGATTTTCCACCCCTCGGGAGAGTTCAATCAACCCCCTAGGCCTGCTGTCTGGATTCCACTTACTCTATAGCCCCCTTCCATGTTACTTCAAATATAATAACCCGTCGGTAAATCACTCCCTAGACCCGTTTATATATGAAAACATAAAGGGATCCCCATAAAAGGCGTGGTTTTTAGCCATTTCAGGGGGTTGCGGCGGTCAAAAACTTCTCCCACCACTTCCATCGTGTTCAGCACCCTCGAAAATGGGGGAGAAAGGTAATCTCGTCTTTGCACGAAATATTTACAAAAAACTTCATTACATAGACTATTCTCTGGACATGTCCCCAGTACTTCAATGTGTATATTTCCATCTACTTCGTAATTGTCTTCCCTCCTATTATGTTGACGTTTTAAGTCGTTGCTTTAGTCCAAATGGTTTTTCAAATAGGTGGACGATATCTCTTTCAGCCCTTCTCAGACTTCTTCTGTTGCCAAGTTTTTGACCCTGTGTGTCATCATTAGCAGTATGACAGCTATGTATATCGTCTTTTTCTTATTTTCTTATTAAATAATGAGAAAAATATAGAATATTTATTAGATAATACTCATAAAAATAGTTGTGGGATTTCAAAAAAGAAGAAACATTTGTTTAAAACCCACAAGTAATACAGTGACTGTAACGCGAATTATATTTGAATAGGTGGGACATAAGATTTTACTTATTTTCTGAACTTGTTTACCGAAAACTTTCTAAACTGACAATTTAAGTGATAACAGGTTATAAACAGGAACACATCACACAAAATAGACAATGCCCAAATCCAAAGCCAAGGCTGTCCAGAAGAGAGCTGGACTTTTGTTGTTAAAATAAATTAATAGTTTAAAATACTAAAAAAACATGTTTTTATAAATATTGTACTAGAAATCAAAAAATAATCATGAACATGTATCAACAAAAACAAATATACGTATATTTGTTTTTGTTGATACATCTTCATATTTTATGTGATTTTTATATTTTTTAAGTATATATGTTATTATATATTTTATCGAATGTTTTTCTTTTTTCCTTAGCGACTCCATGGAAACTTCTCCATTTTGGATCGAGTTTTCCTTTTTGTTTCTTAGCGACTCCATGGAAACTTTTCGATTTTGGAACTTCTCGAATTCCAGTGATTCGAGCTCCTTTAAGATTCGACAACTAAACCGAAATAAGACAAGAAATCTGCTCCGACAATTGGAATGTCAATGTCTGCGATATTGAAAACGAAAGGAAATAACCTACGTAAGTTTAGATTGACTTTTAACAATTTCTTACCGCATATAAAAATGGTTGAACCGTTAGCCGCGGTTAATATCGTATCAAAATTCTTTTTTAAATCTGTGAAAGCATTACGTGGCACCACAGATAAATCGGCGCCAGTGTCGATTAGGAAGTTCAGGTTGTTAGATCTATCGTAAATAAAAAGTCGACGTTTGCTGTTAGAAATGTCAAAATCAGACGTCATAAAATTATCAAACTTCAGTCATCTTTGAGGATTATCAGATTTTTTACAATTCTTACTGAATTTGCACCATTCACCTCCACAACGATAGGCATTGGCACCATAAAGTTGATGGTAGTAACAAATAGTATTGTCTGTACGATCAAACTTCTTGGGAAAATTATTACGGCTGGGTGAACGATTGCGATTGGAAATACGAGTTTGTGAAACGTTTCTACTTCTACAATTACTACAGAAAGAAGTAGAAGGTTGAGGCTCGAAAGATTGATCAGGTAATTTAGATTCTAAGGAGTTTAATCGAGAATTAAAAATGTCTTGTTTTTGTAAGACTTGATTAATTGAATCATGGAAAGTGATTGAAAAATGTTTGATAATGGTAGTTAAATCTGAGATTCAGAGTCAAGAGGATTTTTGGAGTACGATGCAACCATTGAATTTTGACAGGACTCCCATATCCGATCCGCGATATCTAGAATCTCTTTTATGTTTGTTTTCCCGGAAGCTGTAATAGCGATATATACAGTTTGAGGCAAACGTCTTTTCCATAGCTTTATCAATAAATCTTGACTAACCATGCTGAATCCTCCAACCATATTCAGCATGGATCTATAGAAATCTGAAGGTTTCAGATCGCCCATTTGGAAACCTGATAACAGATCATTGAGGCGTTTTTCCTCACTCGATGATAAACGTGAAATTAAAATTTTCTTTAAATTTATATAGAGATCCGTTTTCGGGGGATTAGATATTATATCGTATATATTGTCTATCACATCTAATGGCAAATTAGCTATAACCTGATCATACTTTTTCTTGTCATTGACAATTTTTGCATCAGAAAACTGTGATTTGATTTGGGTAAACCAAATTTCTGGTTTTGATTTCCAAAATGGGGGTAGTTTCACAGACGTGACATAATGGGTTTGAGGAAAATCCTCGTCTGAAGGTTGTCTTGACATAATTAATCGATTGTGATTGATTGATTGACTACTTTCTTAGATAAAAAGGGAATGTACTTTAACTCACTCACCAACAGATGGCAGTACTTGTAATGTACAACTTCAATTGATGGAATTAGGAAATTACCATAAATTATAGGAACATCTATTCAAATTTGGAACCACTATTCAAAATTCATCAGGAAAATTCTTCTCTTCATAAAACAATAAAAATCATCTTGGTCAATTTATAACGGTAGTTGATATATTGAATCTCTTCTTGAAATTATTGATAAAAATTGTTCCAAAACAGGAAAGTGTTGTACTTCGGTAATTATATCTGAGATATTCTTCTATCTTCTGAAGTGAAAATGATTTTATCTGTCTTTCAAATTAATTAGATATCGTAGATTTCATCATGTAAGTCATAGGATAACGTCGGATATATGTATTGATCACTTCTGGTATATATTTAACACGTTGGACATAAAATTTTCACTTCTGGCATATATTTATCACGTTGGACATAAAATTATCATGTCTGGCATATATTTATCACGTTGGACATAAAATTATCACATCGGGGTCACCAAGTTTATAGCGTTGTCGCTATAAATAAAATTAAAATTGAAGTAAATATACGTATATTTGTTTTTGTTGATACATGTTCATATTTTATGTGATTTTTATTTTTTTTTTAAGTATATATTATATATTTTATCGAATGTTTTTCTTTTTTTATTAGCGACTCCATGGAAACTTCTCCATTTTGGATCGAGTTTTCCTTTTTGTTTCTTAGCGACTCCATGGAAACTTCTCGATTTTGGAACTTCTCGATTTCCAGTGATTCGAGCTCCTTTAAGATCGACAACTAAACCGAAATAAGACAAGAAATCTGCTCCGACAATTGGAATGTCAATGTCTGCGATATTGAAAACGAAAGGAAATAATCTACGCAAGTTTAGATTGACTTTTAACAATTTCTTACCGCATGTAAAAATGGTTGAACCGTTAGCCGCGGTTAATATCGTATCAAAATTCTTTTTTAAATCTGTGAAAGCATTACGTGGCACCACAGATAAATCGGCGCCAGTGTCGATTAGGAAGTTCAGGTTGTTAGATCTATCGTAAATAAAAAGTCGACGTTTGTTGTTAGAAATGTCAAAATCAGACGTCATAAAATTATCAAACTTCAGTCATCTTTGAGGATTATCAGATTTTTTACAATTCTTACTGAATTTGCACCATTCACCTCCACAACGATAGGCATTTGCACCATAAAGTTGATGGTAGTAACAAATAGTATTGTCTGTACGATCAAACTTCTTGGAAAAATTATTACGGCTGGGTGAACGATTGCGATTGGAAATACGAGTTTGTGAAACGTTTCTACTTCTACAATTACTACAAAAAGAAGTAGAAGGTTGAGGCTCGAAAGATTGATCAGGTAATTTAGATTCTAAGGAGTTTAATCGAGAATTAAAAATTTCTTGTTTTTGTAAGACTTGATTAATTGAATCATGGAAAGTAATTGAAAAATTTTTGATAATGGTAGTTAAATCTGATAACGGGGTTGATTCAGAGTCAAGAGGATTTTTAGAGTACGATGCAACCATTGAATTTTGACAGGACTCCCATATCCGATCCGCGATATCTAGAATCTCTTTTATGTTTGTTTTCCCGGAAGCTGTAATAGCGATATATACAGTTTGAGGCAAACGTCTTTTCCATAGCTTTATCAATAAATCTTGACTAACCATGCTGAATCCTCCAACCATATTTAGCATGGATCTATAGAAATCTGAAGGTTTCAGATCGCCCATTTGGAAACCTGATAACAGATCATTGAGGCGTTTTTCCTCACTCGATGATAGACGTGAAATTAAAATTTTCTTTAAATTTATATAGAGATCCGTTTTCGGGGGATTAGATATTATATCGTATATATTGTCTATCACATCTAATGGCAAATTAGCTATAACCTGATCATACTTTTTCTTGTCATTGACAATTTTTGCAACAGAAAACTGTGATTTGATTTGGGTAAACCAAATTTCTGGTTTTGATTTCCAAAATGGGGGTAGTTTGACAGACGTGACATAATGGGTTTGAGGAAAATCCTCGTCTGAAGGTTGTCTTGACATAATTAATCGATTGTGATTGATTGATTGACTACTTTCTTAGATAAAAAGGGAATGTACTTTAACTCACTCACCAACAGATGACAGTACTTGTAATGTACAACTTCAATTGATGGAATTAGGAAATTACCATAAATTATAGGAACATCTATTCAAATTTGGAACCTCTATTCAAAATTCATCAGGAAAATTCTTCTCTTCATAAAACGATAAAAATCATCTTGGTCAATTTATAACGGTAGTTGATATATTGAATCTCTTCTTGAAATTATTGATAAAAATTGTTCCAAAACAGGAAAGTGTTGTACTTCGGTAATTATATCTGAGATATTCTTCTATCTTCTGAAGTGAAAATGATTTTATCTGTCTTTCAAATTAATTAGATATCGTAGATTTCATCATGTAAGTCATAGGATAACGTCGGATATATGTATTGATCACTTCTGGTATATATTTAACACGTTGGACATAAAATTTTCACTTCTGGCATATATTTATCACGTTGGACATAAAATTATCATGTCTGGCATATATTTATCACGTTGGACATAAAATTATCACATCGGGGTCACCAAGTTTATAGCGTTGTCGCTATAAATAAAATTAAAATTGAAGTAAATATACGTATATTTGTTTTTGTTGATACATGTTCATATTTTATGTGATTTTTATTTTTTTTTAAGTATATATTATATATTTTATCGAATGTTTTTCTTTTTTTATTAGCGACTCCATGGAAACTTCTCCATTTTGGATCGAGTTTTCCTTTTTGTTTCTTAGCGACTCCATGGAAACTTCTCGATTTCCAGTGAGTGAGTCGCTATAGTCGCTATAGGCCATTTTGAACATATAATATTGAGTATACTGTATTATATTGTCATCAGAGCTACACACAATTACCAAATTTCATGATGATACAACAATTAGAAGTGGGTGAAATTCAGTTCCTTAGATTTTTTTACTTACATTGCTACAGGTAAACCTCATAAAAGCATTAAAAATCCTATCCGCCATTTTGATGCCGCCATTTTGAATTTTTAAGTTTTGATTACATATTTGTTTTCTACTTATCAAGCCCTTTCTTTTGATACTCATATCAAGGGAATCCGACGATAATTGATAAAACCTATCCGCCATGTTGACGCCGCCATTTTGTATTTTTAAGTTTTGATCACATATTTGTTTTCTACTTGTCAAGTCCTTTCTTTTGATATCCATATCAATGGGGTTGTAAAAAAATGACAATCCGCCATCTTGGAGCGGCGGCGATTTTGAACATATTATAATATTGAGTATACTGTACTGTATTGTCATCAGAGCTACACATAATTGACAAATTTCATGATGATACAACAATTAAAATTGAGTGAAATTCATTTCCTTAGATTTTTTTACTTACATAGATAAGAACAAATACCTAGGGGTCAAATCAAATAGATACAGTTGAACCTAATAAAAGCATTAAAAATAAAGGCATTCATTACCCATTGACAGTGTCAGTGCTGAAGCTGGGGTTTGCACTCAGTACACGATAGACAGAATGATGAAGCATGCATGCTCGCAACACAACACGCTATAGCCCACTGCGCTACCGCACACGGTTACACGACCATACAATAACTGGCACCGACAATAAATTAGATATTATGAATTATAAATATTATGCCTGAATGTCAGTTGATCACTAAAGATATCTAGAGCAGCGATTTCGTAAGTCTATCGTGTCGTTTTTTTTTAGCGTAGAACCAGGTCAAACATGTTAGGTTCCTTTGAGTATGTCACCGGTCATATGAAATCATATTTTACGACATTTTTTTGTGGTCTCGAACTTTTTAAATCAATAAAAAGTGAAAAAAATGTATTTTTAAAGAAAATTGTTTTTTTTTTTGTTTCCACCATCTTTAAAACTATTAAAGGTACCGAAATTTGTTTTATATCAAATTAAAGGTCACACTGTAGCGATTTTACCAATATAAACGGTTTGGGTACAATTCGCACTTTCATTTCTCTAAAAATCAGATAAACTAAAAATATATATTTTATGTATTGAAATCTTCACCAATCGATAAACTTTTTTATTTTTGAAAATATTTACATACATGCAGCGAAGAAAATAAAGCCTAATAATCACAAAAGTTTTTGAAACGATATATTTTTTCCTAAAGTGTACCGTTTGGCAACAATGATTTTTTTTTATCAGCGCTAAATGCGAAATTGGTATGCAATTAATACACCTCGCATGCTAGTACAGTAACTTCGAGGTTTTAACTTCGGAATAATGTCATATTGAACGGATTTCGTTCATTTTTGGCAGTATAATAGTAAATGCTTCACAGAAAAGTTTCTATATTGTGCGGGGGCTTGCTAATTTATAGGGGGTGGATTCCACCCCCTCTCAGGGGGTGGCACTTAAAAATATATATGTTTATTGGAGCTGAAATAGAATCAAATTTTAAGAAGAAAAGGCTCTATGCAATTTTTCACATAAAGTGATAGTTTTCAAAATTGCGATTTTAGCTTAAAAAAAAGGTATTTCCAAACGGCTTTCGTCAAGTTTCTCAAAAAGTATTACTTTATCGAAAAAATGTTACAGACCAATTACAGAAAGTACAAACTGGGAATTAATTATATTTTTTGTTTATTGATGTAGGATTAATAATTTCGGAGATATTTAAGTTTATATTTAAAATGATTTGTTCTTATTTTAGTTATATGGGTAGTAGATTATGTTTCAATAGTTTAAAATGAGGGAACTAAAGTTGCAAATAATTTCTTTCTTACCATAGTAAGTGAGCAGTTTTAGCGTCTGTAATACTTTTTTACTAAAGATTTCACATCTTCTCTAAATCGTTAGTCACTCTTAAAAACTAGCCCTAATGTGAAAATATTATATGAGACACACATTAAAACCTGTAGTGGCGCTCTTCCGAAAGGCCAATTGGAATTATGGCAGTGGCGGATTTACGCGGGGTAATGAATTACAAAGATATAAAAAAAAATATGTTTTGGTTATAACAAAAGACAAATAACGGATTTTGTTATTTAATTAATGCATTTTACTAAGTATAAATTTCTTACTGTTTTTAATTAGCTGTTTTTCAAATATTGCTTAATTTTAATGATAACATTTATTGAAAAACCGTACTCATTCGGGAGTTTTTCCCCTACCGCCCCCCCCCCCCCCATGAGAGAAAGCTAAATCCGTCCTTGAATGATGGCGTATGCCGTTGTTTATAATGTAATAATTATGAATTTGATAATGAATAGTTTTTTCTAACAGTTTTGATCTTGGTTTTGATATAGATGAAATTATGGTGATGGGCCTTAAATCTAAAACTATTTGGCTCACTATTATTCGCTGTTGGTTTAATTAATAAGAGTTTCTAATTATCAGAAAAAAGTCGTAATATCAAAAAATAATTTAATATAAGTGTATCATTTTGGCATATGGGGAGCATTTTGGCACAAAGATTATCACTACCATATAAGTTTTATTTCAACTGTTGTATTAACCTAGACACTCAATCAATTGTGGTTTAAAACTAAAATTATACCTAGTTTAATTATATTTGTATATTCTATCAATGTATGGCATATTTGCTGCATACCGAACTAATGAAACTATAAATACTGAAGCAAAATATTTATTTACTTTTGGTTTCCGGTTCTGGGCATTCGAAGTTCTTTACTGTTACATTGAATATAAGAAAGAATAAATTTCCATCTCGGGTCTGAAAATGTCAAGAGGAAAATTACGAAATTAATTGTAATAATTCCAGCCTACAACAAATTTCTATTTTTGTAATTGCTGTGTGCTTTATATCTTTCTTTCTTTAAATGTAATTGAAGCCAACCATTTCATGTAGAAATATAAAATAGAAACAAGTACACAAGGAAAGTTACAGGAGAACAGTTAATAGAAACAAACACTATTTTTATGGTGTTTCAGCAAACTCATGATTGCCTTCTTCAGGTGTATTTAAGTTTATTTGGTAAGTACATCAAGAAGAGCTGGGGCCTTCTTAATGCAGCCTTCTCTTTTGACTTTGCTTAGAAGTATAGAAGAACAACAAGTTCTTATATGAAATTTGTATGTAAATTGCTTTTAAAAGTTTATTTAATTTTTAAACATAAATTTTTTAATATAGAATTAGTATCGGATTTTTCTTCAACGTGTTGATTACATCTTTATTAGTTTTTTTATTAAATTAATTTAGCATTTCATATAATCCTCTTTTATTATATAATTATCTTCTTATTGTTGGTTAGGTAAAACTGTCGATTTTCTATCCACCATCGTACCATAACGCATGTTAAACGTTCAATCGTTCAACTACCAATTTCACATACCAAATTTATTAAATAATTGACCTAAAAAATGTTCGGCGGATCAATGTAATGGATTAGCCATTAAAATAAATTGATGTGTCATCAAGAGTGTATTGTATTTAGAGTATACAACAAAAGCTGTACGACTAACGTCACTTTTCTAGCGTATTGCTTTTTATATTTGGAATTCTCTTCCTTTTTCTCATTCAGGCCATAATTAAAATATTTGAAATGTAAATAACAAACAAAAATAGTAAATTAGAAATTAGCAATGATTGACGTGACAAAATTTGACATTTCCTAAAGAGGTGAATGGTTTCTAATTTGCTTTCTTCATCATCTTTCATTGTGCAAAAAAATTTTTTTTTTCTTAATAGAGAATTATCAAATCTTGAGCGCCCTCTAGCGCGGATATTAACCTATAGCGGATGTTGAGACAAAATGAATGTTTAGATATTGTTTATAATTCATTATTTGTGGCATATTCATGATTTATTATGTTTGTTGGGTATTTTGCCACTTTAAAAATAATTTAAAATGTTGATGAAAAAAACCTCTGCGCCAAAAGGATCAGACAGAGGCTGGTTTTTAATAATTTTTATCACAAAATGTCCCACACCTGAAAATATATAAACTGAAACAAAAATGTTAAATTATAATGACAAAAATTAAATCGAAGGCAGTTAACATTTCGGAAAATATTTCTTTTTCCGTTATTAAAACTTTCACTTTTAATCATGTCAAACATGATAGTTTGCTGTTTGTGTATTTCCGAAGTCACGTGAGATATTAAATTTTATTTATTTTATTTTTACTTACTTCGTCTTTGAGGATCGGCAACCAGCTGGTAAAGAAATTTATAGAATAATTACATATTTATCCTCTTTTAACAAAATAATAACAGATCAGTGGCGGCTCGTCAGGGGAGGCAGGGGAGGCTGAGCCTCCCTTTGGAAGAAGCAGCATATCTTCCAATCTTCCAAATTAATATCTTTTACTTGTAGAAATTTCTCTAATTGTCTTTCAAAATATCAAGCCTCATCTGCAGACAATATCACGAGCCGCCACTGTAACAGATAACAAAAATCATAAGAGATCTGTACAAATTTTTTTCAATGATTATTACGGTAGCACAGTGAGTAAAAAAATGTTGTGTCATGAACATGCTTGGTCATACTGTATCGTAGACTGAGTTCTATTTCCAATTCCGACACTGGTAATGTCGGTAGGTAATGTACGTTGCCTGCATTTGTTTCAAAAGTGTAACTCTTTTCCAAATGACCTTGGCTTTTAATTTGTAGTTCATCTAATGTGTGTAGTATGTCTATGTATATGTCCACCTGTGTTTATGACTTGCGCCGTGTTTTAATGCTTTTGACTTATTTGCTCTTACGTGGCTTCTTTTTTGCACTGTATTTGCAGGTCGACCATAAGGCTACCCTTTTGCTGCACCTTGCGATGCTCTGTTCGAGACTGCTCATTGTGACACCCGAATATTTTTACACTTGCTGTGCATATAATATTCCTGTATACGAGAAGCTCTTCCAAGCTGTTACTGGTTTTGACATTTTATAATCATTTTTAAAAAATACTCTCATTGCCTAACTATTCTTCAGATTCTATGTTTTTTGCTCTTTTCGAACAAAAATAAATCTGAAGAAACTGAACTGTTACCAGATTCTTCGAGAAAATGTCTTGACAGTCCTGAGACAAAGGTTCAGTGTTTCTTCACCAAATGTCATTTTGGCTATAAATTACGGAAATATCCTGTATAATCGTGTATTCGAAACTCAGGCAGGCTGAATTTATTTTTAAACTTTTTCTTGTATATTTTTTTTATTCTAACAAGTGTTTCACCAATAAAGTTGCTATCACAAACTTTAGAATGTCCAAAGACTAACACAGACTAACAAGAAAACTGCGAAGAGTATTCTATAGAATATGCAACAGTTATATAAAAAGTTCAACAAACCGGCGAAGATTATGTTTCTTACTCTAGTTTATTAGATAGTGTGATCTTAAGAAAACTTTTTCTGAAATTGCTTATTTTACTTCCACATCTAGTGGAAGTATAATAACGGCAAATAAGCTTAGAATGTCATGAAACGTCGAGATTTTAAGTTTAAGCGAAAAAAAATTTCTGTCTGTCTGTCGGTCTGTAACTTTTTTTTGTGCGCACGTTTACTCTGGAACCGTTTGAGATATTGACTTGAAATTTGGTACACATATGTACTTTAACGAGATCTAGAATTAAATTATATTTTCATCTTGTTCGTCGAAGGGTTGGGGGGTAAATTGGGGTAAATTTGGGGTAAATAGGTAAATCAAGCAGGTAAGAGTTCATAAAATTATTATTTAGTATATACAAGAGAAGCTAATGTCCACGATAGCTGGATCCTTCAAGGCCCAAGACGTTCCGGGGGTCGGTCGCGTCGTGAGGCGACGTTAGGGGCCGAGAGACGTGGTGGCCTTGGGGTCCACTAAGATGGATTTCGTTGGGTGCCATCAGAGATTGCGGATCGACTGGTGACCCGTTGGGTGCCACCAGGGATTGAAGATCGACTGATGACCCGTTGGGGGCCACTAAATGACGAAGGTCAATGGGTACCTCGTTGGAGGCCAACGAGGTGTGAATGGTGGACTGTGTCGCAGGTCCATCATGGGTCGTCGCAAAGTCCCCCAGGAGTTCCTCCCAGGGGTATGTAGTTAGTGGATCTTCCCTTTCCATTATTCCCTATCGAAGCCCTTTCTGAAATTTCAATAAAGAAAATATGAAACACCTGTTGTACTTGACACAGCCAAAGAGATCTGAAACGACTGTGTCGCAGTTGAAGATTACTAAGTCCTTGGCGAAGATCGCGTACAATGGTACGCTCCGTCTGTTGGTCCCTAGACTGATTAATTTCTTTGCGCGAGTGGTCTGAAGCTGCCGCGGGTTGTCTGTCTTTATTGCCCGAGCTTGGTCAACTCGGGTGAGAACCTCAATGGCTTACAAGCCAGTCTCAAAGGTTCTCGCCCTTGTTGCTGTATTTAACCCGACGAGGCACGCTTCCTCCAAAGGCACAGACGACAAGATCGTTGCCGTCGGTTAACCCCAGAAGGAATCACCGGTATATACACTTCTTAAGGCAGGTGAGGCTAGGATTCGGAGCTGGTACCTCAAGGTCACAAGGGTCACAATGTTCTGGACTGGTTGGCACACTACGGGAGTTTGGTGGAATCTGAAATTGATTGGCGGCACTTGGAGCTGGAGACGTGGTGGAAGACTGGGTCTGGTGGTAGGGTAAGGCACTAAGTGAGTGAGAACTTGGCTTGGAAACTGGCAGGAAGCTTGACTGGATTTGGAAACTTGGATCTGGAAACTTGGATCTACCGTGGCTGGTTGCAATTTCTTTATAATGATTCTTTTTACTTCTGCTGGATCTGGGTTCGTAGATAATTGCCTCGGAGGCACCTGAAAGACCTGTCTCGAAAAGGATTGGGGCCACAGAAATGAACTGTTTGCATTTGCGAATTCTTCCAGAAAAGATTTTGGGTGTAAATATGTCGTCAAATCTCGAGAGGTATCTGAGCGAAGTTATAGAATAAATAATAACGTTGTTTAAACTCTGCAATACTTGATATTCGAGCAGTGTAATAAATTATAAGAATATTTTAACAAGCAAACCTAACGTAACGATGCACTCGCGTTCACTGCTCGAATTCGACTGTCTCAGTGACAGTTTTTTTTCATTTTTTTTTTTATGCTCTGCCGTCGCTCACCATGCCAAGCGCTTGCATCGCGGGTGGACGGAGCCTAACCGGGCTGCGCTGTTTTGCATACTTAAATACAACTCGTAAAGCGCCGGACTCGGTATTTACTCGACGGTAGTCATAGTGTTCACATTGCAGAGCACCTGGATGGATGTTTTAAGGAAATCATTATGAAGTCTTTATGCTTTGTTACAGGGAAGCTGTCTTCGTATGCTGCATGCTTAGGGCAGTGATTATTCCTGACGGGAACTTTTCTACTTAGTAAATTATTGTGAATAGCAATAATTTACTAATTTTTTTTTTATAGTTTTGGGCCTTAGGCCCGATGACACTAAGATCTCAAAAACATTTTTGGCATTAGCCATCCCCATTACCACCCCCACCCCATTATTAAAAGGGATGAAAAAAAATGTGATTTAGTATGTGTACAAGAACCAGAAACCTCCAAATATTTTTTTACTTTATCCACCCCCACTGCCACCCCCTATCACCGCCCCCACCTCACTACCGATGTGGGGTATCGTTTTATGGGTTTTTGGGGTAGAGGATTTCAAATATTATATTATTAAAGTTCCATAAACAATTATTTTCACATACAAAATTTTTTCGTTGCGAGTGACCTGGATAGAAAATCTGGATGTGGAAGTAGTGATTCCTTGGGCAGGGGTTTTTTAAAAGTTATTGTCATTTGCAGATTACGGGTACGTGTACAATCAAAGTCAAATGTAATAATATAATAAAATTATAATAATAACACCATTAATTTTTCGCTGCACTATAAAGCTAATAATAATAATAATTCATAGTACAGCCATTATTTATAATGCTATACTTAATGACCGCTAAGGCAATAAATTAACTTATTTTCTGCAGCTTTTCTATAACACATCCCAAGTTTAGATATGAAATAGAATTATATTTTCTATTCTAAATAATGAGTATAGCGCGGGCATGGGGCACAAAAGCAATTGTAGTATGAATATGGCGAGTTGTACCTGCAGGTATAATATATCATCGGAAGGTTAAACATTTTAACCCTTGGATTCCTGGATAATGATGATATAGCAGTACATCCATATCAAATTATCACACAGAAAGTAGCCATCAATACTCGTTACCACTCTCTACGAAACGATATCTAGGTGCCTAGAGGTCATTCTGACACATGGGGGAAACACGGACAACTGTTGAAAGAGAAAATAAACGTCTATGCTGATATTTATTAAGATTTACTAAGGCAGAATATTAATATTTTGCATTAAATATAATTTATTTGTTGAAATCAACATAGACTATTCAAGAGATTATGTCGTATCTACATTTTAAAAAATGATAGAAATTAAATGTATGAAAGTTTAAAAATTATGGCATCAAAGACTTTATTGTGACGTCTCAAAAAGGGTGGAGGGAGTAGTCCTAGGACTTAATATAATACTGGACTCCGGTGAACTTTCGAAAAAAATTTCTTGCACTTTCGAGTAAAATTTGGTGTACTTTCGAAAAATCTCTCACAATGAAAAAAAAACTGATACTATATCTGGATCCCACTATGTGGAAATAATTGTTTAAGGAACTTTAATAATATAATATTTGAAAACCCATAAAACGATATGCTACATCGGTAGTGGGGGTGGAGGTGGTAGTGGGGGTGGATGAATTAAAAAAAAATTGTTGAAACCTTTGGTTCTTGTACACACGCTAAATCACAATTTTATTTTTTTCGCCTTTTTTAATAATGGGGATGGCTAATGCCAAAAAAATTTTTGAGATCTTTGCTTCTTTTATAATATATACTAAATACCAATGTTACGGACTCTTACTTGACTTGATTTATCTATTTACCACCATTTACCTCCCAACCTTTTAACAGAATAAGATCAAAATATAATCTAGTTCCAGATCTCGTTAAAATACATACGTGTACCAAATTTCAAGTCAATATCTTAAACGGTTCCAGAATAATCGTGCTCCCAAAAAAATTTACAGACCGACAGATAGATAGAATTTATTTTTTGCTCAAACTTAAATCTCGACGTTTCATGATATTCTAAGCCTATTTGAACAATAAAAATTTTCAATTTTTTTCTGCGTTACTATACTTGTTTTATGTGGAAGTAATTAGGAAATATTTATATTCTAGCGACAATTCGCAAACACACTCTATAAATTGTAGGAGAAATAAATCCTGTTAAGTTAAACGATATCTCGATAATACGAATAAAATTGTTCGTGCTAATAACATAACAATAAAAGGCATTCTATGGTCTTCCGTAAGCCAAATATTATTCTAAAGCGCCTAAATAATGCCACCATTCTTATTGAAACATTTATTTATATATTTAAAGAGGGTGCTATAGCATAGACACTGACATATAGATGTAGGTTTTTGTTTGTATTTGGAAAATATAATGCACTGGTAGTATAAATAAATGTTGATCGAATGGTTTCTTGTGAAAACACTAGAAGAAAACAGTATGAAAAGAAGTGTGCAAGTCACTACTCTCATAAAAGAGCCCCTGCTTTGATTTTGTTTGTGTGGGACGAATTCCTCAAACTACGGGTATCCTGGATCATCGTATGTGGTCCACATAAATTCTAAATTTAAGGTTTTGTTTTCTATTAAAGCCATCTATTACGTGTAACTGATATTTTATTGGGCATAAAATTTGTCGTGTCATTTTTTAAGTGTTCTCGAATAATCTTTTAGAACTCTTACTTAGATAACCGATGTAATATTTTACAATAAAAAAAAATATATATTTTACCATATTTTATATATGGTGTGTGGTATAACTTGATGGCTTAAGAATATAATAGATTTTTTGCTTATGATTCATAATACCTACTACAATTTACAAGAATAAATTATAACATAGTGAACAATAATGTGGAATTCAATGACAGTTACTTAATACAATCTTCGAAAGAAACAAATCAAAGATTGGCCTTTGGAAAGACCAATTACAAATACAGTAGAAAGTAGAAAATAATTTCAACTTTGTAAATAGAAAACCATTGGGCGCTCATAAAATATCACATCGTCTAATCATGTTGATTTACATTTTAAAGTTGAAATTATTTTCTACTTTTTGGTAAAATTTTGTTTTAAAACTTACTTTTAACTTTTTAGTCTTCGCCGCCTAGCTTATTGTATTCTACTCGTCAAACCCTTTCTTTGACACCCATGTCAAGGGAGTTATGAAGAAAAAAATGTATGCCGCCATCTTCGATTCAGAATGGCGTCACGTAGCTTATTGTATTCTACTCATCAACCCTTTCATTTGGGTTGAGGGGGTTGTGAAAAAAGGTAATTCGCCATCTTAGAGTGTTTGCCATATTGGATTTAGAATGACGTCACGTAGCTTATCGTATTCTACTCGTCAAACGCTTTCATTTGATATCCATGTTGCAAGGGTTGTGAAGAGAAAGGTAAGCCGCCATCTTGGAGCGTCCGCCATATTGGATTTAGAATGATATTGGGTATACTGTATTGTATTGTTATCAGAACCAAAACTGTGCAAAATTTCAGCTCGATTAGATAACGGGAAGTGGGTCAAATTTCAGTCACTAAATTTGACATATATATATATATATATATATATATATATATATATGTTATATAATATTACACGCTATCTTATTGCGACTTAGCCATAATAAACCTTCACAGGTATATCGTATTTCACGATAACAGCTTCTCTTATTAATTGCTTATCTTCAAGATATCATATTACACCTTTGTTTCTCATAACTTGTGCAGACTGCAGAACTGCAATTCCTTTGTTATATATTTTGCTTACTCAGGTTCTGTATGTTATAAATATGACTAAACACGCTTTGTTGAATCAGTTATTAAACTCACTTAGAATGAAACACTTCTAATTATTATTATATTCCTTCTCCAAGAGCCAACGTTGGCTCCATTTAAGTAAATAAATCTTTTTAAAAAGTCACTCATGTGAACCGTGATCTAACATTGGCGCAGTCGGTAGGATCCGTAAACATCATCAGAACAAGAAGCCTAACTGGTAGTGAAGCGTAAGAGAACAAGGGGAACATATGCAGAAGGTGCCTAACTAGTGCGTGTACATCTACGAGAACAAGGAGACCTTCCTCACTGGTGGTGGCGGATCCCAATCCCTTGACGGACGAAGAACCTACCCATGGAGATGAAATTAATGTAAGTCATTTTAAGAATCATCTCGTTATTTTCTCATTTTTTACAAATATTATTTATCACCATTATTTACGTGTATTATACCGCTAATACACTCGGCAAATAAAGCCAATTCTGTTATCAAACAAATCCTATACAAGCTACAACGCAACAATTTTAATTTTAAGTTATTTATTTTCGTATTCACGAAACAACTGTGTATTATACAGTTAATACACAATTTATTAACGTACGCAACATAACAAAATATTTCAATCTAATTTCCGTATCATACTGCTGATACGCAACCAACTTTAGTTCAAAAAATTTCCAAACAAAAAAGCAAAATGCCAGACAGAACTCAACCAGAGCCGGTTCAACCAGTTCAACCAGTAGTGCCGACGACAGCCGAGCAACCAGAGCAAGTCGAGCACGAGGTAGAGCCTTACAAACTCTCAGAAATTTTCTCGTTAATTCCGGAGTTCGATGGTAACGCCATCAACCTCCAAACTTTCCTAAACTCATGTCAGTGTGCCCAACGCATGGCAATTCATGACCAAAAAATTTTATTAACTGTTCATATTAAAAATAAATTGAAAGGCAAAGCTGCCGAACTAATCAATTCTCGTAACCCTGCCACATGGCCAGAAATTAAAGCACTTCTAGAAACCCACTTCGGTGACTCTAGAGATTTAACAGCTCTTATTCAAGACCTACAAAGAATTCACCAATTGCCTGGTGAATCTGCATTAACATTTGTTTCACGTCTACAAACGCACAATGCGAAAATGCACGCTGCAGTGCAAAAACAAAATCTATCTTCAGAGCAAAGAACCGCGCAAACAAACCTGATCGAAACTATGACATTAAATAATTTGTTAACGGGTCTAGAACCAAATCTAGGCAGAATAATACGTGCCAGTAACCCTCCAACTATGATGAACGCAATTATTAGAATTCGGAGAGAACTACAACTTTCATATTTTGAACAACAAAAATTCCCAAAAAATAGTCCGGTCAAAAATCCAGTAATTCAACAAAAGCGACCACAAGGTCCCAATTTGCAACAAAAGTTTTGTTCCTTCTGTAAACGGAATGGACATGTAATAAGCGAATGCCGCACAAGGCAACAGTCTCAAAACTTCCAGAGACCAAGTTTCCAAGGAAACCCAAACTCACAAAATTTTTCTCATCAAAACTTCGCACAACCGAGTAATAATCAACTTAGTCAGAGGACATTCCCTCAAAATAATCAGCCAAACCAATCACAGCAAAACAGGCCCTCAGCCATAAGGCCGAACCCTAATTTTATGCAACAGCGACCATCAGCTATCCAACCTAACCCAAATTTTAATCGCTTTAACCAACAAAAAGCTCATCATTTGAATTACGAACCTTACGATAATTATACCGATCAATTCAACCAATACAATGACTACTCTTTCGACGATTACCAAAATTACCAAAGTCAAAATGAATCGTATGAAAATTACAATTTTGAAACCAACCAAAATTTCCAGGAGAATTATACTGCTAATTCTCAGAACGAGCAATACGAGGATTATACTGCTAATCCTCAGGATTTTCGTTTAGATCCGGAGTACCCCGCGGATACTCCAACACAACAAATAGACCAATTCGACCAAATATCAAACCAAATACAAACAATGAATCTCAACGACAGTTTCGATCCAATGCTGAACTTCCCAGAACAAACGTTCATGTAAATACGCTTTCTCACACCCTATTAACCGTAAATTCAAAAAATCTTTATTACATCAAAGACGCAACCGGCAAATTTAAAATTTTGATTGACACAGGTGCAGGAATTTCAATTTTTAAACCTAAAACAGCTGAAAATTATAGACGTAGATCCCCTGAAAATGTAATTATACAGGGTATTACTGATCAAAAAATTTATATCAACGAATCTGTTCTCATCCCTTTTCAGATGAGTCACACAAGGTTTATATCTATAATCTAGATATAGATTTTGATGGACTACTAGGCGCAGACTTTTTAGAACATTACGAATGCCGAGTAGATTTTAAAAATAAACAACTAGTCACAAATTTTAAAACCGTACCACTATTTAAAGTCACGGAAGAAACTACAGTAAATTTACCTGTACAACCAACTGGTAACTCTAACATCAAAAACCAAAATCCAAATTTAGGCAACATCAAAAATTTAATTTCTATCGAACCTCGCATGGAAAAAATATGTAAACTAAAATGTAACCTACAAAATACCGAGGCTATACTGTTAGCCCAGGAAAACGAGAAAGTACGCTTACCAAATGCTATTGTCAAAATCGATAACAATGGAGAATTTTTAACCTCAATTATAAACGCAAATGCAATACCAAAAACTGTAAATTTTTCTAACATAAAACTAGAGCCAGTACAAAAATTCAAATCAATTTTCAATTTAAACACTCAAAATTCTGACTCACACCTACAGACGGACAGATCCCTCGAAATTAGGAACGAATTGCGCTTGGATCATCTAAACGAAGAAGAGGCCGAAATAGTAACGCAGCTTTGTTTAGACTTTCAAGATATATTCTATTTGGAAGGAGACAATTTAACTTTTACTAACGAAATTAAACATTCCATTGACACGAACGATTCAAAACCGGTTTTTACAAAATCATATCGCTACCCTCATATTCATAAAGAGGAAGTCAAAACACAAGTCTCTAATATGCTTGATCAAGGCATCATTAGACCTTCGATTTCTCCCTGGTCCTCTCCGGTTTGGGTTGTACCTAAAAAACTCGACGCCTCCGGTAAACAAAAATGGCGAGTTGTAGTGGACTACAGAAAACTCAACGAACTGACTATTGACGATAAATACCCGCTACCCAATATTTCCGACCTCCTCGATCAATTAGGCAAATGTCAATATTTTACAACTTTGGACTTAGCCTCCGGATTTCACCAAATCGAGATTGATGCGAAAGATATTCAAAAAACTGCTTTCACAGTTGAAAATGGTCATTTTGAATTCGTAAGAATGCCTTTTGGACTTAAGAATGCTCCATCAACGTTTCAAAGAGTGATGGATAACATTTTATTAGGTATCCAAAATGAACGATGTCTCGTCTATATGGACGATATTATTGTTTACTCACCTACTATTCACGAGCATATTTCTCGATTAACGGAAGTTTTCAAACGATTACAGAAAGCCAATCTAAAAATTCAACCCGACAAATGCGAGTTTCTCCGCAAAGAAGTCGCTTATTTAGGACATCTCATTACAAAAGACGGCGTAAAACCGAATCCTTCGAAAGTTGACGCCATTCTAAATTTCCCTCAACCAAAAAATCAAAAAGAAATTAAATCATTTCTAGGCTTAGCCGGATACTATAGGCGCTTTATCCCCAATTTCTCCAAGATTACCAAGCCTTTAACAAAACTACTACAAAAAGACATACCATTTCTCTTCGACAATGATTGTGTAAATTCTTTTCAAAATTTGAAACAAACATTAACAACAACTCCGATATTAATTTGCCCTAATTTTGACGAACCTTTCGTTCTAACCACTGATGCGAGCGCATTTGCCGTCGGCTCAGTGCTGAGCCAGGGGCCTATTGGCAAAGATTTACCCATTGCCTATGCTTCTAGAACCTTGTGCAGTGCAGAAACTAAGTATTCAACGATTGAACGCGAGCTTTTATCGATAGTATGGAGTGTAAAGCACTTTAGACCCTATCTGTCCGGTAGAAAGTTCAAGCTTGTAACCGACCATAGACCACTCACCTGGCTATTCTCTATAAAAGATCCAGGAAGTAGACTTGCCCGTTGGCGACTCAAATTAGAAGAGTACGACTACGAAATAATTTATAAACCTGGTAAAATCAATAAGAACGCGGACGCACTTTCCAGAATCAAAATTAATCATTTTTCCGAATGTTCCAAATTCTATTCAAAGGTTCTAGCCGCGAACGACGAAGAGTCAGACGACGACGAAAACCCAGACGATAATAACGAAATCACTAACGAACAAATTTCCCAAGAATTTGAAACTTTCGCCAACTTATATAAAACAACATCTTTAATTGACTATTCGAAAATCAAAGCCTCGAACAAACAACTTTTGTATCGAGAACATAAAGATATTACAACCTTTTTCCAACAAAACAACTTACAAGACCTACATCACAAAATTATCGAGGACATATTCGAAGAAAACCCCGAATTTCATAACGATAAAATCAATATTGTATCAAGCAAAACAGTCAGACATAGGAGATATTTTATCATCCCTCTACCTTTTGATATCGAATCTGTAATTGAACATCTATTTTTGGTACTATTTAAAAATCAAGATGTTCTAGATCTCTCTAAGACATACTTTGTCGAAAATAACCTAGACCTCCCCATACTCGAAATTCTATCATTCATTTTCGCAGAAAAAGACTTAAAAGTAGTAATTTGTCAAGATATCGTCAGAACTGCCGACGAAGACGAAATTACAATTATATTGGAGCAAAATCATTTTGGTAAAAATAATCTACACCGCGGAATAAATGAAACGATTCGAAGAATTAGAGAAAAATACACTTGGCAAGGTCTAACTAAAGACGTTGAAAATTTTATAAAAAATTGCGAAACTTGCCAAAAGACTAAAGTATGCCGGAAAAACCTTAATAACCCTCTGGTAGTCACAGAAACCCCAAGAACACCATTCGAAAGAATCAATATCGATTTATTTGAATTCCCAACTCGAAATTACGCTTTAACTATTCGAGACGAGTTAACTAAATTTACACAAGCCTATGCAGTCCCGGACAAATCCGCAAAATCCGTCGTAAATACCTTGTTGTTATACTTTCAACATTACGGTACCCCGCTAAGAATCCATTGCGATTACGGTGGCGAATTTGACAACCGTTTGCTCAAAGATCTCTGCACCCTCTACGACATAAAATTAACTTATTCAAGCGTAGGACATCCCCAATCGAACGGATCCATAGAAAGATTTCATGCTACTTTAGCCGAAATGATAAGAATCCACAAAACTGAAAACCCAAACGAACATCCTTTCACGATTTTACCATATGCAGTAATATGCTATAACAATTCGGTAAATAAAACACACGGTTTTACCCCATATGAACTTATCTTTGGTCATACATCTAACAGACCACCCGAAACTTTGTACAACCAAAAAGAATTAATAACTAAATACGTTAGAGATTTAAACAATAGAATATCCCACTACTATAAAATAGCCCGTAGTCGAACACAATCTCAAAAAGAGAAAGCAAAAGTTCGCTTCGACAGAAATATTCCCCAAAAACGACCTGAATACAAAATAGGTGACTTAGTTTATGTAAAAGAATCACAAATTAAGAACAAACTACAAAACAAATTTAACGGTCCCTTTAAAATAAAAGAAATTTTTCAAAATTCTGCTACCCTATTAAATCTCGAAACAAAACAAGAGGCTAAAGTAAATTTTGATAGAATGAAACCATATACTGAAAATTAAATTTATTTTCAGGTTTCTCCTGCTGTTCGGATCAGCACTCTGTCAATACAAAATTATCCCGATCAATAACACTGTTGGTGTATACTATCACCAAGACACGGACATCGTGGTGACAAATGACAAATGGACTCTACTAGTGCATAAAAATATTTCATCCCTCAAACTAGCTTTTGACAAGAATCAAAATAATTTAGACAGAATCTTGAACACCCTCGATGGTGCTGATCAAAAATCAATCCTGTTTAGAAGCGAAGTTAAAACAGAGTTTAACCTTTTAATGCAAATAGCTAGTTCGATAAAAACGAAATTTGACGAAGTCTTTTCAGACACAAAGAGATATAAACGCGGAATACTTAACGGTTTTGGAACAATATTCAAATCAATTACCGGAAACTTAGACGCCGAAGATGGCGAGTACTACACTAACTGTATAAATAAATTAAATAATGACGAACATCAATTAGAAAACTTAATCAAAAATCAAATCTCAGTTACAACTTCTGTTATCAAAAATTTCAACTCAACTATACAAAAATTACAAATTGATGAGGAAACATTTAACAAAGATATCAAAGAAATCGAGCACACAATTCAAACTATGACTCAAACGATCCAAGCTGCCGAAATAAAACTAAAATTTCTATACATTTCCGAACAACTAATGGCCAGCTATTTGTACATCGAAGACAATCTAAACGATATTTTAAATTCAATAACATTCGCCAGATTAGGAATTATTCATTCATCAATCATAACACCTGATCACTTAGTAACAGCGTTACAAGAGATTTCACAGAGTTTGCGAAGGAACAATTTACCTCTTCCAATTAAACTATCAGCAGTTGCTCAATATCTGGATATTATTGAACTAAAAGCTTTTCAACTAGATTCTAACTTAATATTTGTTTTAACAATACCTCTTATTGAACCTCAAAATTATAACACCTTTCGCCTATACCCCATACCTATACTTGATAACAGAACTGGTCTACATCACTTTTTATCTATTTCACAAAAGTTTATCGCGAGAGACGATGATTCTTTAATGTACATACCTATACAAAATTTGAAAGAATGCAAACCACTCTATTTTGGAACCAAACTATGTTCGAACCTGTTTGCATATCCTATCGACCAAAATGCCATTTGTGAGGCTAGAATATTAAAACCATTGCCGAAACTCCCAGAAAATTGTCAAACTTCCTTCATCATTAGTCAAGGATACAACGTCCAAGAACTTGAAGACAACACATGGCTAGTAATTAATTCCGAACCACTTCACATTACTATCAACTGTCCGAAGAGAGAATCCATAACAGAGCTAATTAATAAAAATTCCATCATAAAACTACAACCAGGATGTTACGCCTATGCAGGCATTACTCGAATACAAGCCAGTGCTAAAGACTTTTCCGAAATTAAGGACAATTCACATCCAATCCAAATTCCTTTTGAATGCTGCAATCACATGCCCGACAAAATCGAAATCCCAAAATTAAAACCGCTTAAATTAAACAGTCTCGACGTAGAAGATTTAGATATTGCTAAAAACAAACTAGAGCAATATTCCAAAGACCTAGACGACCTCATAAACGAACCTTTTGTGACCAAACATGTATCTTGGTTCACATACTTCATAATCACTCTCATCATCCTATTAGTTCTACTTTACATAACTTGTAAATGCAGAAGAAGAAGATGTGGAGCATTGCGAATCCAACCCTCAACGGATAACCCTCCTTCACCTCCTTCAGAGCGAAGCAGAGTATTTACCAAATTTCCTAGACTGATCCCTCCAAGAAAGCGACCCGGTATTAGACCTCAAGAAGAAGAGGACATCGAGTTAACATAGACTTTCATGTGGAGTTTTACCCTTGTCTATTAATTTAGACTATTGTATTTTATTCTTATTACGTTATGTAATGTTTTACTATCGCTTACCAATTTTAACTTTTACATTATTTTATTATTTTGCTTTGTATTCATTCAACATTGTTTCAATTTATTTTTGCATTATATTCATTTAACGTTTTAACAATTTTCAAAAGTTGCTGCATAACATCAACTTTTTTATTAAGGGGGAAGTTGTTATATAATATTACACGCTATCTTATTGCGACTTAGCCATAATAAACCTTCACAGGTATATCGTATTTCACGATAACAGCTTCTCTTATTAATTGCTTATCTTCAAGATATCATATTACACCTTTGTTTCTCATAACTTGTGCAGACTGCAGAACTGCAATTCCTTTGTTATATATTTTGCTTACTCAGGTTCTGTATGTTATAAATATGACTAAACACGCTTTGTTGAATCAGTTATTAAACTCACTTAGAATGAAACACTTCTAATTATTATTATATTCCTTCTCCAAGAGCCAACGTTGGCTCCATTTAAGTAAATAAATCTTTTTAAAAAGTCACTCATGTGAACCGTCATCTAACATATATATATATATATATATATATATATATATATATATATATATATATATATATATATATATATATATATATATATATATATATGTTAGATCACGGTTCACATAAATGACTTTTTAAAAAAGGTTTTATTTATTTAATGGAGCCAACGTTGGCTCTTGGAGAAGGAATTAGAATAATAAATTAGAAGTGTTGCATTCTAACTGAGTTTAATAACTGATTCAACAAAGCGTGTTTAGTCATATTTATAACATACAGAACCTGAGTAAGCAAAATATATAACAAAGGAATTGCAGTTCTGCAGTCTGCACAAGTTATGAGAAACAAAGGTGTAATATGATATCTTGAAGATAAGCAATTAATAAGAGAAGCTGTTATCGTGAAATACGATATACCTGTGAAGGTTTATTATGGCTAAGTCGCAATAAGATAGCGTGTAATATTATATAACAACTTCCCCCTTAATAAAAAAGTTGATGTTATGCAGCAACTTTTGAAAATTGTTAAAACGTTAAATGAATATAATGCAAAAATAAATTGAAACAATGTTGAATGAATACAAAGCAAAATAATAAAATAATGTAAAAGTTAAAATTGGTAAGCGATAATAAAACATTACATAACGTAATAAGGATAAAATACAATAGTCTAAATTAATAGACAAGGGTAAAACTCCACATGAAAGTCTATGTTAACTCGATGTCCTCTTCTTCTTGAGGTCTAATACCGGGTCGCTTTCTTGGAGGGATCAGTCTAGGAAATTTGGTAAATACTCTGCTTCGCTCTGAAGGAGGTGAAGGAGGGTTATCCGTTGAGGGTTGAATTCGCAATGCTCCACATCTTCTTCTTCTGCATTTACAAGTTATGTAAAGTAGAACTAATAGGATGATGAGAGTGATTATGAAGTATGTGAACCAAGATACATGTTTGGTCACAAAAGGTTCGTTTATGAGGTCGTCTAGGTCTTTGGAATATTGCCCTAGTTTGTTTTTAGCAATATCTAAATCTTCTACGTCGAGACTGTTTAATTTAAGCGGTTTTAATTTTGGGATTTCGATTTTGTCGGGCATGTGATTGCAGCATTCAAAAGGAATTTGGATTGGATGTGAATTGTCCTTAATTTCGGAAAAGTCTTTAGCACTGGCTTGTATTCGAGTAATGCCTGCATAGGCGTAACATCCTGGTTGTAGTTTTATGATGGAATTTTTGTTAATTAGCTCTGTTATGGATTCTCTCTTCGGGCAGTTGATGGTAATGTGAAGTGGTTCGGAATTAATTACTAGCCATTTGTTGTCTTCAAGTTCTTGGACGTTGTATCCTTGACTAATGATGAAGGAAGTTTGACAATTTTCTGGGAGTTTCGGCAATGGTTTTAATATTCTAGCTTCACAAATGGCATTTTGGTCGATAGGATAAGCAAACAGGTTCGAACATAGTTTGGTTCCAAAATAAAGTGGTTTGCATTCTTTCAAATTTTGTATAGGTATGTACATTAAAGAATCATCGTCTCTCGCGATAAACTTTTGTGAAATAGATAAAAAGTGATGTAGACCAGTTCTGTTATCAAGTATAGGTATAGGGTACAGACGAAAGGTGTTGTAATTTTGAGGTTCAATGAGAGGTATTGTTAAAACAAATATTAAGTTAGAATCTAGTTGAAAAGCTTTTAGTTCAATAATATCCAGATATTGAGCAACTGCTGATAGTTTAATTGGAAGAGGTAAATTGTTCCTTCGCAAACTCTGTGAAATCTCTTGTAACGCCGTTACTAAGTGATCAGGTGTTATGATTGATGAATGAATAATTCCTAATCTGGCGAATGTTATTGAATTTAAAATATCGTTTAGATTGTCTTCGATGTACAAATAGCTGGCCATTAGTTGTTCGGAAATGTATAGAAATTTTAGTTTTATTTCGGCAGCTTGGATCGTTTGAGTCATAGTTTGAATTGTGTGCTCGATTTCTTTGATATCTTTGTTAAACGTTTCCTCATCAATTTGTAATTTTTGTATAGTTGAGTTGAAATTTTTGATAACAGAAGTTGTAACTGAGATTTGATTTTTGATTAAGTTTTCTAATTGATGTTCGTCATTATTTAATTTATTTATACAGTTAGTGTAGTACTCGCCATCTTCGGCGTCTAAGTTTCCGGTAATTGATTTGAATATTGTTCCGAAACCGTTAAGTATTCCGCGTTTATATCTCTTTGTGTCTGAAAAGACTTCGTCAAATTTCGTTTTTATTGAACTAGCTATTTGCATTAAAAGGTTAAACTCTGTTTTAACTTCGCTTCTAAACAGGATTGATTTTTGATCAGCACCATCGAGGGTGTTCAAGATTCTGTCTAAATTATTTTGATTCTTGTCAAAAGCTAGTTTGAGGGATGAAATATTTTTATGCACTAGTAGAGTCCATTTGTCATTTGTCACCACGATGTCCGTGTCTTGGTGATAGTATACACCAACAGTGTCCCATACAGCACACCAAATAACGATTACGAAGTGTTCGCATTGTGACGATGTATCTAGATTCAGACACAAGGTTACACAATTCTACGATGTAAATGTGCTACGTTTACACATTGTAGGCAAACACGTATGCACAAAGGTTAAACGTCCGCCTCACAATGTAGCCACAGTATACCATTTACATACACACAAATAATTTGATCCACAGTGTGTTATCGGATGCACAGTGATTGACTTCCTAATGTGTCAGACGAATGACGTCTTATGCTAGACGTTAATTTTTTCAGGTTATATTTGGTAATCCCCCCACAGGTTTTTAGCAATGGGAACATATAAAACTACATACTAGTTAGTAAGTCTACTTGATAAAAATAAAGTAATTAATGCATATACGTTTTGTCCTATGAATTTATTTGTTAGCCATCCGTATATTTTATTTACATTAACTATCTAATATTGTTTACCATCACTCCAATTTCTTCTCACACGGGTTGCCTGTAAATTATAATGTTTATTAAGTTATTAAATTCATTTTTACTTACCTTTGCCAATTGCGGTGGGTAGGGATCGAACCTACACGTTTCTGTTGTCCGTATTACAGTACTGACGCTTCTACCAACTGAGCTATAGTGGTGATTGTTATTTCGGATGCTAAAAGCAGTATTTATGATGTGTATGAAGTCTTTATTATGTGTGAAATTGAATTTCTAGCCTTATTTAAAATATATGAAAATCTTTCAAGTTCTCTTTTTTTTTCTATTTTTTACGTGTTCCCAAACCTGAATTTTTCGAGTTACTAGTATTTTTATTTATTTATAATTATTAAGAACTTATTTAATTTAATTAAACTGTCACCAGTGGCACCTGAGTTAAGAATTAAAGTTTTAATACAAACCTGGGAAACGTGTTGGAGAAAAAACGGTCAGGTATAATATATCATTTACAACATAAATAGAATATTTAATGGTCTAAAACAGACCTAAAATTGAAAAGAAGTATATTCGTACATCGGTTTTATAAGCAATTATTACCTTGAAAAAAACAACTGAAAGTTTTTTCGCAACTATTTTAACAAAAAAAAAAAAAGAGAGTGAGCACGGATCGAACCGCGTACCTCTTGCCTCGCCGCCTAATGTTTAACTCACTCAACCACTGACTTCTGTTTGAATACCTGCTTAAAGACTTTATAGTAGAACACGCAACGACTAGATTTTGCTTTTTAATGCATTTTAATCTAATTTTATTATTAAAAGAACTCGATATCTTTAAAACTGCCGAATCTTTACAAACTCTTTCGAATATAAATTGTTTTGGATATTGTTAAAAAACAAAAATGCCTGCTGTATGTGTGGCTATGACCACTCTTATAGAGGAAAGAGGACACATGAGATACACATGGCTGATATGCTCACGCTGACGCTTTGCGCGCGCACACTGTTCCATGCTCGAATAGTCGAATGTAGACACGACAAGACACAACTAAAAAGTGTATATATAGTTATTTGTATCATGTATATATATCGCACTTTTATGTGGTGTATGCAGTAGGCACAAGTATTATATAAAGCATCACACATGCATATGACTTAAACCTTGTAGGCATCTTCTACGGACGTCAAATTGCAACATTCTAATGATCCTTCTTTACGTTATATAAAAATGTTTAGAATCTTGAGTGCATACAGTATACAATTATTAAACGTTGTATCACATAAATCTGTCAATATAAACATAAGTGTATCTCATATGTGTACGTCAGTACTAGTTTAACAATTAGATCTACCTTAACATATTTTGTTTCTCATGTATATATCTTGTAGAGACGTAATTACAATTGGACGTGCTGTTTGGGGTTATTGATCGGGGTAATTTTGTATTGACAGAGTGCTGATCCGAACAGCAGGAGAAACCTGAAAATAAATTTAATTTTCAGTATAGGTATGGTTTCATTCTATCAAAATTTACTTTAGTCTCTTGTTTTGTTTCGAGATTTAATAGGGTGGCAGAATTTTGAAAAATTTCTTTTATTTTAAAGGGACCGTTAAATTTATTTTGTAGTTTGTTCTTAATTTGTGATTCTTTTACATAAACTAAGTCACCTATTTTGTACTCAGATCGTTTCTGGGGAACATTTCTGTCAAAGCGAACTTTCGCTTTCTCCTTTTGAGCTTGTGTTCGATTACGGGCTATTTTATAATAGTGGGATATTCTATTGTTCAAATCTCTGACATATTTAGTTATTAGTTCTTTCTGGTTATATAAGGTTTCAGGTGGTCTGTTAGACGTATGTCCAAATATAAGTTCGTATGGGGTGAAACCGTGTGTTTTATTTACTGAATTGTTATAACATATTACTGCATATGGTAAAATTGTGAAAGGATGTTCGTTCGGATTTTCAGTTTTACGAATTCTTATCATTTCAGCTAGAGTAGCATGAAATCTTTCTATGGATCCGTTCGATTGGGGATGTCCTACGCTTGAATAAGTTAATTTTATGTCGTAGAGGGTGCAGAGATCTTTGAGCAAGCGGTTGTCAAATTCGCCACCGTAATCGCAATGGATTCTTAATGGTGTACCATAATGTTGGAAATATAACAACAAAGTGTTTACGACAGATTTTGCGGATTTATCCGGGACTGCATATGCTTGCGTGAATTTAGTTAATTCGTCGCGAATGGTTAAAGCGTAATTTCGAGTAGGGAATTCAAATAAATCGATATTGATTCTCTCGAATGGTGTTCTTGGCGTTTCTATGACTACTAGAGGGTTATTAAGGTTTTTCCGGCATACTTTAGTCTTTTGGCAAGTTTCGCAATTTTTTATAAAATTTTCGACGTCTTTAGTTAGACCTTGCCAAGTGTATTTTTCTCTAATTCTTCGAATCGTTTCATTTATTCCGCGGTGTAGATTATTTTTACCAAAATGATTTTGCTCTAATATAATTGGAATTTCATCTTCGTCGGCAGTTCTGACGATATCTTGACAAATTACTACTTTTAAGTCTTTTTCTGCAAAAATGAATGGTAGGATTTCAAGTATGGGGAGGTCTAGGTTATTTTCGACAAAGTATGTCTTAGAGAGATCTAGAACATCTTGATTTTTAAATAGTACCAAAAATAGATGTTCAATTACAGATTCGATATCAAAAGGTAGAGGGATGATAAAATATCTCCTATGTCTGACTGTTTTGCTTGATACAATATTGATTTTATCGTTATGAAATTCGGGGTTTTCTTCGAATATGTCCTCGATAATTTTGTGATGCAGGTCTTGTAAGTTGTTTTGTTGGAAAAAGGTTATAATATCTTTATGTTCTCGATACAAAAGTTGTTTGTTCGAGGCTTTGATTTTCGAATAGTCAATTAAAGATGTTGTTTTATATAAGTTGGCGAATGTTTCAAATTCTTGGGAAATTTGTTCGTTAATGATTTCGTTATTATCGTCTGGGTTTTCGTCGTCGTCTGACTCTTCGTCGTTCGCGGCTAGAACCTTTGAATAGAATTTGGAACATTCGGAAAAATGATTAATTTTGATTCTGGAAAGTGCATCCGCGTTCTTATTGATTTTACCAGGTTTATAAATTATTTCGTAGTCGTACTCTTCTAATTTGAGTCGCCAATGGGCAAGTCTACTTCCTGGATCTTTTAAAGAGAATAGCCAGGTGAGTGGTCTATGGTCGGTTACAAGCTTGAACTTTCTACCGTATAGATAGGGTCTAAAGTGCTTTACACTCCATACTATCGATAAAAGTTCGCGTTCAATCGTTGAATACTTAGTTTCTGCACTGCACAAGGTTCTAGAAGCATAGACAATGGGTAAATCTTTGCCAATAGGCCCCTGGCTCAGCACTGAGCCGACGGCAAATGCGCTCGCATCAGTGGTTAGAACGAAAGGTTCATCAAAATTAGGGTAAATTAATATCGGAGTTGTTGTTAATGTTTGTTTCAAATTTTGAAAAGAATTTACACAATCATTGTCGAAGAGAAATGGTATGTCTTTTTGTAGTAGTTTTGTTAGGGGCTTGGTTATCTTGGAGAAATTGGGGATAAAGCGCCTATAATATCCGGCTAAGCCTAGAAATGATTTAATTTCTTTTTGATTTTTTGGTTGAGGGAAATTTAGAATAGCGTCAACTTTCGAAGGATTCGGTTTTACGCGGTCTTTTGTAATGAGATGTCCTAAATAAGCGACTTCTTTGCGGAGAAACTCGCATTTGTCGGGTTGAATTTTGAGATTGGCTTTCTGTAATCTTTCGAAAACTTCTGTTAATCGAGAAATATGCTCGTGAATAGTAGGGGAGTAAACAATAATATCGTCCATGTAGACGAGACATCGTTCATTTTGGATACCTAATAAAATGTTATCCATCACTCTTTGAAACGTTGATGGAGCATTCTTAAGTCCAAAAGGCATTCTTACGAATTCAAAATGACCATTTTCAACTGTGAAAGCAGTTTTTTGAATATCTTTCGCATCAATCTCGATTTGGTGAAATCCGGAGGCTAAGTCCAAAGTTGTAAAATATTGACATTTGCCTAATTGATCGAGGAGGTCGGAAATATTGGGTAGCGGGTATTTATCGTCAATAGTCAGTTCGTTAAGTTTTCTGTAGTCCACTACAACTCGCCATTTTTGTTTACCGGAGGCGTCGAGTTTTTTTGGTACAACCCAAACTGGAGAGGACCAGGGAGAAATCGAAGGTCTAATGATGCCTTGATCAAGCATATTAGAGACTTGTGTTTTGACTTCCTCTTTATGAATATGAGGGTAGCGATATGATTTTGTAAAAACCGGTTTTGAATCGTTCGTGTCAATGGAATGCTTAATTTCGTTAGTAAAACTTAAATTGTCTCCTTCCAAGTAGAATATATCTTGAAAGTCTAAACAAAGCTGCGTTACTATTTCGGCCTCTTCTTCGTTTAGATGATCCAAGCGCAATTCGTTCCTAATTTCGAAGCATCTGTCCGTCTGTAGGTGTGAGTCAGAATTTTGAGTGTTTAAATTGAAAATTGATTTGAATTTTTGTACTGGCTCTAGTTTTATGTTAGAAAAATTTACAGTTTTTGGTATTGCATTTGCGTTTATAATTGAGGTTAAAAATTCTCCATTGTTATCGATTTTGACAATAGCATTTGGTAAGCGTACTTTCTCGTTTTCCTGGGCTAACAGTATAGCCTCGGTATTTTGTAGGTTACATTTTAGTTTACATATTTTTTCCATGCGAGGTTCGATAGAAATTAAATTTTTGATGTTGCCTAAATTTGGATTTTGGTTTTTGATGTTAGAGTTACCAGTTGGTTGTACAGGTAAATTTACTGTAGTTTCTTCCGTGACTTTAAATAGTGGTACGGTTTTAAAATTTGTGACTAGTTGTTTGTTTTTGAAATCTACTCGGCATTCGTAATGTTCTAGAAAGTCTGTGCCTAGTAGTCCATCAAAATCTATATCTAGATTATAGATATAAACCTTGTGTGACTCATCTGAAAAGGGGATGAGAACAGATTCGTTGATATAAATTTTTTGATCAGTAATACCCTGTATAATTACATTTTCAGGGGATCTACGTCTATAATTTTCAGCTGTTTTAGGTTTAAAAATTGAAATTCCTGCACCTGTGTCAATCAAAATTTTAAATTTGCCGGTTGCGTCTTTGATGTAATAAAGATTTTTTGAATTTACGGTTAATAGGGTGTGAGAAAGAGTATTTACATGAACGTTTGTTCTGGGAAGTTCAGCATTGGATCGAAACTGTCGTTGAGATTCATTGTTTGTATTTGGTTTGATATTTGGTCGAATTGGTCTATTTGTTGTGTTGGAGTATCCGCGGGGTACTCCGGATCTAAGCGAAAATCCTGAGGATTAGCAGTATAATCCTCCTGTAGTGTTTGAGAATTAGCAGTATAATTCTCGTACTGCTCATATTGAGAATTAGCCGTATAATTATCTGAAAAGTTTTGAGCGTTGCCTGAATCGTAATTTTCATAACTATCACTTACGTTTTGATAATCGGGTGAGTAGTCATTATATTGATTATAGTTACATTGATTGTCATAATTGTCATAGGGTTCGTAATTCAAATGATGAGCTTTTTGCTGGTTAAAGCGATTAAAATTTGGGTTAGGTTGGATAGTAGATGGTCGCTGTTGCATAAAATTAGGGTTCGGCCTTATGGCTGAGGGCCTGTTTTAATGTGATTGATTTGGCTGATTATTTTGAGGGAATGTCCTCTGACCAAATTGATTACTCGGTTGTGCGAAGTTTTGATGCGAAAAATTTTGGGAGTTTGGGTTTCCTTGGAAACTTGGTCTCTGGAAGTTTTGAGACTGTTGCCTCGTGCGGCATTCGCTTATTACATGTCCATTCCGTTTACAGAAGGAACAGAACTTTTGTTGCAAATTGGGACCCTGTGGTCGCTTTTGTTGAATTACTGGGCTTTTGACCGGACTATTTTTTGGGAATTTTTGTTGTTCAAAATAAGAGAGTTGTAGCTCTCTACGGATTCTAATAATTGCGTTCATTATAGTTGGAGGGTTACTGGCACGTATTATTCTGCCTAGATTTGGTTCTAGACCCGTTAACAAATTATTTAATGTCATAGTTTCGATCAAGTTTGTTTGCGCGGTTCTTTGCTCTGAAGTTAAATTTTGTTTTTGCACTGCAGCGTGCATTTTCGCATTGTGCGTTTGTAGACGCGAAACAAATGTTAGTGCAGATTCACCAGGCAATTGGTGAATTCGTTGTAGGTCTTGGATAAGAGCTGTTAAATCTCTAGAGTCACCGAAGTGGGTTTCTAGGAGTGCCTTAATTTCTGGCCATGTGGCAGGGTTACGAGAATTGATTAGTTCGGCAGCTTTGCCTTTCAATTTATTTTTGATATGAACGGTTAATAAGATTTTTTGGTCATGAATTGCCATGCGTTGGGCACACTGACATGAGTTTAGGAAAGTTTGGAGGTTGATGGCGTTACCATCGAACTCCGGAATTAACGAGAAAATTTCTGAGAGTTTGTAAGGCTCTGCCTCGTGCTCGACTTGCTCTGGTTGCTCGGCTGTCGTCGGCACTACTGGTTGAACTGGTTGAACCGGCTCTGGTTGAGCTCTGTCTGGCATTTTGCTTTTTTGTTTGGAAATTTTTGAACTAAAATTGGTTGCGTATCAGCAGTATGATACGGAAATTAAATTGAAATAGTTTGTTATGTTGCGTACGTTAATAAATTGTGTATTAACTGTATAATACACAGTTGTTTCGTGAATACGAAAATAAAATAACTTAAAATTAAAATTGTTGCGTTGTAGCTTGTAAAGGATTCGTTTGATAACAGAATTGGCTTTGTTTGCCGAGTGTATTAGCGGTATAATACACGTAAATAATTGTGATAAATAATATTTGTAAAAATGAAATAAAATAACGAGATGATTCTTAAAAATGACTTACATTAATTTCATCTCCATGAGTAGGTTCTTCGTCCGTCAAGGGATTGGGATCCGCCACCACCAGTGAGGAAGGTCTCCTTGTTCTCGTAGATGTACACGCACTAGTTAGGCACCTTCTGCAGATGTTCTCCTTATTCTCTTACGCTTCACTACCAGTTAGGCTTCTTGTTCTGATGATGTTACGGATCCTACCGACTGCGCCAATGTTAGATCACGGTTCACATAAATGACTTTTTAAAAAAGGTTTATTTATTTAATGGAGCCAACGTTGGCTCTTGGAGAAGGAATTAGAATAATAAATTAGAAGTGTTGCATTCTAACTGAGTTTAATAACTGATTCAACAAAGCGTGTTTAGTCATATTTATAACATACAGAACCTGAGTAAGCAAAATATATAACAAAGGAATTGCAGTTCTGCAGTCTGCACAAGTTATGAGAAACAAAGGTGTAATATGATATCTTGAAGATAAGCAATTAATAAGAGAAGCTGTTATCGTGAAATACGATATACCTGTGAAGGTTTATTATGGCTAAGTCGCAATAAGATAGCGTGTAATATTATATAACATATATATATATATATATATATATATATATATATACATATATAATACATAAATACATACATATTTTCGAATATAAGAAAACCATGAAAAAGTACGCATAATCTTAGCTGTTTTATTGAAGTTTTCATATCTTTTTTAAACATTTAATGGGATACGCTTCGCTGTTTTTTGGAAATACCTTCAGGGTAACTACGCGGTAGCTCAGTCGGCTATGGCATATTGTGTGTCGAACAAACGTTCAATGTTCTATGCAATTTTTCATATAAATCGATTGTCTTTAAGTTTCAATGATTTGAAAACTAACGTTTTAACTTGAGAAAACAGCTACCTATCTCAAAACGTTTTTCGTCGAATAACTAGGAAAGTATCGCATTTAACGAATAGTCCAATGCTATTAGGATTATACCTCGGAACCCAGCTATAGTGAACGGATTTGAATGATTTTTTTTTTGTTGGATTTCTAATGCTATAAATAAAAAGTTTACCCATTGAAAATTACCGCAATCAAAAATCCATAGATTTAAAAGAAAATTAAAATTTTTAGAAATCTCAACAAAAAATACAATGATCAGAATTTTTAAATATTTCTTTTAAGAAAATAATGATTGTTATAGTTTTCGAGGTTGTTTATAAAGAATTTGTAAAAAATTGAAACTAATTGTTAAAATCTATATTATCGCATTACCAGCTTTTTATTTTTAAAGGTAACCTAAAAACTTAAAAATTAATTACTCTTCTAACTTAATGAATAAATTAACGAAAATCCATAGACTTACGTTTTTGAGGTAGCTGAATAAGACTGTGAGTTCAAATCTTATGAGACGAAAATATTAAGAGTTAAAATCACCCTTAAATACTGAAAAATGAATAATTCTTTATTTTTACAATTAATTATTTTTTATTTATTTGCTTTTATCATGATTAGAGAATATTATTTAGGTATTATGCAAATCACAACTTACACACTTTTTATTTATTACGAAAATACCTACTTTCTGTATATTGTTGCCCTAATCTGGGCACGCTAATATACTAGTCAGGTAAATACTTTAAAACACTCATTATTGGAGAATCAATCAAAACAACTACTCTTCTAGCTAATACTGACGAAGTATTGAATTACATGATAGGATTCTTAGCATTTTAAAGGAAAAAAATATATTGAAAATACTTAAATCATTTATTCAAATTTAATCATTCACACTTTTTTATTTAATATGAAATTATCTACTTTTTGTATATTGGTGCCTTAATCGTGTCACGCTAATATACTACTTAGGAAAATACTTTAAAACACTCATTATTGGAAAACCAATCAAAACAACTACTCTTCTAGCTAATACTGACGAAGTATTGAATTATATGATAGGATTTCTGGCATTTTAAGGCAAAAAAAATATATTGAAAATACTTAAATTATTTATTGAAATTCGGTAATTCACAACAATTATTGAACCATACATTCTATTTCAACTCTAGAAAAGTTGTACAAGTTTTTTCGAACTCGTTATTTCTCATCAGTAGAGTATAGAAACATTCATTCATTATTTAAAGGCCTATTCTTGATTTATTTTTACAATTAATTATTTTTTATTTATTTGCTTTTATCATGATTAGAGAATATTATTTAGGTATTATGCAAATCACAACTTACACACTTTTTATTTATTATGAAAATACCTACTTTCTGTATATTGTTGCCCTAATCTGGGCACGCTAATATACTAGTCAGGTAAATACTTTAAAACACTCATTATTGGAGAATCAATCAAAACAACTACTCTTCTAGCTAATACTGACGAAGTATTGAATTACATGATAGGATTCTTAGCATTTTAAAGGAAAAAAATATATTGAAAATACTTAAATCATTTATTCAAATTTAATCATTCACACT
Organism: Rutpela maculata; assembly: GCA_936432065.2. Lineage (NCBI taxonomy): Eukaryota > Metazoa > Arthropoda > Insecta > Coleoptera > Cerambycidae > Rutpela > Rutpela maculata. The sequence continues at coordinate 125,321,853 of OW386285.2, forward strand.
TTTTTATTTAATATGAAATTATCTACTTTCTGTATATTGGTGCCTTAATCGTGTCACGCTAATATACTACCTAGGAAAACACTTTAAAACACTCATTATTGGAAAACCAATCAAAACAACTACTCTTCTAGCTAATACTGACGAAGTATTGAATTATATGATAGGATTTCTGGCATTTTAAGGCAAAAAAAATATATATATATTGAAAATACTTAAATTATTTATTGAAATTCAGTCATTCACAACAATTATTGAACCATACATTCTATTTCAACTCTAGAAAAGTTGTAAAAGTTTTTTCGAACTCGTTAGTTCTCATTAGTAGAGTATAGAAACATTCATTCATTATTTACAAGCCTATTCTTGATTTATTTTTACAATTAATTATTTTTTATTTATTTGCTTTTATCATGATTAGAGAATATTATTTAGGTATTATGCAAATCACAACTTACACACTTTTTATTTATTATGAAAGTAGGTATTTTCATAATAAATAAAAAGTGTGTAAGTTGTGATTTGCATAATACCTAAATAATATTCTCTAATCATGATAAAAGCAAATAAATAAAAAATAGTTAATTGTAAAAATAAATCAAGAATAGGCTTGTAAATAATGAATGAATGTTTCTATACTCTACTGATGAGAACTAACGAGTTCGAAAAAACTTGTACAACTTTTCTAGAGTTGAAATAGAATGTATGGTTCAATAATTGTTGTGAATGACTGAATTTCAATAAATAATTTAAGTATTTTCAATATATTTTTTTTTTGCCTTAAAATGCCAGAAATCCTATCATATAATTCAATACTTCGTCAGTATTAGCTAGAAGAGTAGTTGTTTTGATTGGTTTTCCAATAATGAGTGTTTTAAAGTGTTTTCCTAAGTAGTATATTAGTATATTAGTAGTATATTAGCGTGACACGATTAAGGTACCAATATACATACATATTAAATAAAAAAGTGTGAATGATTAAATTTGAATAAATGATTTAAGTATTTTCCATATATTTTTTTCCTTTAAAATGCTAAGAATCCTATCATGTAATTCAATACTTCGTCAGTATTAGCTAGAAGAGTAGTTGTTTTGATTGATTCTCCAATAATGAGTGTTTTAAAATAATTACCTGACTAGTATATTAGCGTGCCCAGATTAGGGCAACAATATACAGAAAGTAGGTAATTTCATAATAAATAAAAAGTGTGTAAGTTGTGATTTGCATAATACCTAAATAATATTCTCTAATAATTCTTTGTTGCAAATAAATTCACGAAAATCCATATACTTATGATTTTTAGGTCGCTGAATATGATTATGATGTCTAAATTTATTTAAAAACATGGTGGACCAAAAATGGTCACAAAAGAGTATATTGTCTAATTTTATTAAAAATACAGATCGTTATAAATAAATCAAATTAATACAATTAAGTAAATTAATTAAATAACATTTTTAATCTGCACTCTAAACATGCTAAAGTGCAATGTAACCCGCTTTTTCTGCGTATTCTTCGAAAAATAGGCGGGTATTGCTCGTTTCTCTACCTACTATCTCTCTACCTACAAACTGAAAAGTTTCAACATTATTTTCAAACTCTCATATCTCTGGAACAGTTTGTCGGAGAAAAAAACATAAGAATCCAAACTCTTCGTTTTTTGTATAAGCTTCACTTCATTCTTATATCATGTTTTTATCAATCTTATAGTTTCTGAGATATTTCAATTTTAAATACATAATTTTCTTGTGTATGTGCTCAAGCGCCATCTTTAAACCTTTGTATCTCTGGAACAGTTTGTCGTAGGAAAATTAAAAAAACAGAACTACTCGTTTTTTTATAAACTTCATTTTTGTACTCTTACCATTTTTTATAAAAAAATGTTTTCTGGGCAATTTCCAAAAACTCGATTTTTTAAAACAATAATGAAAAATAATTACTCTAAAAATTCTAAAAAATTTTAGAATGTTATTAATAATATGAATTAACAATATCTAGAAGGATTTTAATTAACAAGAAATTAGAGCAATAAGACCAGGGTAACCGAACCGAAACCGTAACCGTAACCGAAAACCGCACCGTAATTACGATTTTTTTCTAATCGTAACCGAAACTGAAAACCAAAATGAGAGATTCTATAAAACCGAAACCGTAACCGAAAACCGGATTGGCGCTGCTTTGAAAACCAAAACCGAAAACCAAATTAACGCTGCTCTGAAAACCGAAACCGTAACCGAAAACCGAAAATGGTGTACGTAAAACCGCACTGTAATTACGAATTTTTTTTAACCGTAACCAAAACCGAAAACCGAATTGACGCTGCTTTGAAACCAGAAACCGAAACCGAGAACCAAATTAAAGCTGTTCTGAAAATCGAATCCGTAACCGAAAATAGAGTAGGTAAGTTAACCGTAACGAAACTGAATAAGACTAAAAAAAAAATGGCGCCTATAGTTTTAAACGCGCTACTTTTTTGTTTGTAACTTTTTTAGTTTTCATTATAAAAGATTGTAATACGTCTCAATCGAAAGAAAATTTTAATACCTTTGATTTTTGCAAGAATAACAATTTTTCTCATAGTTGTAGATTTTTAGTAATTTTAGATTTTAATGTCGTATATTTTTTCTGAACGTTTCGGCGCCATTTTAAAAATGCCATATTTCCAAATAGTGGGGGAGCTATACAACAAGAACCATAAGGAAACTGCAAATTGTGATAAGAACATGCCCTTTGGTGAGAATATAGATTAAGGTTAGGCAATAAAAATAAGATGGGGAGGCAACGCCCAAAGTTGTTATAATCCAAAATGGCGGCTATTTTTCAAAATGGCTACCCGTATTTTGTTTTTGCTACATTTTCTTACACATACACATAATGCAAAATAGTGTTTTATATCAATTTATATGTTTTAGGTGTAGGATAAGTAAATAGATTAAGTAATAATGTATTAAACGTAAATTTGTTTACACAAAGTGTTAATTCATAAATATAACAAACCAAAAAGTACACTTTTAATTTTATAAGTTCTACAGAATATTTCTACCAACACCATTGTTATTGTTCGCATTCATTCTTACATTTGCACAATAATGTGCATAATAAACCAGCAGCTCTGCAGCTGCACTTGTTTTTGCAGATTTTGCAAACACATTTTATGAGTCCGTTGCAGGAATCAGAAATTTCTGGTAACTCCGACCTTTTCAAATACCAAGATTCATTATGCAACCACCATCCCCAATCGTTTGATAATGGTACACATATTGTGCATTTATTTGCTTGTCTCCAAATGTGTCCAGCTTGGAAAGCACTACGCAATACTTGTTGTAGTAATGCACCCTTTGTTGGTGGAAGATTTTCTAGTGGAAGATTTTTGGTCATGAACAATTCTTGTCTTGCTTCATTAACACTGACCTTGTCACTAGTTGAACAGTAAAGGAGTACTACGTACCTTTCAAATATGTCAAAAATTTCATTAGGAATTGAATTATGCGGTTGTGAGATGAACGAAAATGCAGTAGTAGCTTCTTTGAAGAGCATGCATCCATGTCTTCCAAGTTGATTTTTTGGACTTTCCTGTGAAACTAGCAATGCTATCAGAGCCTGTGAAAGCGTGGAATCCTGGTAAAGCAATAGCCTTTTCCATCCCAATAGCTTCAGCTATTGCATGAACCGGAATAAATCTGTAACTCTTTCCTGTCCCAAAAGCAATCCAAAGTTTATCAAGACCCGCTGTTGACAAGGTGAAGAAGTAAGCAATTGCTAAAACTAAGACATCAGTATCTACAGTGCATATAGCAACATTCTTGTAGCCGTTTTCTACCAAGTCTTGGAGATGCAGTATTATTCTTGAGTCCGCTTCTTCATGACCAGTACAAGTAGCACCTATGAGGGAAGTTTGTGCATTGATATTTCCTTTGACGTCTTCACCTGATGTTGTTACAACCTGTACGTTTGTGAGGTATCTGCAGATAGATTTCCAAGTAGACTGAAGAGCTCTTCTTTGTTCTTTGAATTTCTCAAGAAGCTGTGCCAATTTTTAAGTATAGGTACATGTGGAAGTACTTGTTTCCTAGTTCCTGCTCCCCTCTTCTCTCTAGTTTCACCTTTGATATTTGGTGTAACGTATCTATCCCAAACAAGATCAATTCTTCGACATCCGAAGGCTGCGATATCCTTACGAATGTGAGGGAGAAATTGGTTTGTAAAATAATCAGCAAATCTCCTTGAAGCTTGTGGCCTCAATATGTTAATTAGTACTGTATTGTAATATCCAATTTCCAACGTGAAAAATGAAATCCTTGACCTGAGAAATATGTAAATACATATAACGCACACGTTTGCATGATGTGTATGAAGAAAAGTGTAGTAAAAACAAAATACGGGTAGCCATTTTGAGACATAGCCGCCATTTCGGATTATAACAACTTTGGGCAATGCCTCCCCATCTTATATTCATTGTCTGACCATTACCTAAATTCGTACCAAAAGGCTTATTCTTATCACAATTTGCAGTTTTTATATACGTAGCTCCCCCACTAAAAACTAAACATCGGAGAAAAAAAAACCACTCGATTTGTTTTCGTAAAAATTTTAATTTTGAACCCTTGCATTTTTTTTAAGTCCACATTTTTCGAGTAATTTAAAAAAAAAACGTCTAGGAATACTGATTTTAGGAGGTGAAAATTGCAATTTTCAGTTCGCAATATCTCGAAAAATATGCATTTTAGCAAAAAAGTGTATAAGACCTTTCTTTCTTATAATTTGGTTCTCTATCAGATTATGTGTATTTTTCGTTTTTTTTTACGACAGCCCCCAAAAAGGTTAGAGGAACCACCCTTAACCAAAAAGCAGGAAAAATTACAATATAGATTCTTATGTAGATATTTTATGAAACAATTTGGAAATTCATTACATCGTTTTCGGGATGGGATTTAAATGCTTCACTTACTCTACTATTCATTTATTTCGCTTTTTTGGAGCTTCTGCCATCTTCAAATTCATTTTAAAACGTTTCATTGTTTATAAATTCTTTATAAACAACCTCGAACAATATAGTAATCATTATTTTCTTAAAAGAAATATTAAAAAATTCCCATAATTGTATTATTTGTTGAGAGTTCTAAATTTTTTTTTTTTTTTTAAATTAGCGGATTTTCGAAATTGCGGTAATTTTCAATGGGTTAGTTTACGGAATTAGAAATCCAACAAAAAAAATGATTCGAATATGTTCACTGCAGGTGGGTTTCGTCAATTTTCATTTATAATGACTAATTGCACTGGACTAAAATAAATGCTAGAAACCTATAAAAAAACATATAAACCGTGAATAATTTTTTTTTTATTTCTGTAGACTTAATATTTTCGGAGATGTAGCAAGTTTAAAGGCGCATTGCAAAATAGGACTCGTGAGATTTTTTTTTATTTTGGGAAATTGGCAAAAACTAGATCATATGAAATTACAAGAAAAGACCAAAATCATTTTTAGTGATTAGTTCATTCTGATATCTTGTGTAAAACGGTAGATATGATTTTTTTTATTTTTGCTTTCCTACGACACGTCGTAGCCACCTGTGCCACCCAAATCACTCTACAGTTCGTCAAGTTAAAGTTATCAGAAACTGTAGACTGATTTTAGTTGAAAAGAAATTATATTTTCTAGTAAAAATTCAATTTTAGATAAAAATTATAAAAAATTGTAGCTACAAAATCAAATATCCGGCTCGACAGATTGATAGAGAATTTCAAAACAACGAACATTAAAAAAAAAGTTTCTTGTAACTTTAACTTTACGACCTGTACAGTGATTTGAGTGGTAGAGTAGGGTTTCGTCCCACTGTGCGTCCGAACGTTTATAAAACGAATTATCTATCTATTTAAATGTTAGGGATCTTAAGAACTCAAACTACTTCGCGCAAAAATACCAGTACATAGTACCTCAACAAAAATTATATGACAGCAATATTAAGGACCTTTTAAACATGGGTGCCATTCCAGTGTTTGGTTACAAGAGATGAGAATTTCTAGCTAAAAAAGACTTATTGGGAAATACATATTTAAAGAAATTATACTTCGATGCTTGTTGGCCTCGGCTAGGGCCTGGGCCAACAATTTGCATCGTCGTCCGGGAATGTGTTGCTTTCACACCTAAATACACAATATACTATTACAAACAACTGCGAAGAGTATCCTATAGAATGTTCAACAATTATATAAAAAGTTCAGTGAACAGGCAAAGAGTACGTTTTTAGCTTGTTTATTTTCTTACGTAAATTTGCTCCGCCTGTCAAAAAGCAGGTACAAACGGCTGTTGGCCGATAGGTCTTACTTATTGCAGCCGTAATATGTGCAGTATATTACAATCTTTAATCTAGGGAGGCGCCCAGATGTTTTATTGTGTTTTTCTCGTTGATCCTCGGTCGTCTAGTTTTTGTTTGGTAATTGTCTTATATTTGTAAATTTTCTGTTGAATCTAATTGTCTGTCTTCTGGGGGTCGGTCCTGATTTTCCAAGTCGCGTAAAGTTATGTGATGTTGGTCATATGGTATCTAATTTTACTTCCACATCCAGTGGAAGTATAGTAGGTAACGACAAAAAAAATTTTTAAAATTTTTATTGTTCAAATAGGCTTAGAATGTCACGAAACGTCGAGATTTTAAGTTTGAGCGAAAAAAAATTTCTGTCTGTCGGTCTGTCTGTCTGTAACTTTTCTTGTGCGCACGTTTACTCTGGAACCGTTTGAGATATTGACTTGAAATTTGGTACACATATGTACGTTAACGAGATCTAGAACTAGATTATATTTTCATCTTGTTCCGTCGAAGGGTTGGGGGGTAAATTGGGGTAAATTTGGGGAAAATAGGTAAATCAAGCAGGTAAGAGTCCATAAAATTGGTATTTAGTCAAAAAAAATTTTGGCATTAGCCACCCCCCTTACCACCCCCACCCCATTATTAAAGGGGATGAAAAAAAATTGTGATTTAGTGTGTGTACAAGAACCAGAAACCTCAAAATGTTTTTTTACTTCATCCACTACCACCCCTTATCACCACCCCCACCCCGCTACCGATGTGGGGTATCGTTTTATGGGTTTTTGGGGTACAGGATTTCAAATATTATATTATTAAAGTTCCATAAACAATTATTTCCACATACAAAAATTTTTTCGTTGTGAGTGACTTGGAAAAGAATCTGGATGTGGAAGTAGTGATTCCTTGGGCAGCGGTTTTTTGAGTTGGACATATAAGCTATGCACATAGATTGCAAGATCGCCTGCTTAGAGTAGAAGGTTGATGTTGAGGTAGGAAGGGGAGATTTATCGATGTGTTAACCCAGGACCACACTGTATGTACATATTTGAATATACGCCGTACAGTGTTTAAAAATGGAAACAATTCCAGCCACGTGGCTATTTCAATCGTACAGGAATACATTTTTTTTATTCTCCTTAGAATAACATGTATTTTATAGGAGAAGTGCGGAAAATGTGAAATTTGGTTAGATGTTTTCGTAAATCGGAGAAGGAGCCATTAGTCGCAGCACGGAAGTACCTAAATCCAAGAAAATCTAAATCTACGAAGCTAAGGAAAATATACTTTTAATAATACTTTTCAACCTCAATCGCATTATTATTTTTTTTAGCTTCGTAGATAACGATTTTCTCGGATTTAGGTATTTCCATGCTGCGACCAATAGCTTCTTCTCCAGTTTACGAAAATTTCACATCTTCCGCACTTCCCCTATAAAATACATATTATTCCGTGGAGAATAAAAAAAAATGTATTGCTGTACGACTGAAAAATTGCCGCGTGGCTCGAATTGTTTCCATTTACCATCACTGTGTTAGGAACTTCTTCAAGTTATATTATTAGCTAGATGTATTATACGTTATCTAACAAAATTGGGAATAACCTAAATTTTGAATTAGGTATATTAAACTAACAATATTTGCCAGTAATTCTGTTAGCCTAAAGTTAATTTAACGTCGCATTAAGTGCTGATAAAATAAAAAAGTACTTGTTAATCGTTAAATTCATTTTGTTTTCAATTAAAATCGTGTGGGATTAATAATAAAATATTACAACTGACGCAATATCAATACGGCAAATCTTCAATAAAAATCAAGCTTTCATTAATGTTTTCATAAAAAATTTAGTCGTAAAATGACTTATGCACTTAGTAGGCCAAACTACTCTAAATAAGGAGAATCGTAGGCGATTTTGAAATAACTCACCTTGTCTAATTAAGCACGTGTTAAAATAATTATTAAAATGTCAGTGCAGATAATAACATTAAGTTTCTTCCACGATCTACAGCATAATCAATCAATACTATCAGCAATTTGGAAGTACAGCTTTCTTGCGCGTCGATAATCATTAAGTAAACTAGTATAGCTATTATATATTATATACGCCAATCGACATCCATAATGTAGAATGTTTACCTGATTAGCGCAGATCCTTGATAAAATGTACAGCATAACCAATTAAGTATCGCAATTGGTTGACCAGCAAACAAACATTTTTATAACTAAAACGAGTAGACGTAACTGTCGAGCATTACCGACTGCGCATAATTCTTTAATTAACGACATAATTCACTTTTATGTGATGCTACTGAGATTAAGCACACAGCCAATATTTTTCAAATAGGTATTCGGAAATGCCGACAGCAATTTTCAATTTTTTTTTTCGTAAGATTTTGGTAAATATATACAATTTATATATTTTAATTGTGTGTCTAATCAAAAAACCTTAATAACATTTTGCTCCGAAATTATAACAAAACATAGTTTATATAAAACATGATAATCTGCATGCCTCTGGTGATTACTTTGTATTATGAATATGCCCCAAATTGAATGGATAATATTCTACTATGCTAAAGTGTTTCAACGAAATAACATTTTTAAGCTTAACGTGTTTACAAGACGCGGTCTACAAATATACATAAGCACTAAATAAACAATATAGTAACTAAACCCCCAAATTTAAAGCCAAGTATAGTAAATTTATTATAACAATAAATTTAGAATTTAATTTAAAAGATTTATTTTAAATGTGCACATTCATGTAAAAATAGAAATTAATAATATCATTTTTGTTATTGTTTTTTATCATATCCCTAACAATACTTAATATACAGAGTGCGCCACTTAAATGTCCCCAGGCATGCAACTTTCTTATTTTTTATGCGACGACCATGTTGGACACATCAAATTGTAGATATTTTTAAAGCATTTAAGCATGTGTTATTATGTTATTACGTCATATTCGAAATTCTTTTTGGTTTTAGAGAAAAAAATTAAAAACTTCCTTTCCGATTGCAAACCGATTTTTTTAAAAATAACTATGAAGTTAACGTAAATAATAATTTCATGCTTTATTTATAAGAGACATACCACAAACAATATTCAACGTAACAAAACAGCAACAAGAAATAAAAGAAATAAATATTTTTAAAAACAAACTTATATTAAAATATACTAAAAAAAAATTGCAAAATTTTTATTTTTAAAATTTTTTTATTTTAATAACATAAATTGAAGCTAATTAAAATCATTATAAGAAAACATTAACACAGTTCATTTACAGGGTAAGGTAAAAAAATATTCAAAGAAATTGAATTTCCTCTCTTAACAATTTTTTCAAAAAAATTTTTTTTAAATCACTCTGTATGCATGTTTAAAGGCTTTAAAAATGTCTACAATTTGATGTGCCCAACATGGTCAGTCATCGCTTCAAAAATAAAAAAGTTATAAATCTGGGGTGTTTTAAGTGACGCACCCTGTATAAGTGAATACGCTACATATCCCCCCCCCCTCCCCTACAACCAACTTACCAAAGAATCAATAATAAAAAAATGAGCATTAAAAAACAAAAGTCAGAAATGACGGATAAATGACATTAGTAAAAATGAAATAATTAGTCCATAATAATTTATATATTCAATACATTTAAAATTTAAGAGTTTTCTTTGGTCACTAATTATTGTTCACCAATTATGGTTTATACAATATTCAGAACAGATTATGGTTTTAACTTCCGGGATCTCCAATTATGGCTTTAACTTCGGGGATACCAAATTATCGAATTAATCCATTTAATAAATATGTCTTCATTCATTATAATAATAATTAATTCAATAAAAGAATATTTTTGGGATCGAAAAGGAAAGTTCACAATCGAGCGTCCTATATAGCAGCAAGCATCGTTCATTAATTAAAATTGAATATTAAAATAGTAAAAAACATGCTAAAAACGTACTCTTCGCCAATTTACTCAGCTTTTTATATATAATTGTTACACATTCTATAGGATACTCTTCGCAGTTTTCTTGTAAATAATGTTAGTTTTTGGACATCCTAAATTTTGTGATACCATCTTTGTTGTGAAAAAGATTATATGAAAAAAAAAATTAAAAAAAATATCCAACCTGTGTGGGATTCGAACACAGGGACCTTGGGATTGCAACGCAAAGCTTTACATATTGCTACGAAAATTGATTGTCTGTGATATACCTATATCTTTCGACAATCATACATATTTCAACTCGTATTTCTATGAAATATAGGTATTAGTAAAATTCATAAACAAAAAAAATATATTATGGAAATAATATTTCGCAAGATTTCCATTTTAGTACAAGCGAAAAAAATTAAGAGAATATATATTTTTTTAAATTAAATAATTAATAACTTTTTTATTTACCGATCGATTTTCTTCAAAAACAATAGGGTTCTTCCTTTAGCTGACAATAACTTACTTTCTAAATTTCAATACCATCGGGCTTTTCGTTTTTAAGTTATCGTGCTTACAAGAAACGTGACGCACGGACAGACGGACATTTTGAAAGTTGTTCAGAATTCGTTCACTAACATAATGATATGAAAATTTTTCCTCTACGAGCGATATTTACGATTTTAGAAATGTGCCGATCAAATACAATATACTTTTCATTTTTGCGAAGAGTATAATAATTGATACATTGATTCGTTGATAAGACGGTTTAATAATGTAGGGAGTTATATAGGTATAGTACTCACTTACACACGCACAAAGTAAATGTCAATTTGTACGGAGTTATTGCTAGTCCAAGTTTCATAGTTGGGAATTCAATGTGTCGCCAAGGTCATCAAGATGCAGCGGGAAATGAACCAGCATCTATAACGTTTCTAAAATCATGACTTCTTGTAGGTTCCGTTTATCAAATACGAATTCATTAATTGCAGTCATGGGATCTCAGCATACGGTATATTTAAAATGTGGATACCTCAGTCTACGGATATTTCATCTTATTTCATCATCTTTGACGTTAATTGATGTTAACGATTGAAAATTCCATAAAAAAAATTTGGTACCTAGTTGAAATATTATTTTGTATTCCATTTTGCCTCTTCTTTTGGGGCTCGGGATACGCGCTGCAGTTTCAGCTTCGGGTAGATCCGCAATTTTAGAACCATCAAAAGGCTCTGATTGACTTCAGAAAAACAAGGTTGAAATTATTTTCTTGCTGCTTGTTCATTCGGGGTCACCAAAATATATAAATATTTACTATAATAATCAATTTAGAATTTAATTTAAAAGATTTGTTTCAAATGTGCACATTCATGTAACAATAGAAATTAATAATACAATTTTTGTTATTGTTTTTTCCATGACGGTATTTAATATGTAAGTAAATACGCTACATATAACTTCATAGATTAATTGATATTATTGTTCGTGTTTCTCATATTCAAAATAGAAATTAATAATATCATTTTTGTTATTGTTTTTTATCAGATCCCTGACGATACTCAATATGTAAGTGAAAACGCTACACCAAGGTTTTCCGGAAGGGGATTACAAATTTGAAAAAATGCAGGGAACATCCAATATCCACTTGCATTGCCTATGGAAGTGGATATTGGATGTACAAAATACGCTTTAGCGCACTACGCTACCGTGCCAGTAAATAAACACATATATACATAGACGCATACACACAGACTTTTTTTATATGAGTTCAATGTGTTACGAGGTCTTTTGCAAAACTGATCTGTTTGTACCTATCTAATTTTGCCGTGCTCAACATTATTGATTTGGAGAATTCCTATATACTTATACTGGTCATCAGGCATAAGCTCGATAATAGTGGAGTTATGGGCAGCTTTATGGGCAGTCACTCATTCAGCTTTCCAATTTCTATGGTAGCCATCTGACATGTATCCACTCGAAAGGTCATTCCCGAACTGAGTTCACGAACCAGTTTCAATACAGTTTCTAGCTGCTTTTTGTTTGCTGCATTTTTAAGTCATCCATAAAGAAGATCACTTCTGTTTCTTTCCTGCTTTTATAGAAAATCCATAGCCTGTTTCGTCGAGGATTCGTGAGATGGGATTTAATGCTAAACAAAACTATAATCAGATAGCAAGTCGCCTTGGAAAAGGCCTCGCTTTATATCAATGGTTTTGGTTTCAATAAGGGAATCCAGTGTTGTGATACATAGCTTTGTGAATCACTCCACTCCTCAAGAATCGCGGTGTACTTGTGTCGATGCATATACCTTAAGAACCTTAACGAGTCAACTATGCAGAATAGTCAAGTGAAATGCTTTCTGATTGTCTAAATTTCTGTACAATTTTTTTTCTACCATGATTATATTATTTGATTAAATCAAGTAGGTATACTAATAAGCTCATTTATGAACGAAGGAATACATTTGACTACAATTTGCTATATTTTAGGAAATAATATACCTAAATAGATATCGATATTTCGATATCGATATTTTTAGAGCTGCATTAACTTGACGCTTCAAAATTATTTGTTGGCTTTTACTTCAGTTGATCAAAGTTTAGGAATTATTATTAATGAAATATATGAATCGGTATAATTTGGAACTGCCCAGTTCCCAGAATATACTAATAAATTACTACAGTGCATGGTTGGCATAACAGTGGTCTTCACCCTGCAGAAAGTTTGACCAAAATGCATCCAAACACGGGTTTCACAGAATATTTTTAGCATATCTATAGGGTAAAGAAATGCAAACTGGAAAATTCTAGCTGATCCCCTTCGCAAGATATTCAATTTCTAATTACACAGCCTCACAAAAAAAAGTGATCTATCAGGTGGACCAGACTAGTGTATTCTTATGTATTTCGACCTACTGAATCTAAGTCCTAAGTCAGAATTTTCAGATTGGCTCGTGTTTCATTCCTAACTCCAAAAAACACTCCTAAAACGAAAAAAAGTGGTGTGTCTAGCGGATCAGATCAGAATGTATCCTTTTGTATTTTGACCCGCTGAATCCGAATCCGAAATCAGAATTTTAAAATTGGCTCGATTTTTATTCCTGACCCCAAGAAACATCCCTAAATAAAAAAGTGCTCTGTCCAGTGGATCAGACCAATGGATCCTTATGTATATTGATCCGCTGAATCCTAATCCGAAGTCAGAATTGTCAGATGGGCTCGGTATTTATGTCTAACCTCAAAAAACTCCCCCAAAAAGTCAGTTTTTCGACTTTCACACTCAAATGAGCAGATTTTTTTTTTTTTCAATATGTTTATTTCATAAATTTAGACGCCATAACCTCATATCACTGTAACCTCATAACCCTACAACTCCTAATGTGAAAGGCGAGAAACCAATTTTTACTGGTGTTTCTTGAGGTTTGAAATGAAAACCGAAATTCGGATTCCGATTTAGCAGATCAAAATACATAGTGATACATTAGTCTAATGCGCCGGACAGAGCGCTTTTTTTATATAGGGGTGTTTTTTTGTGTTAGAGATGAAAAACGAGCCAATCTGAAAATTCTGACTTCGGATTCAGATTCAGCTGGTCAGGGACACACTGGTTTGGTCTACCGGACAGACCACTTTTTTTGTAGGGCTGTGCAATTAGAAATTGAATATCTCGCGAAGGGGATCAACTAGAATTTTCTGTTTTGCATTTTTTTACCCTATAGATATGCTGAAAACATTCTGTGAAATCTGTTTTTGGATCCATTCTGGTCAAACTTTCTGCAGCTTGAAGACCACTGTGTATACAATTATTTTTATATCTCTGAAGTTATCATATGAAAATAAACTTGTGAGTCTATCTTCTCCAACAAGAGTGTCACTATACTATTTGTCATCAAATAAGGACCACGGGTAATCTCCCAATTGATAATTTCTCTGGTTAATTATTTCCTATTTAGTTTTCGTTTGAATTAAGTAATATATAAGGTACTTAACCGTAAATAATATATATATGGCTACCTATTTCTTACACGATGAATTAATTTTCTCATAAACTGAAACTCATTTCTTCTATAGATTGAATACAATAGTGAAAAAATTAAAATGTCAGTATCAAAACAAGAAATGGAAGCCCCAGCCCATTTTTCACCAAAAAATGTGTAGAAAACGGAAACTAATTTTGAAGAGCGGGGGGCGGAAAACATTTTTCACAAAAAGATTTTGTTTGTGGGTCCTCCGCGGCCCCGTAAGCCACCGGCCCGCCGAGCATTTGCCTATTTGTCCGTTGTCCACCTGTCCAGTTCGGGATTGCTTCCAAAAGTTCGCCCCGATGCTATTGGTAATAAAATCTGGATCCTACGCCTAGGAAAATTTGCTTGCATTCGTCTGCTATCGGAGTGTTCTTGCGTCTGAACTACCTAACTAATTTATTGAATTCTAGTAGCAGTTGTCACTTTGTGTGCAGAATTGGGTTGTTGACGAATTTTCAAAAATGGTGAAATATGGTAGTGGAGGACTTAATTTAGTTATATATTTAATTTGGAAGAAAAATTCTTAGCGCAACATATTTTAAAAAATTGTTAAACTTCGACTATTTGAATGTGCCGCGAAAACGGTAGTGACATCATAACGGCAGTTAGATGTGAACTTATAAGCAGAACAGATGAAGACGAATAAGTTGACATTGCTGACAAGAAAGAAAATAACCTCATATGTCAAAAGTAAATTTGACGTTTAGCCAGCAGTGATTGATGTTTGCAGTTATTGTTAATGTTTTTTTACAAAACGACTAAGGCAGTATATCTGTAAAAGCTAATTCTGACATTCTACTTGGTTGGAAGTGCAAAAGCTGCAAGGTACTTACGTTACAGCTGCTATAGACAGTACAAACTATTGTAATTTCTGCAAGAACTTCCTTTATCTTATCTTATTAATATTACATAATATGTCTAATATGTATTTTATTATTTAATTTAGATGATACGAAGATATCAAGAAAGGTCTGTATTATAACAAAAAATAATAAATATGTAAGTACTTTATGCTAGTGTCTATCTAAGCAATAAACAATATGTATTTATAACACACATAATTCAAAGGGCATTTATAACTACAATCCAACGCATTCGTAGCCATTTCCGACTGATTGTGTTCACCGACTTTAGACGACTTTCACAGTTTGTTTCATATAGTTTTTCAACGGCGAGTTTTTAAATTTCCTTTCTTAATTTATTGATCATCCTAGTATTATGGGGCGTCTAGGGAGCTTCATAAATAATCAATAGCTAGCAAAAACAACTGCACTTTATTCCAACATAAACTAGATAAAATACATAAAAGCAGATTAAAGCCATTTCCCTCCTTTTAGGAAGTCAAAGCATGAATGACATTCTAATCTAGAGCCGTTAAGAATACAGTAATACACCCTGTTTTATCCACCACTTTGGCGGGTAATTTAAATTTGTAACAGCTAGAACGCCACACAAGTTTTGTAATGCGGCTGTTTTTCCTACAACATAAACCCATATTAAAAATCAAATTCCTACATTAAGATACAACTTACCACAAATAAAACGCTTAGAATACATTGTAATTTGTTACTTTACTTGACATTGAAATGGTCTCCACATAAGAAGACTTGGTCCTTCTCTGGTGGCTTTGAATCATTCATTATTACGTTCAGCGTTTATTATTTTAACACAACAGTTTTTCTGGTGAATTGGTGGTATTATTTACACAGTACGGCAGAAAACACTATCTGTACTTATATTTATCCATAACTAGATGCTGTTAAACTATACCGAATTGTAACCTATGAACGCCAGTTGAATTTGACGTTAAATATAATGTCAGATTAAACTGTCGTGATTGTCTTTTTTCTCCGTCGCTATCAGCGAGTTTCTAAATTAGTACCCGTTTCTCGTCGTTTTATAACTAACTTCTCTACAGACTGCCGTTATTATGTCATCTCCGTTTTAAATGCATGTATTTTTGTAATTAATATTATAATATTATAAGACTTTCTTTTCAACTTCTACATGTTTCTAATGATTTTTTATGAATAATTGTTATTGTTTAACATAGATTCTCCTCAAATTTTAACTTAGTGCAACAACCCAATTAATTAATAATTAGATGATTCTTAAAAATTCAGATCAATATCTAGGCGTCTTCAGAATATACAATTTCAACGATACGCCCCATCAGCAGCTCTGTGGCGTCATGCGAAGTCATTGGGTCCTTCGACTTCATATCCAATTTCCACCTTTTGTAAACAATGTTGCCGGTATGGTAGTGCGTAAGTTAGAGCGTGTTGTAAGGTGAATATGCTTGGTCACACTGTCCATCGCATACTGGGTTCGATCCCCAACTCAAACACTGGTAATGTTGGGGGATAATGGATGTGTATCTGCGTTTTTTTAAACTGAAACTTCCTTACGGACAGCTTAGGCTTTGGCTATGTGGGGGTTGTTTCATTTATGTGGTGTGCTTATGTTTGTTTAATTTTGTATTATGAACCAATTTTTAAAATTGAAATACTAATATTTCAATTATTGTGTCTGAGTATGTCAAATCGACGCGCGGCAGTTCTTCTTACATGCGGTGACCTCAGTCAGGTACTACTGGGCTCAATGTTTGCAATTTTTTTAAATGACTTCCAAGATCCGGACAATTCTATTTTTTGCAGAGAATCTTAAAATTGCTCCACCATTGATATTAAAAAAGTGCTATATGAACATATAGTCCACCCGTCAGGTCATATAAAATGGCCTTACCAGGAATTAAGTCGGGAAGTTTTGAAATTTGGCAGGATTGTAGATTTAGGTATCTACAACTAAAATCCACATTTTGCACAAAGTAATATCTGCCGCCGGCAACAGTCGATTAGAGGTAAACATATTCATTGTACTTTCCCTAACGATATGCTTAAATTTTTGAGTTTTAAATGAACATTGGGCTATTGAAATTCAATTTGGATTATTATTTGCAAACCCTTTCAACCGAAATTCTACTTACTTCTTACCTGTGCCGCGTCTACCTGTGATTAAAGCAAACCTCCGCCGGAAGAAGGACTTTGGCAAAACTTGAAAGTAATGGACCTACCGCTGAACTGTGGGTGCAATATTTTCCCATGGTAACTTGGTGAAGCAGTTTATAGAAGCAGAAAGAATGGGTAATTGACAGCTTCACCTAGAAACTGCCCAGAAAATGCTGCATTATTTCCACGCAAGCGGCCATCATAATGGGCCTTTCCTCCATGACTGAATTTTACTATTTTACCATGACCAAACCATATAATAAACTGTAATATAATTTTATATTAATTTAGCTTCTTGCAATTTTTTATGTTCTACCAAATATTTACTTTACAAAATCAGTTTTATTGAAACATGAGTTCTAAGGCGTGTGCTTGCAACGTCAGTCTGATTAGATCAATAAAAAGTCGTATTTTTAAAGGGAGTTTTCTATTGCCAGGTGTATGTCTTTTTATGTGAACATCATACAGGCGCAGATTTATGGGGGGGGGGTAATTACCCCCCCCCCAAGATTCTGTAAATCATCAATTTTTGTTTTAAAATGGTATGGTTTTTGTTAATTTTGGGAAGAAAAATTTTTTTAATAGGGTAATTACCCCTCCCCCCCCCAAGAAATTTTCATTTTAAATTTTTTAGGATGAAAAAATTTTTTCTCTGCTGTTCAAAAAAATTTTGAGACGAAAAATTTTTTTTCGGATTTCTCCCCCCCACTCTTCAAAAAATTTTAGGGCGAAAAAATATGAATCCTCCCCCCCCCCCGCTCTTCAAAAAAATTTTAGGGCGAAAAATTTTTTTTCAGATTTCTCCCTCCCGCTCACCAAAAAATTTTGGGTTCAGTGTTACCCCCCCCAAGCTGAAGGTCCAGATCCGCCCTTGACATCGTATTTCCGATATCAACTGTCTACTTTGAATAGTACATTCTTTTCATTACAACGATACTAAATAAATTCTATCAACTTTTCACTGTCTGAGTCTAAAATCTATAATCATGTTTGTATTCTCTATTTTTGATCGTTTTGGTTCACATATAGTAAAATATCAGGGTCATCTGGCAACGCTGTACTCTGTACTGAAATGCTCAAATCATATTAGATAATTTCACTTTCTATTGTTTATGTTTGATACGATATTTACGTAATTTTATTTTATAATTAGAAAATGCCGCTTACAAGGGTTTGTTTTGTACCAGTGTGTCCAAACACTAGTGAAAATACTACCAAGTTATTTTTGCGCGCCCCAACAAATTTGGAAATTCGAAAATTGTGGTGGAAAATTGCAAAAGTTCCTGGTGTTGTTTATACTGCTCTTGGATTTTTCTGTTGTGAAGATCATTTTAACGTATGTGTGTGTATATTGTTATTGACTTTCTTTTAGTGGGGCTTGATTTTATACTTTATTTGTCTCCTTAGATTGAAATCACAACAACATTTTACTTTTACGCAATGTCAATCGGGATCATAAATGTACGTTCTCAATTAAACGTTAGCATTTTACTTTACGAGATTCTATTGGTGGTTCCTCATAAATGTACTTCAGGCACCAATAGAATCGCAAGATATGGAAAGCAGAACGCAAGTGAGATTGTTTGGGAACTTGGTTTGGGAATGCACCTTTATAGCTAATTCTGGCAGAGGTTTAAGATCATATTGATTGGCGTAGTTTATGATGACGTCACATTGCCGCCCGAATGCTATCGTTTAAATCTGCTGTTGATTTAGGGAACATTTGAATTATTTTTGTAATATTTTATGCGTTCAGAAAAAAAATTCAAATTTATTTTTAGTAATATTTTGATAGGATCTTTCCAATAACACAATAAAAAAGGGCCATTATGCAAAATCGTGTCATTTATATTTGCAAGATATGATATCGTTAAAAGGCAAAATGACTCCTGATGAATACAATAAATTTACAACAAACTGTTTTTTCACAACCAGGCGCACCAATAAGTTTTGGTCTGTTGGTCAGATATGATCATTGAACAAACGCTAATGAGGACGATGAAAGCTATTGGAGGGCTTACTCATGGACGATGAATCGATAGCGTCTTAATAATGTGGACATTGGGAATGGTGTATTTGTACAACGTATGCGATGAGATTGAAAGATTTTGTAACGTTTCTTTTGCATCTACAGAATAACATGTGGATATGAGAAGTTCACGGGTTATTCGAGACAATGATGATGTGCAAAAACTGTAGGCTTGGCTTACGCAACCCCTCCTTTCCCAGACGTAAACGAAATAATGTCTATTTCCTCAGGAGTTATTGGAGATGAAAAAACGCCTTTAGACGAAACTAAATGAACATGTTCAACTTCACTCGACTGCTGTATCTAAACCGTTGATTTTCGAGAAAACATGACGTACTACATAGAAAATTTCCTACTCTTTAATTTTGGTTATAGGTATTTTGACAGTATAGTATACAGTAACGGAGATATTTGAAAAATAACCGTTTTTAGAGGCCATCTTGCCAATATGATGATTCGAGCGGTAGTGCTTGCTTTGTGCAAAATATGAATTTTAGTACTAGACACCTATCTCTAGAATTATACCAAATATCAAAACTTCCCGAGTTAATTCCACCTAAAACTACCTGAGGGATGGACTAATATTATTCATATATATCAATAATATGATATTTGCATTCACTAAATTAATTTAAATTTTTATTTCTGTTAGTTAATTTAAGTATATTTAAATATTTTTTTTCCTCCCTAAGAATATCATTATCTATTATAAGTTCGATCCATGTTGACCTTCAGTATTGTGTCATTTTAAAAAGCGTATAACAATAAATAATATTTAGGGAGTTATATTTATAATAGCATAAACTTGAAATCTTTAAGACCGCGTTTTATCTCCGCTTATGAATACACTATAATTTTGATATAAAATAGTAACAAAAAATAATTTATACCCCTTACCGATTCAAATAAATATCGCCGCGTTAAATAAATCTTTAAATAATAAGTACATACATTTAATGAAACTTGACCGTAATGACCCAGTGGAACGAAATTCTCAATAGTAGTGAAATATCTTATAAATTACAGTGATTTATCTGTGTCATTTGACACTTGAAACCCTAAACACATGTTTATGTGTTTTAAATTGTTTACAATATACCACTGACTGGTTTCTGGTTCCTTTGAAAAGCGAACTTTATAATACAAAGCCAGTTATAACTTACTAAAAATAAACCTTCATCCTTAGAATTAACGTGTTTTATATACAGGGTTTGGTAAAAATTGTTAACCAACTATTAAAAAACGTTTAAAACGAAGATTAATTAACTTTTTAGAACAGGAAAACATTCTTTAAAAAGCAATTTGGATTTCAAAATAATAAAAATATAAATGATGGGGTAGCATTTGAGTAAATAAATAACCTCATTAATAAACTACATAACACAAAAAAGTGCCTTTCTGTATTGTTGAACGTATCCAAACCCTCTGACACGTTTTTTCAATGCAAAAAGTAAATTGAATCTTTAGTAAAATCAAAAGTTCACACTCCAAAAGTTGTTTTATCCAATACGTGCTATGCATATACCATTAGTTATACTACTATTTTTAACTTGTGATTACTTTTTTGTTATAAACAATTTACCAACAGTGATGAAGTGGCACTAATTAAATATTATGTAAAACAAATATAGACATAAATGGTCTATTGGTACATTAAATGATTATACGATTACAGTGCTGCTACCTGTAAGTTGCCATCAACGTCGCGTTTCGATGTCTAAGTGAGTACAAGTTTATGTTTTTTTTTAATGTCTTATTTATATTAACGTCCTGATGTAGTTTAACTATAGCTATTCCACCACTCAACCAGGACACGCACCAGGACACGCACACATAGACAACAACACAACATCCAGTCCTTGCGACATTGCCATGTGCCGCAGCTGAGACTCGAACATAGGAGAGGAGAACGACTAGCCGATAGCCGTATTGTCTCTCACACAACCGCGGTCTAGCCCACTGCTACCGTCTCGACAACACGTGAAAAATACCACTACACATTCATACCCTAGCCAGGATTCGAACCCGGGACCCTGTGGTCGCAAGTATAACGCCGTTAGCATTGCGCCACCGCAAATTACCGAAATTCCAACAAATCCTCGGAGACCGAATCTTTAACAAAAAATTCCTTTTTTATTATATTAAGTTAAAGTTAAATAATTTTCGATATAATATACTGAATAACTCATACGATAAAAATATCGAGTCCTTGAAGCTATAGATCATAACTCGAATATTGACGATGTCACTGGGTCAAAATTTAATGCCTAATTTGGCATAAGATATTTATTAACAACTTGACAGCTGTCAAATGACATATGACCTATACTTTACAATTTTCAGACAAAAATATTTGCTTCGAAGTTTTTTGAATAATTAAGCTAGTTAGAAAATAAAGTAAAGCAAAATCAGCTGTCAAATTACACAAAAAGTGTTAGTTGACAGCTGCCAAATTGGCATTTGACTTATTCCAAAAAAATTTTTTCACAAAAATTGTTGCTCTTAGATTTTTGGGGTCACTAAATTCCAAATTGGACAAAAGAAGTCAAATTTCCAAATGACCGTTATTTTTTAATTTATATATAAAAAAAGGGTTTTTGGGCTTCCTAGAATCAAATTCAACATTCTAGTTTTTATTGTTGCTGGATTCAAATCAGATGTCAAATTAAACTAATGGGGTAAATTGACAGTTTAGTTAAGTTGTCAAATTGGCATTTGACTTATATGTAGTAATTTTTTCCAAAACTCGTTACTCTAAGAGGTGTCTAAATTATAATCGGATGTCAATTTGGAAAAAACAGTTAACTGGCAGCTCATTTACGCTACCGAATGACCGATTTTTTAAAAAATATTATTAGATTCTTTCATTTAACGTAGAGGTTTTCGGGATTAGTAAGACCAACTTTTATGTTCTATAGCTTTTAAGTTTTCTGGATTTAAATCAGATATCAAATTAGAAAAAAAGTGCCTATTGGAAGTTTACTTAAGCTATAAAATTGGCATCTGACTTTTTGGGTTACTGAATTAAAATTTGGTACATTAGAGGAATCTTTTTTAAGCATACCGATAGTTACATCTCAGCTATCAAATAGACAATTAATAAACAACCTAATGTAATTGAGTAAAATTAGCCACAAAATGTTAATCCTTAATTTTGGATTAGTTTTTATGCATAGAAAATCGAGAAAAGAGTTTTGTGTAAATAAATGGAATGTAAGTCAAATGCCAATTTTCTAGCTTAAGTAAACTTCCAATAGGCAGTTTTTTTCTAATTCGATATCTGATTTAAATCCAGGAAACTTAAAAGCTATAGAACATCAAATTTGGTTTTACTAATCCCGAAAACCTCTACGTTAAAAAAAGAATCTAACGATATTAAAAAAAAATCGGTCATTCGGTAGCATAGTTAAGCTGACAATTAACTTTTTTTTTCCAAATTGACATCTGATTCTAATTTAACCACCTCTTAGAGTAACGAGTTGTGTGTAAAAATTACTACATGTAAGTCAATTGCCAATTTGACAACTTAACTAAACCGTCAATTTACTCTATTAGTTTAATTCGACATTTGATTTGAATCCAGCAACAATAAAAGCCATAGAATTTGGTCCTAGAAAGCCCAAAAACCCTTACGTCTAAAATTTTTTTATATTTAAATTAAAAAATAACAGTCATTTGGAAATTTGACAGTATATCTGAGTTCTCCATTGACTTCTTTTATACAATTTGACATCTTGTTCGAATTTAGTGACCCCAAAAACCTGAGAACAAGTTTTGTGAAAAAATTTTGGAATATAAGTCAATTTGGAAGCTGTCAATTGACATTTTTTTGTCTAATTTGACAGCTGATTTTGCTGTACTTTGTTTTCTAACTAGCTTTAATTATTCAAAAAACTAACTATTTTTATCTGAAAATTGTAAAGTTTAGGTCATATGTCATTTGACAGCTGTCAAGCTGTCAATAAATGTCTTATGCCAAATTAGGCATTAAATTTTGACCTAGTGACATCACCAATAACCAAATTATATGGATTTGGTGTATTTTTCGACGCTGAATCCGAATCCGATCCAAAAAAGGATCTATCGTGTCAGTTTTGATTTTTAGTGACCCCAAGTGTGACCTTAAAATGGCGTAAAATCATAGAAATAATGTAATAACTCTTAATAAAGTGTGAAAAATGGCAGATGTTTTGTAGTCGCGAGTAGAGATAGTGGAATAGCTATGCTAAACTCCGCCAGGACTTAAATATCAATAAAGGCAATTTTTTATTATTATTACTTATTATTATTATTATATATAAATTCGAGCCACAATAAGCTATTTCTATAAATTAAACCGAAATCCGCCCTTATGGGGGGTGAAAACTACCGCTAAAACTCAAAACACGCAGGTGAGTGTGAATAACATGTACAAATGTCAATTTTTTTTATCTTTTAGTGCAAAATATTTGGGTCTGGTGCGACAACCAACCATTACTCTCAAATGTTAGAGATTTAACCCTATGGAGGATTACAACTACCCCCACCCCTCATAGGTTTCAAAACGAGAAAAAAAATCTAGGCTTTTGGAGCTACCCCCATGCCTGTGATGCATATAGGTGCTATTGAAATTCGGAAAAGGTCAAATACTTGTAGCTCATTTTGCCAAATATACAAATCTGGTACGACAACCACCCAATCTTAATAAGGTTGAAAATTACCCCCATTGGGAGGGGGGGGGGGGGGGTAAGAACTACCCCGCAGACGGACGGATTTCATTACTTCTGGAACAAAAATTCAAGCATTTGTAGTTTTAGGCAGGGTAGACAAATATGGAGTAAATTCATGCATTAAGCATTAACCAGTTGTGTTTTATTTACTGTACCATACCTGCTTATTCAACTGTTTATCTTAACATTTATCAACTTATCTATCTTTTAATCTGTGTAAAGCTATTCTTTTTCCTATTTATATCATACCTTCGACCATCAATCCAAACACTTTCTTTTCTTATGCTTTTGCTCTCTTATCTTCAAAATACCTTTTCCGTGGTTTTCATTTCCTTTTTTTTAGTCGTAGATATAGGATATATCTCTTCAGTGACCATTTTTTTCTTTATATGTAAGTAATTTATTAAATTTTCGTTTTTATATTTCCGTCCGTATGTGGGAGTAGTTTTTACCCCCGCCCCCCAATAGGGGTGATTTTCAACCTTATTAAAAAGATTGGGTGGTTTTCGTTCAAGATTTATGTATTTGGCACAATGAACTACAGTATTTGACCTTTTCCGAATTTCAATAGCACCCATGTAACACCCTTTAAGGGTAGTCTCTAGTCATGTATTGATGGTTAGAACGAATTTACTCCATATTTGTTCACCCTGCCTAAAACTAAAAAGCCTCAATTTTTTTTTCCGTTTTCAAATTTATGAGGAGTGGGGGTAGTTTTAACCCTCCATAAGGGTTGAGTCTCTACTTTTTGAAAGTAATGGCTGGTCGCACCAGAGTCAAATATTTTGCACTAAAAGATACAAAAAATTAGCTTTGTACATGTTATTCACACTCACCCGCGTCTTTTGAGTTTTAGCGGTAGTTTTCACCTCCCATAAGGACGGATTTCGGTTTAACTTATAGAAATGGCTTACCGTGGCTCGAATTTATATTCTCTACTCTCAACTACAAAACATCTACCATTTTTCATACTTCATTAAGAGTTATTACATTATTTCTATGATTTTACACCATTTTAAGAGATGTTTTTGACTAAAAATTAAAACTGACAGAATAGATCTTTTTTTGGATTACGTATTCAGATTCAACGTCGAAAAATACACCAAATCCATATAATTATCTTTAACTTAATATAATAAAAAAGGAAAACTTTTTCAAAATTCACGCTCCGAGGATTTGTTAGAATTTCGGTAAGCTTTAATTTAAAAAAAAATTGTTCATTTCCGACAAGATTTGCGCTCTCTAGCCATTTTTAAACCAAAAAACTCAATTTGGGACCACTGAGACCGATTCGGCTTACGTTCAACGTCCACTAACTTTACACCGTTCACTACGCCATTTCATCCGTGAAAGCGTTCCGTATTTTCATATGCGATTTGCTCTAAAACTGCTAGTACTAGAAAAAAGTTTTATACAAAAAGAACGCTGCCTATGGAATCTATACTTCCACATCCAGATTTCCTATCCAAATCTCCCAGAACGAAAGCAATGTTGATACTAAATTTGCACTCCACTATGTGGAAATAATTGTCCATAGAACTTTAACCTATTTTATTGCCGTTGGTGCCCACATTATAGAGAACGAAAAAATTATTTAAAATCATTGTGGGAAACGGAATAAAATGGTATGATATCTTTGTCTGCTTTGAAAAATTGAAATCTAACTTCGCAAAATCTTGATTTATATCGTTGGTAATAATTCAATTTGATATGGTAATTTGATGATATATTGATTGTAAATCCTGTCAATAGGAAGTTATTGGTGGATAATGGTATTTTTACGTGGGACGAATTTACAAGGATCAGAGGCCTTCTGCTAATATTAGTTTTATAATTTATGTATAAACAATAAATGCTTAATGCTAAAATATTCATTTCCAAATATTTTAATACCCAATGAATTATTGCTTTATACATTTTTATTAATAATATATCCTCAATTCATGGTAGCATTAAGAAAACACAATCTTTTACACATTATTCAAAGAGCATTTCATAACCTATAAGTTATGAAATTGTATATGGGGATTATTTTGAATCAAATGTATTTTTTATATGCTGTATAGTGTGATCCGAAAACTTATATTATTAAAATAAATAAAAAAATATAATTCAATGAGATCGTTCATATTTTTTAGTGCTCTTTTCGGCTTCAAAGATTCACCGGGTGGGGAGGTTCCAGCTGCTTTCCATAGCTGCTGATTTTTTAATTTAACATAATATTCATGATATTATGTTGAAAGAGAGTCTGGATACTAAAAGAGCACCACACGTTATCTGTTCTGCACCAAAACTTTTCCAGCTTATGGAGAGTACCAATATTATCTTTGTGCCAAATGTCATCAAAATCAGTTCGTTAGATTTGACGCTAACGTGTCCACATACATACATACGGGCAGACATTTTAAACCGCTTTTTCTTCTTCCTGAGGCCTCAAGACGTAAAGATTTAGTTTTATCTCAATTTTCGATTTTGGACCAATTGCAGTAACCTCTTTGTGTTTATGGAATTAACGTAAGCGAGACTAAGATGCTATTTTGTATATAAGTCATTTTGCTGATATCATCGCAACCTTATAAAAAATGCATGTATTCGATTCACTTTTCATTCCAAAAGATACGAGCCTGTGAATGGCAAAATTGTAGAACTAAATTAGTTCACAACGTTCGTTACACTCTTACGCATCAAAATATCCCGTGTATTTTCAAAATTGTAACGATTAAGAAAGGTAATGTTCATTGAACACAGAAAAATAATCCTTCCAAATTCCGTCAGCACATACATTCGTTATCTACCAAAAATCATTTTTTAAACTAGAGTAAGATGGAGGAAGAACTATATTAAAAAGAAATTGATTAGTAAATACAAGTTCTAAACATATTAATACCTGAAGTGTTGCGATCCTTGATAAGATTTTTCAAACATAAAACGTTTCACCAACCAAGGCTTCATCGGGATATAGTTTAAATTAAAAATATAGCATTTATACCTAAGAAATTATCTTATTTAAAAAAAAATTATCCTGCAGATTCTTGATTACTTGGCGAAACTGGGTGAACACAACAGTATACAACTGAATTGGACGCGAAGACACTAGGGTAATCAAGATAATGAAAAAGCAGATAAGCTGGCCAAAGAAGGCGCAAAAACAGCCTTGATATGACCCGAGGTAACCTGCGGGATAACATATAATACCGCAAGAGGAATGATAAAGGAACACAACACAACTTGTCTTGAACCAGGACGCCAGGGATGAGACAGTCGCCTATGTTCATCACTGGCGGGCCATCCAAGACAAAGACCAACGAACTGCTAACGCTGAGCAGAAAATAGCTGAGCAGAGATGCGCATTGGATTTCTGACAGGACACTGCACATTGAATAGACACCTAACCAACATAAATGTGGAGGGCAATTCAGAATGCAGGATGTGTGGTTAAGATGAGGAAATTCCTCATCATATACTATGTGAATGCCCAGCCTTGGTGGCTGGGAGAATTTCATGCTTTGGGGAAAAAGGAAAAAGGGAAAAGGAAAAAGGAAAAATTATCAACCAGAAACAACATTATATATAAACTTATATTAAAACGCGAAGAGTAATGTTTTAGTTTTAATATATAATTTTTCGTACTTTCTCATTCTTCTTGAGCTTAGTTTTCGTTTTATTTCTCCTATGTTTCTATTCATCATATCGTCACCTTGGAGTTATACTGTTGTATGTAACATTTCCTTTTTTGAGTTATTGCAAAAAATTATTTTTGGTTTCCTACATCTTAGGATGCTATGTACAGTGTACACTCTTGACACTTTCCAAGGGTAAAGTTTAGGCCATATACTACTTTGTTATACTGAAATCGTTATACTTATAGTGGAACGGATAGAACGTCGTAGCTCATTAAAAAATATTTTCGGAGTAGAAAGATATGGGATAAAAACCATCTTGTTCAGAAATGATTAACGCATCAGAATCTCTTTTTACGAAAATTTTGGGTGGTACTGAAAAAAAATATGAGCGATTGAATCTTGAAAATGTCTAAGTTCGTACGGGCCTCCTCCGCAAACTGATGTTTTTTTTCTCCATAGCCAAGTAACGTAAATTACTAATTTTTTGTTTCACTGATGTACTATTGGGTATGGAACGAGTATATAATTTTTAATGTAGAAAACACCTTCAATTTTAGTTGTAGTTATTTTTTTTCCCAGCGGAACACGGCAGAATTGAGAAAGTTACGACTTCAGTAGTGCTTAACTTTTTTTTTCACGATATGGATTTCAATTTTTTTACCATGTTTGGCTGAATTGAACCAATACCAACATATGCCCTTGCGTAACATATGGTCGCGTTTCAAAAATAAAGTTTTTAGAGCTATTTTTATAACGCCATGTCTGGCGAGCTGTTCTCCTCACTGGGAGTGCGAGAGAGAGCGAATTATCGACTACGGACGCGCATTGGAAAAGGAGCGCACTATATTATCTACTGCGGTTTTTATAAATTTCAAATTGACATATTCGCAACCAGTACAAGTACTGTGTCTTGACTTGATCAGTTAGTTTGCGACTTGTATTTGCCTTGCGACGTGCAACTATACATGAATTTAGATTTGAGATTGATTGTGTGTTCAATTAATTAGGTAAGTAAAGTTATCTATGCGGAAAGGGGTTAATATTGTTATCGTGAAGTTTAAATTCTTTGAACGAAAAGTTATGAAACTATTATTTATTTATTTTTAAGAAAACAATGGACAAAGAGACTTGTCTGATATGCGAGAATAGACTCGATGATCAATCACTTGGACCAATAATTAAAAGACCTCGATCTATTGGCATTCATTCTCTGTTAAATTCTGCGGAAGCCAGAAGAGATGATGTATATTTTAGATTAATATGTCATAGAACGGTAGCAACAAAGTTGCATATCAATATTGCACGTTATAACCAAACTATCAACAGAATAACTGTATGAAAAGTTTTGAGGTGTATCACTAGAATGGTTTAGGAGTTACTTACATGGTAGAAAATATTATGTGCAAATAGAGCACATCAAATCTAATCAAATGGAACTTACAGTAGGTGTGCCACAAGGGTCTGTCCTGGGACCACTACTGTACATAATTTATGTTAACAATTTTTGTAGTACAAATTCCATTCTTTTTGCTGATGATACTTCTTTACTTATCACCGCCCAAAGAACTGCTGATTTAATCTCAGAAGCAAACGAACAATTAGGCAGTGCTCACGATTGGATTACCGAAAACAGCCTCATATTAAATATTAATAAATCCATATTTATTCGCTTTAATACAAGTAAAATTAATGTTAACCAGAGCCTCTTAATAAAGTCTAATGAAGGATCCATTCGACAAGTTCCATACACGAAATTTTTAGGGTTGCACATTAGTGAGAACTGTCTTGGTCTGTACATATAAACGAAATCTGTAAAAAAGTAGCTCCAATATGTTATTGTATAAGTCAATTACGGTGGATAATTAGTGAATCAGTATTAATTACGTACTATTACGCATATTTCGAGTCAATTATTAGTTACGCCGTAATTGCTTTGGGTTCTTCACCTGATATGTTGAGAGTTTTTAGATTGCAGAGAGAGCTGTGCGTTTAATAGCGGGAGTAACTAGGCGTGCCAGTTGTAGAGATATTTACAAAAAATATGAAATACTTACGCTACCATGTTTATTCCTCCTTAGTCTCTTGATATATGCCAGATCACAATTAAATAATAATACTGTTAATGTAAATCATTCATATAATACTCGAAATATTCACACCCTAGTAATTCCGTATCACAGGCTAACATTATACGAACATAGCCCAAAATATCTAGCAATTAAAGTGTACAATAAACTACCGAATTCGTACAAGTCTATTGACGAGAAACATTTTAAAATAAAAATTAAGCATTTATTGAAAATCAAAGCATACTATTCAATTAATGAGTACCTTAATGATACTTTGTAATCCTTAAATTTTTTATATTTAATTTTAATTTGTATCTATGTGCTGTATATTTTAATCTTTTTTATTGCTTTATTTGTTTGTTTATATATTATCACTGTATATATTTAATCTGATACTTCAGATCAGCGGCGGCTGGTGAAATTTCAATATTTTTTTTCTCGTCTGTGGCGCATGGGACCCATACGAAATTTGGGAAATAACATCTAGAGAAGCACTTCTCTAATGACCCCTAAGAAATTTTGAAAAAGCAGTTTGCGAAAAAATTTTTGAAAATTTGCTAGCCTCCCCTGGGTCTAGGGACCCCTGTTTACTTTTATTTTTTTTTGTCATATGCATTTGACTTTTCATAAAAATGCATCGACAGATTTTAGAGTTTGTGAAAATATTTTCATTACTAACTGAAATACAATGAATTGAAATTTTGTAATTTACAATTTAACAAATTACAATATTTCAATTCGTTGTATCTCAGTTAGTAATGAAAATATTTTCACAAACTCCAAAATCTGTCGATGCATTTTTATGAAAAGTCAAATGCATATGACAAAAAAAAATAAAAGTAAACAGGGGTCCCTAGACCCAGGGGAGGCTAGCGAATTTTCAAAATTTTTTTCGCAAACTGCTTTTTCAAAATTTTTTAGGGGTCATTAGAGAAGTGCTTCTCTAGATGTTATTTCCCAAGTTTCGTATGGGTCCCATGCGCCACAGACGAGAAAAAAAATATTGAAATTTCACCAGCCGCCACTGCTTCAGATATTATTTTAACTTGTCCTATATCATGTATATGATCGATTGGATAAATAAATTATTATTATTATTATTACTATTACCATACCTAATTGTACAAATATTAATAGATAATATATATAATATATATAATAAATAACATTTTGAGTTCTTAAATTTCCCCTTGACATTGTGTTCAGTTGAGAATCAAAAAGTTATTTTAGTGTACATTTGCGGTTATAATAATTATTGCACAGGAAGTTTCAATTATTTCTACCCCAAAAACATTTCATTTTAAAAGTAACCCGGCGATGAGTTCCACAATATTTATATTTATAATCGCACTCGCACTCCCAGTGAGGAGAACAGCTCGCCAGACACGGCGTTATAAAAATGGCTCTAAAAATTTTATTTTTGAAACGCGACCATATGTTATGCGAGGGCATATGTTGGTATTGGTTCAATTCAGCCAAACATGGTAAAAAAATTGAAATCCATATCGTGAAAAAAAAAGTTAAGCACTACTGAAGTCGTAACTTTCTCAATTCTGCCGTGTTCCGCTGGGAAAAAAAAATAACTATAACTAAAATTGAAGGTGCTTTCTACATTAAAAATTATATACTCGTTCCATACCCAATAGTACATCAGTGAAACAAAAAATTAGTAATTTACGTTACTTGGCTATGGAGAAAAAAAAACATCAGTTTGCGGAGAAGGCCCGTACGAACTTAGACATTTTCAAGATTCAATCGCTCATATTTTTTTTCAGTACCACCCAAAATTTTCGTAAAAAGAGATTCTGATGCGTTAAACATTTCTGAACAAGATATTTTTATCCCATATCATTCTACTCCGAAAAATTTATCTCCTTAAATATGCGAGTTTCAGAACTCTATCCGTTCCACTATTATACATATTTCTGGAAATCGACAAAAATGCGACATATAACTCCATGGTGACGATATGTTAAGTATATTTTGTTAATATACCATTCCAATATTATATTATGAATTATTAGATTAAGTATTGTAGTACCGTACGTTTGTTTCAGATGAACTTCGTCTAATCCATAATATAATGATTATTAAAATATATATCTAAAATTTAAGACACTGATAATAAATACATTATTTAATTCAGCGTTATTTTCTCGTGTTTTTGCCGAGAACAAAGTTACTTGGGGAATAAATAACACATTTTTTACCATATGATACAAACTGTAGACTATACTGCATCAGAAGTTTGAAAAACAAACCTAAATTCTGTGACATTTCTCTTCCGTCAAGTTTTTAATAAAGCAAAAATACTTCGTTAAGTTAATTTAAAAGTCTTCCTGTCTTTGCGAAGTTTTATTTTCCGATTGGCGTATAAGGCAAATATAGATCCTGAAATAATTTATTAGTTAATTTTTCTTGTTTTATTGTTTAAGATCCTTCGGTTTAAATATAACTTAAAGCACGTTGTCTCTTATTTTACGAGATTAACTTGTAACTTCTGGTCGATCGCTGCGAAGAAGTGTGCGTGTATATTTTCGATAAAACAAGAATAATAAGTCAAGCTGAGGTACAGAAACCGATGTAACATTGTAAGCAAATTTACGATAATATGGATCTTATCCACCTCCGGTCGAAATTCCTTCGCAGGATTCCATTGAGCCAGACCGATCATAATATAATATGACTTTTATTTTACCATGCAAGGCCTTCTAGGTAGCTTAACGGGCCCCTGTCAGATATAACGCATCTTACTCAGATTATTTAGGATATTATGGGAATATTTTCCTTTCTCTATAATGGCTTGTGTTTAGGCGTACCTAATTATCTAAACTTATATTTTTCTTCATTAGAACAATTAAATAAGGACAATCTATGTATTTAAAACACAAGCCGTTTTCTTTTCCGGCTTCGTCAGTGGCTCCTATTGGACCGATTTTGATGATTCTTTTTTTAAAATAAAGCTCTTTATCCACAAATCTAATTTTTATTTTCTTAAATTGTTATTTTCATACATAAAAACGAAATAGAAGTTAAAGTAACTAAATGAACCTCAGCGCTTGAACTGTTACAAGGTATCGATAGCCCCTACACATATAGAAGCTGCATTTGACCGAAGAGATCCGAGTAAATCAGTCAAAGTTTTCATCATGGAACGACATGTTATTCCCATTTTAAGTGGCGGAAATTGTTTATCTGTTAATTTGTTTATTTTTTAAAATCATGAAGTTATTTTGTTGTTTGTGACCCCATCTTATACGCAGCCCATTAACAATTTAACTGAATACAAAAATTTGTTATCATTGTATGGTGCCTACGTTGGTCATGTTGAATTGCATTGTATTACATTAGTATATTTTCTACTTATTTACTTAGGGTATAATATGGCGACGATTACGACGAAGAAAGTTTTGACTAACGTTCGAAAAATATTATTTAGCTAAATATAATCATGAAAAAATCACTTTCCTAAATGTCCCCAAATCGTCATGTTTCAAATTATGCAGATGCGAAATTTAGGGTTTTCCATTCTGTTCGTACTTAGTCTGTCTGTATGTCTGTCGTGTGTCTGTCTGTTGCCGTAGCGTCACATATAAAAACCATTTTGATGGATAAAAATCAGAGATGGGTCGAGGAACTTCCCAAATTTGATAAAAGTCTCTAAAAGTCATAAATAATATAATTGTATGCACTTATTTGGTACCACAATGAATCATGCATCATCACGAATCAGATTTCACCATAAGATAGGCTATCAAGATGCCCCATGGAAAGTTAGAAGGAAAACTTCCTGGAAACTTTCCGACGGAATGAAATCATTCGGATATATTTTACATCACATTTTTTGCTTTAGTTTGAATGTTATAATTTTTTTCAAAAATTAAAATGTTGGTATCATCGTCATAAGTAGTTATAGAAATTGAATTATCATTTAGATATTTTTGTAAATCATTTACGTACAATAGGAAAAGAATTGGACCAAGCGCGCTGCCTTGCAGTACACCCTGCAGTACACCTAATAATATGGTGTAATAATAGTTTGATGAATCGTATCTAATGTAAACTTTCTCATATCTCTCATTTATGTAGGTCATTCAGGTATCTTTTGTTTTTATGAACTACTCTCGGAATGAGATCATAACGTTGAAAATGTGAGTGCTGGTAGTAAGTTTAAAGGTGTGCCTCCAAAGAAAAATTTCTAGGATACATCTTTAACATCCCTATTCCATCGAATTTTAACGGGCTCAGCTAGTATTACAATAATAATAACAATACATGCCCTTAGGAACCCAGTAAGTCAGAATAAAGTGACTGTGGAATGGGTTCCAGGACACAAGGGACATAGTGGATAAGAAAGGACTGATGAACTGATTAGGAAAGGCGCGTCTAAGACTCTAGAGGGACCCGATTCCTTCTGCGGTGTGGCTAAGCCATCCGCTAATGAATGGGTACAAAATAAATCTCTGGAATACTGAAGAGTTCTCGTGACAGAGACAGGCCAAAGAGTTCATTAAAGAACGATCGACCTTTACGAAAGACTTACTACGACGGAATAAAAACGTCTTTGGGATAATGGTAGGTCCTGTAACTGGACAATGTCGGCTTAACAGATATATGAATCTAATGGGTTTGTCAGAAGATGAAAGACGCAACAAGCAGATTCCGTCAAGAGGAAGAGGAACCTTCAGTCCATGTGATATGCCACTGCTAGACTGAGATTCTAACTATTTGGCGAGGAAAACTAAGTGCTGATACCTACACTAATGGACCCTTATCAAGGCCGCAGATATAACGGACAGAGTTGGATAAGAAACTCTAAGGAAAACTAGAATAAGAGCGTCACAATAGATTATCTACTACCGTTGTTTGTTGCAATTGAAGGTAGCAGGTCACATATTTGCTCATTTTAGTTAGATTGCCTCAAGTTGTATACTTTTCGGAAATAAGAATTACATAATGCTCTTACGGTGGTCTATAAGGACACCCTGGCTGACAGGAAGAAATTCTAATTAAATAAATGTACATTCATTCATCTCAAGAGAGGACGATGAGCGTAGCTTCCTGATGATACACGGCGCTTAGATTAAACCATTCACAACATCTGGATGTCGGAGAGACCTGCACGTGTACACCAACACCATATACGGGATGTGAGGTAAATAAAGGATTCTCTCTGTACCAAGTACAGTCATCGAATCCGAAAGACTTACTCTTTAGTCTTCAAAAGTTTCATAGAACAGAAGATTTCTGAAAATAACATGATTTCCATTCTAATTCTAGTCTAGTCCTTTATTAGGAAATGGGCGGTAGATGAGCTACTTGAATTATCCAGAAAACCCCACAAAATAATGCATATATACAGGAGCAGTATCCTAGATCATTCATTTTACTCATGTACTTGAGATGACATTCATTTTAGGCGTGTACCTGCCATGACAACGATGGTGCCTGGGCTCCCATTTATGGCGGAATTTATTGGATTTAATTCCGATTCAGTCCAATGAGCCTGGAATAAGTCCTTCGCGATCATGAAAGCAAGGTATTTCATCAAGTTATCAGGGCTTGTCTATGCAAAAATTATTCTAAAGGAGGAAGGAAAATAGACGAAATGTCCCGATATTCAGTATGAACTTCAAGATTGTTGTCCTAGTAATCGATCGGTGTATTCAGTATTCAGTATAAATCATTCGGTGCTCTCTGAAGATCATACTTGCCTGCAGAAAGGTAGTTGGGCGGTTGGAAGGCAACATGTAGAAGGTACTCGTGGTACTCTTTTGTTTACATAGGGCAAATGATTTTGATGTCTACAATCACTAGTTAAGTTTCCAGAATATTACACGGCACTTTTGTATTTGTGTCGAAGACCACAGGAAGACTACTTGACGTCCAGACATAGAAAGAAGAAAAAGAATAGAGGAATTTTGTTACTCTACTAGAACATGTGTTCCTTGAATCTAGTCAAAAATAAATGTTTCATATATCCAATATACTTTGAACGCAGTCCTTAAATTTAATCTGGTAAATATCCTTTCACTTTACCTTTCCAGCAAATTGTTCAAAAGTTTCCCTAATCTATTTTCTATTGATAAATCACTGTCAAGCCTACCTTGAAACTATAAAATTTAGTAACACCTACAAGTTTTACTTATTTTTTTTATCTTTTCTTTAATTGTTCTTTCGAGACATTGCCCAATCTATATACATTTAACATTATTTATTTTCTACAGAAGATCTTATTATTTTTTTTATTCACTTTTTTAGTTAATATATTTTCCTTTAGTTAATATATGTACTCCTTGATTATGATGCGAAAAAAACTAAAATGAAACCCATGATTGTGTTTCATCTAGTTTAATATGTCTGTGGTTATAATAATTCCAGAATATGAGACCATAGTATTTATTATTAAATATTACTTACGTCTTAGATACAGTGTAAAACACTATGAATTTTTGATGCTGAGAAAGCAATACTCGGCAATTTAAAACCATCCCGTTTCCATGGCATTACATTAAATCACATTTTTATTAGTATTTTTCAAGTTATGGTGTCGCCATACAAAAGAAATAAAAAATTCTTATAAGTACATTTATTTTATCTCAAACCTATTTTTTTATCTAAAATTAATCAGAAATAGGCAATGTTTTCAGTGTAGACAGTACAACTATAATAATATTAATATAAATTTTAGGCTAATTAATTAATTAAAGTTAATTAAATGAGTCAAGCAAAACTATACCTAGCGCCCGGTCTATAAACAGAAGACGGAAGAGCTAAGGATATAGTATTCAATTGTCGTGTCACTGACATATGTTTTTGCAGTGTTGCAACTATGCCATTTAAAAACAATAAAACGGTTTTACTTTTAGTTTGTTTAATTAGTATTTAATTGAACAGCAAAACACTAATTGGCATTTAATATTAATTGACTCATTGCCATTTTAACACTTTTTCACAAATATCACAAATATTCCATTCGTTTTTTATTAGAAAAAATATAACGTCCGGGTCAGTTTTCTTGAAGCTCATTGCATCTTTATTGAACAAATGTCACTGATGATGTAATTTAGTGTTTGCAAAAAATGTATTTTAACGATGAGAATAAAAACTACCATGTTTTTGTTAATTTTAATTGAAATTTGTTTATTCACCGTTGTAATTAAATTAATAAAACGGTTAATTTGATTTAAATTAACACTTAATTCATCACCTCGTTTACCACATTAAATTTTATTTTTTTACTATAAATTCACCTTAAAACTAAATAAATCAAACACTGTATGATTAACCGTCTAAATAAAGAAAGAATGGAAAACACATGAAATATTTTTTTGAACCGCTGGCGCCGATATCGGAAGAATTCTTATGAAAGACAGCGGTAACGTTCAAATAGATCGGGCGGAACTTATCTGGAGTCTTTTTTTTAGTTTCTTTATTTTTCATTGTCAATACAAAGAACATAATAGAAAGGGAGATATAAGTCAAAAAAGACCCCGAACTTGGTTTCAGTTTGTCCGGCGATACTGACTTAGACAATATTATAAATAAATAAATAACGTCTTTATTTCTTTTTGTTATAATACAAGTTGGTATTATTTGTGATGGCGACGTTCGATTTCTCGTTCTTTCACGCAACCATCAATAAGATATTATTCACATTAGTTTTAAATAAAACAACACAGTGATGTGTTTTCATACAAAGAGTTTAAACAGAAGAAAAAAATAATAATGAAAATGAGAATTACGGCCTCTGTTCTAGTAGATATTTTTTTACATTTTTCCGAAATGAAACTACGCTGGAGCATATTTTGATGTCAGGGGGGGAGTTTATTATAGACTTTCGTAGCATTATAATAAAAAGAATTTTGGAATTTTGAGGTTCTGTGCTTAGGTGTAGTGTATAGATTGCAGTGTCGGGTGTTGCGACTATGCGCAGTAGCTTATTGTAGAGATATGTTGGTTCCCGATGTAAGTTTATTTTGCATATTAAGCATGATAAATGAAGTAAGAACCTTTCCTGCAATGGGAGCTAACCTAAGGGTAAAAACACAAAGAAAGCAGGTTGCCTGCTTACTGGTAGTCAGCGCCTATAAGCGCCAATAATTAAGTACGCTTTTAAAAGGGTAAGAACACAAAGAAAGCAGGTTGCCTGCTTACTGGTAGCCGGCTTTGTCTATGTACGGGAACGTTTAAAAGCGTACTTAATTATTGGCGCTTATAGGCGCTGACTACCAGTAAGCAGGCAACCTGCTTTCTTTGTGTTTTTACCCTGACTCTGCAATTTTCATGGAGATATAGTCATACTTCTTAAGACTATAACAGTAACGAATACAAGAATTCTGAGTTTTTTGTAGGCTTAGGCCAATAGAGTACGTCGCAGTAGGAAAGAGTCGACAAGATCAAGGAATCACAGAACTTGAGTTTTACACCAGGGTCTAATACATCTTTATGCATATAAAAAGATTTAAGCTTACCATAAGATTTTTTAATTAAGTAGTTTACATGCTTTGTGAACCTGAACCGCACATCAAAATAAATACCTGAGTTTTTGCATTCTTTGGGAGTTAACTTTTGTCCATTTAGGGTAATATTTAACAAGGTTATTTTCTATTAAAATATTTTGAGTACCAAAGACCAATAACTCGTTTTTTTTCCTTTAGAACTAAGCTATGAGCACTTGAAACATCACTAATCGAATTTAGATCTAAATTAATATCATTTACTGCAGTGCCAATTTCAGTAAACACCAGCATCGACCGATTTAAAACTGGAAAACAAGCCATTATTTACAATACGCTGGTATCTACGACTTAAGTAGTTTTGAAAGAATAGTAAAGCACTGCCACTTATGCCAAAATATTTAAGCTTTCTACATAGAGTCTGATGATTCAAGGTGTCAAATGCTTTACTGAAGTCTAACAAGATTAAGCAAGTATTACATTTTCTATCATTAGCTCTAAAAATATCGTCTGCAGTGTGCGCTAATGCAGTGGATGTACTACTATGATTAGCTCTAAAACCTGATTGGATAGATGGTAGTAAACTATTATTTATTAAATATTTGTTTAGCTGGTCGGCAACTATCCTTTCAAGCACCTTAGACAAAGTGGGCAGAATGCTAATAGGTCTCAACTGAGAAAGTTCAGTAGGGCTATCGTTTTTAGGAACAAGCAAAACATTGGCTTTTTTCCAGACTTCAGGAAAAATACCATTAAGTAAATATGTATTTATAATGTAAGTAAAGTAGATAGTTAGATGAGGGAAAACCAAATTTAGCATTTTTAAATTAGTTGTCAAAACCAATAGCATTCGACTTCAATTGGCGGAAAATACGATCTGTTTCCTCCGTAGAAACTTCTCCGAATACAAACTTTTCGTCAATATTCGGATGTTTGCTATTTTCATATTTCTTGAGAATATCAGGATTGGTGTTCAGATTTGCCGTTAGTTGAGTTTCTTGATTAATGGAAAAATCGTTTACCGCATATCTGGTTTACCGCATTTATCTGGTCTGAAAATATCGTATTCTTAAAAAATATTTAATTTAAGTAAAACCGTTGGAGTAAAGCAAGTAATTTTTAAGACTTTTTCACTTCTTTTGGGCTAATAATTATTATACCCAGACACCTTGTATATTAATTATTGTGTCATACATGCATGAAAATCTTTACGCGCCGACACATAATCTAACGCCAATCCTGGATTTGACGTCATAAATACCTAAATTCCGAACTGTGTACATAACACTCAGTACAACTTATACTATTTTTCATTTTCCTAGAACAATTTTTTTCATTTCTACCGCACTTTTGACGTATAACATTTTGATGTTTCTTCGTATTTTAGATTCGGCCCAAAATAAAACAATGAACAATGGTAATGGTCTTATGATATTGAAACTAATTAATCACGACAATAAAGTTGCTAAATATTATAATTCACGTTTTATTACACATTTATTTGTTACCAACAATAATCTTTGTGACAAACGACAACCTTTTCCCCGAAGGCCCTGACCCAAGCAGATCACATTATAATCCGACATTATTATAATAATATACATATCGAGAGGTACACCAAGAAATTGAATATGTAAATATCTGACATATTGGTTCTCGGTAGCTCGGCACAATAATAAATACCAGAGCTTGTTACCGCTATCGATATGAACATTATTACACTCGGTATAGAGAACGGACAGTGTGGGCCGTAGCTCCTGTCGGTATTTTTTTTATAACGGTTGGGCATTTGTCTTGCGTTGGATAGTATATCTGTCGAACTGGACAATACCTTGCCAATGTATACGATCTCACTATTTGCCGACTTCACGCTATAGGTGTTAAGTTACGATGGAGAACAATTAGTGTAATAATATGTTTATGTTGGTATCTTTGACGGCCCACGGGGCCCTCTTATGTTTACCGGCATTGGAACATCCAAGAGAACATTGTCCTTTATATTGCCTGGTTATTGTTACATAAAGATATTGGAATTGTATTTATCCTTTATAGTTCAACAAACAAGTGTATAATGTTGTTTTATGGATTTATGTTTCCCTTTTGTTGGTTTTATTGCATATTGAAAATGCTGTGTGGATGAAGATATATGCAGTAGCTGTAAAAATTATGATGCAGGAAGCAGTCAGATATTTATGAATACAAACTTCTTGTGTAACCCAGAATCTGTTGCAATTTTTATAGTATATTATATTGTATGTATTAATTTTTCCACCGCTATACTTATATTAAGTAATATTGAATAATGTGTCACGTTCAACATAAATCTACCGGTTATTGGTATTTAAAATTTTGTCGATAACTTGCTATATATGTGCTTATGGTATAATATGGTCTTAAAAATATTATATTAATAAAGTGACCCGATTTTTTGTTTTTCTTTTAAATGTGTTTATTTAGGATTAGACATATCAGCAGAGCGGTTTATATATTAAAATCCGAACGGGCTGTACCCCTTATAGTGTGAGATCCCAGAGCCGCCAGACCTACGTCATTTTAGCAAAGCTAATATTTTGACAACAAATAGTGTAATATCTAGTTAAGAACGTATGCGTATTTGCTAGTTTGAAAGCGGGGCCCTTTTGCAGAAAACAGGTACAAAAGATACATACAAATTTTACTCCGCACGTTAAAACGTGATAGCTGGATTATTTTATAAGTAACACGCTAACTACATTGTGTAAGCATCAACCTCCGAATCATAAGGTCCGAGGTTCGATCCCTGAGCATTCTCAGTTTTTTTTCTTCAAATATACGTACTAAGAAAAAAGTTATGGCCAAAGTAATAAATATTTCCCTATCGGTTGTCTCTTTCTTGGTAATCGCCATCATAAGTTAATATTTGTTGAAAAAAAAAAGCTGAGAACGCTCAGGATCGAACCTCGGACCTTAACATTCGGAGATTGACGTTTACACCACATCGTTAGTGTCACATGGAAAATAAACCAGCTATCATACTTTAACGTACTGAGTAAAATTTTTATGTACCTTTTGTACCTGTTTTCTGCAAAAGGGCCCAGCTTTCAAACTAGCAAATACGCATACGTGCTTAACTAGATATTACACTATTTGTTGTCAAAATATTAGCTTTGCTAAAATGACGTAGGTCTGGCAGCTCTGGGATCTTGGACTATTACTCTTTCCAAATTTACAATAACAAAGGCTTTTGTCAGGCTCAATTATCTGGACGCGGAACGGTATTGACGGATTTACAATAAATTTCTTTCTGGTATAGGCTATATTTCGTCGATTCCATTCAACGATTAACTTCTTAATTAACTAATTAAATTCGCCCGTCTCTTTCTGGACGCATTTTTACGAACCTCACTTTTTATTCACGATGCTCCCTTTGTCGTGTCGTTGTATTTTGCAATTTTGTTGAAATGTCAAAAAATGCAACTTTTCATTGGTTCGTGTCGAGCCGAATTTTCGATTTGCTCTATGCAATTTACAATGCGGATCAACTAGAACTCTTCCTCTTTCCATGGCGACATCGTACGGTCGTCCCGCTGGTGTATTTCGAAAAATATGAACATTTTAAGATTGCATGTTTTTCGACTCCAAAGCGCTACTTTTTTTCGCTCTTTTTCGTTTATATCTCGGAAACGACTACAGCTAGCTCAAAAATAAATTTTCACAAGGGTCCAGATAATTTCTTGAGGAATCGCCCAGTTCCATCAGAATTGTCCTAAATACTTTCGTTTCGGAGAAATCGACCCAAATGTGTGGCGATGCACGACTCAAAATGGTACATTTTTCGCTTAAAACCTCCATAACTCCTAAACGGTGGCTCCTAGGCCAAAAAACTTCACCCTAACGAATTTGTACAGAATTAAATTATCTAAAAGTCTCCTTTTTTTTAATTGTCATACTCCAAAAATTAACGAGCTAGGAGCGGTCAAAGTGGAGGCTTTTTTTAATTTTTTGTCATCCCGGCCGTGCCTACGTCATAGCTAAATATCGATTTTCTGAATCGTCCAATCAGATTCATCCACTGCTGTCAATCTGCGAGGCGATAAAAAGTCATATACGATTTGCCTAAATTGACATTTGTTTCGTGTTTTTGCGCGATGCAGATTGAAACCAAGGACAACTGTATAAACTGTCGATCTGCATAACTCAATTTTACTTGCCAAATGGTAAACACCGTTCAATCAAAGAAATGTCACTTTTTTAAAAAATCAAATTTTCGGAGAAATATCACTTTTCAGAAAAATGTCAGAAATTCTTGAAAATGTCAAATTTTCGGAGAAATGTCACTTTTCAGAAAAATGTCAAATTTTCAAAGAAATGTCACTCTTCAGAAAAATGTCAAATTTTCGGAGGAATGTCAGTTTTTAGAAAAATGTCAAATTTTCGGAGAAATGTCATTTTTCAGAAAAATGTCAAAAATACTGGAAAATGTCAAATTTTCGGAGGAATGTCACTTTTAAAAAAATGCCGAAAATTCGGAGAAATGTCACTTTTCACAAAAATTTTCTTAGAAATGACATTTTTCAAATGGACTTAAAGGAAAATCACCATATAATACTACGGGTCCATCTAGTCAATGAGGTAAAATCCTCTCAGGTCAATAACCACCCTTAATTTTACAAATTAGGTACCAAAATCCGGTTTTTATGCAATGCCTCATCAATATGTTATCTCACACCCTGTCAATATGTTGCATTTTTATGGCGAGATATTCGAAATTAATACTGCAAAATTTTGTAGAAGTATAGAAGGTTTTGCAAAAGGTGAATACGACTATTTGCCGACAGTGGATTCAAACATCATAGACGAATTTTGTATAAAAAATATAGCCATCTTCCATAAAACGCGTGACGTATTTAAGGGAGGCGGAGGGGGGTTCATCATAATATTATAAAATATCAAGTGCAGGATGGGAGAGATCTAACTTATACGACACGTAACAGAAGTCGGGGATATTACTCGAATGCTTTGACTTTGTATTCGTGTTTGAAGTGATAAAGTAAAAATTCAGTTCAAATTTTATCGCGATTGGATAATTTTTTGACTTTTCAATATGATGAAACCAAGATGACGGCCGAAATTCAAAGATTCAAAGATCTACATTATAGAAATGTAGAAATAGAAAATATAGTAGTATCGTAGAGATAGAAGGTAAGAAACAAATAAAAACACAAAAACTTACTTCCAGACGAACATACCCACTCCATG
The DNA here is from genome assembly GCA_936432065.2 of Rutpela maculata. Lineage (NCBI taxonomy): Eukaryota > Metazoa > Arthropoda > Insecta > Coleoptera > Cerambycidae > Rutpela > Rutpela maculata. The sequence goes on from OW386285.2 coordinate 125,365,245, forward strand.
GCAAGGGAGGCAAAAATATACAATGGTAAAGAGAATCTGAACAGATTAAAAAACAAGTAAGAAGTTTATACATAAACTTGATGATTCAAGATTTTCTCAAAAATATTCACTTTTGATTTTTAAAATTAGAATGCAGGTATTTGAAAACATTTAAACAGAGATGTAGTAAAGGTAGGTATCAGTCGTTTTGAATTTTTCAGCTTTAGCATCAGGCTAGTTATCAAAGAATCCAGAACTCATCATGTATCAAACGTGTAAATCTGCAAAAATATTGAAATTATCGCAGCCATATTGAATTATCCATTTTTAATTCTTAACTTTTGAGATCGGTATCAGCCACTAGTAAAATATCCAATTACAAATTTTAATATATTTCCGACGAAATTCTTTATTTGAAACATTTATTTCCAATTTTTGCTCACTTTACACTAGACATGACATGATGAAATTATTATGGGACCACTGTACGAGTCGTATCTTTCAGTTTGAGAGAAAGATTTCATAGAAATCGTTTAATATTGACTATTTAAGCAATATTCTTTACTGAAAAATTGCACTTCATGAGGAGACCATCAAACCTGCATGTGCAAACCAATAGTCAATGTTTAGGAAGGGAAGCCACCTTCCCATCAACAAAATGGCGGCCGTATTTCTGAAAATAGCCTCCATAAAATTGTAATTATTTTAATTATTTTAGTATACTAAAGTTGGTCTAATTACACGTTTTTAGGACGCTGAATACAAAGGAAGGCTCTAATAGTCCTGTCAATGAATGGTTTCTAGAAGGAGATGCCGAGATCCCAATTTTTGACTTGAGGGCTGTGTTTGGACTATGTAGGAGGTAAACATACCAAAAGTTCCTAAACATTGGAGGTGCGGGGGGTGCAGAAGGCACGAAGAAGGTCCGGGTTTTGGTTATTTGCTCATATCTTGAAAACGGTTAGCAATAAACAAGTGGCTATATGCAGAATTAAATCTGACTAAATTTTCTACTATTAATTTTTTTTGTATCTGTTATGGTTCAGTAATGGATTGTATATCTTTTAACCACATTCTAACTTTATTAAAAACTAAAAAAAAATAATAATAATCATCGTAGAAAAAGTAATTGTACAGATATCCGTTTCACAACAGACTGAACTCAAATATCGAATAAAAAATGTCTTTGTGTCTGTAAGTGTGTGTGTGCGTGTATATGTATGTGTATATTTATACCGTTTCTTGTAAACAAGATAACTTCTGTTAGACTTAAAATATTTAATTACAATTTGGAGCATATGTAAAACAGCATAGTACAATAATCCCTATTGAAATTGGGCCATATCTGTAATACATGGTGATAACCAGAGACCTACAAACTCTCACTCTTGCGTAAAATGGGGTTTTATTTTAATTTCAGAGCAAAATGTTACGGTTTCTGATTAAGCATACAAAAATATGAAGATGTATAAGATTTATAATCCGCAATATTCCGGGTGTATGTTAGGTTCAAACCAACTTTATTTAAATTAGATATATCAGTGTTATCCTAAAATTTGGAACATGATATTTTAAATAAGATTATTATGGAATTAATAAAGTTGCCTCTGGTTATCACCATGTATTACAGATATGGCCCAATTTCAATAGGGATTATTGTACTATGCTGTTTTAGACATGTTGTAATTAAATATTTTAAGTCTAACAGAATTTATCGTGTTTACAAGAAAAGGTATACACATACATATAGACGAACACACACACTTACAGACACAAAGGCATTTTTTATTCGATATTTAAGTTCAGTCTGCCGTGAAACGGATATCTGTACAAAAGTTTTTATCTACGATGATTATTGATTTCTTTTTCAATTTATAATAAATTTGTAATAAAGTTAGAATGCAGTTAAAAGATATACAATTCATTACTGAACCATAATAGATACAAACAAAATTAATAGAAATATTATTGTAGAAAATTTAGTCGGCTTTAACTTTGTATATAGCCACTTTTTGATTAGGGCTAACCGTTTTCGAGGTATGAGCGAAAAACAAAAAAACTGGGACCTTCTTCGTGCCCCCCTGCACCCCCGCACCTCCTATCTTTGGGGACTTTTGGTATGTTTACCTCCTAAATAGTCCAAACACAGCCCCCAAGTCAAAACATGGGATGTCGGCATTTCCCTCTCTCTAGACCGCCTTATTGAACGTTCGTTGACAGGGCTATAAAGCATTCTCAGATATTTATATGCGACCAAAATGGCCGCCATGAAATTTTAAATTTAGTTTTTTTTTTTTTTGCTAAAATAAAACACTGCTATATGCAATGTGTAACAAATATATAATTTTAGATGTTTTATACTTTTCCTTATTTCTATGTTTATCGAAATAATTTTACGAAAAAATGGGTGTCAGGTGTTACCTTCCAAACGATTTTGATTTATTAAGAGATAACAGCTCGAGGCAAGACTCGGGTTATTAGGTGTCTAAAAACTGATTTTTGACTAATGAAATAAATATGTCGGTTCTGAAACCGCCCAACATCTCTTGTTAGACTTACTTGCACTTCTTTTAAGGAGGCGGATGAAATGATGATAGTGCACACAAATATGCAGTAGTCCATGGGCTCAAGACCTTTCTCATAATAACTGTTGTTTTCTTTGGGTGTATAGGACTGGACCTTTAAGAATTTTGGGTTTCAATTGTCTTCGGTTAGAAGCAATCGTACATTCCAGCTCATACCATTACCCAGACACTTTGTTCAGACAAATCTGTCGCTCTATGGGATTCTCACGCATTCATAGGGTATGACTCTGTTTCAACATTTACATTTCATGAGAAACCCAGTTTCGAAACACATTTATATGCTACGAAAAAGCTACTTAAAGCGTTTTCACTGCCAATTCAATTCCACTACCAGAGCTGCAAATTTATGTGCTCTCTAACCTAGTTTGCATGCATCTTAAGAAATACTCGAGCTTGACTCTGTGTGACACAAGACATATTCTTTCAACTTTCAACTGAAGAAAAACTGTTTAACAGACATCCTCCAATATCGAAAACACTCCGACATAGTGCTTTGAGAGCTGTTTACCAAGGCGACCACATTTCGAATCAGTGCATGAAAAAAGCCCTAGTCCAGATAATTGGGGATGGATGAAAGATGGTTCAAGTTGGTTGGTGCGGTGACGTCTCTTTCCACGATATATCAGGACCGTCGTAATCTTGTAAATGCAAAGCAGGATGAATTTCAAACTGCATATATAGACGCTCCCTGGTAGAATGTGTGCCTCTCATATGTGTCAAGTGCAAAAATTGCACCAACATGATTATTTGAGGATAAAACTTGCGTTATTTACATGACTATGAGTGTTCTTTGTTTTGAATCTAAATATGGATGATGCAATGTGTGATGATTTTCCTCTTCGTTTTCAGCAAAGAACACCCTGAAGAAGGCGCTCCGGATTATATGGTCATTAATGATGTGGAAGAACCTGGTTTTTGACTGTACTGTATGTCAACAATTATTTTTTCAAAATGTACGGAACCAATATTTTGTAAGATTTGCAGATGATATCACCTTAGTTGCAGCAAGTGAGGATACGTTCATACCTCTGTTCACTAGTTTTCGGACAATAGGCTCTGATTACGGTTTAAGTGTACATTACTACCCAGACGCGTTAAGGAGGTGAGATAGTAAACAAGTTGGTATACATTGGAGCCTTTGTGGACATTACTGACCACTGCGAATATGAGAGAAGAGTGGAGATGGTAAGATCGGAAACCTGTCAGTTGAGAAACATTAGCATGACAGAACATACAAAGATTAGAGTTGTTAACGCCCTAGTTTTATCTTTACATGGACCGTTAGGGAGGCAGACACATGGCTTATTTGAAGCTTTCGAGATGTTGGTCTGGAGGCGTTTACTATGCATTGCCTGACAGCCCATCGCACTAATAGCTCGGATTCTTCATGATATACGTCTCCAAAACCGTCTCTCCAGGACCGCATTATCTTGAATCCTTTCATCTTTTGGCCACATCAACCAGAGACGTATAGAACGGTTGATAATTCAAGGAATCAAAGCATTGGGTTGATATTGTAGAACCTTCCAAAATTGACTTAGGTCGAAGCCAAAATAAAAATTCGACTTAGGTAAAAAATTCATTTAAGGGCATTTTCAAAAGTCTGAGAGACTTCAGAGCCATAAACTAACGATGAAACACCAAATTTTTACGAAATAAATTTTTTTTAACTACCTATTTTATTCCTCCGCCGAAGACATTGGAGGTACGTAGGGTGGCCCATCTCTATAGGGGGTGAATTTTTTTTGCGTATTTTTTAAGTCTCACCCCACGAAAATATACTATTATACTAGGAATAATTTATGTCAAAGTTTCAGATAATTCGGTGAACGGTAACCCGTGCCGCATTCAGGTAGAAATTTGTAGATAAGATTTTATTACGGTAACCCGTGCCGCATTCAGGTAGAAATTTGTAGATAAGATTTTATTACGGTAATACACTTAAATTTTACTTAAAATACAAATATCTACCTCTTTTCTCATAATGTTTTATTGGTGTAATTATTTCCTAGAAATTATTTGTTTTGGAAGTTTGGAAATATAATGCACCTACGGTAGGTTTTTATGTCAGTTTGCAATTGTGTTTTACAGTGGTGACATTATAAGTTCTAGCATACGTTCCTTTTTGAAAAAACATTTAACGATGGCTGATGTTAGATCCTTACGAAAGGATACTTTCATTTACTTAGTTGGACACTATTCGTCACAAATCATTGGCAATAAATTGCCGTCTAATAGACAAGTATTACAAGTGCTCTTTTATAACATTCGTGAAGTGAAGCTAAGTGTATATGAAAGTGCTAAATTAACAATATTGTCCATCAAGAGGTGTCAATTTTTTGGGACAAAGCCCGCATTCCGACACGTCAGGATTTTCATTGTGTTAAACAACTAGATAAACTTTATGCAGAGTGGAGGAACTTACAAAAATCGGCTAAAAGGGCCAGTGCGGGAGGTAAAGAAAAAAATTTCGTTGAAAAATTGGACGATCTTTTTGACATTTCTCATGCAAATGCATTGGAGTTGATGAAAATAGATGAAGATAAGCAGTTTTTAATTAACCAAAGAAAAAAGGGACGTCCTGGATTTATGCTTGGTATTGATTACCAACTTGCTTCTCAAGAAAAATCAGCTGAGGAGAAATTACAGAAATTATCCGAACGAATGCAACGAACTCAACAAGAAAAAGCTAGATTAGAGGAAACAGTCACCTGTCCATTATCAAGTAGTAATTCAGCCGACTCCAACGAAAACGAAGATGAAATAATCGAAGCCCAAGAAGAGTAGTTACAAGACCAGCCTGGCCCGTCACAGCCAAAAAAGAGGAGATTGTATGGAACATGTAACATCATCACACCAAAAATAGCCGCTGCATTTGATGCTTGCAAAATAAGCGACAGGTATGGAGTCCATATTTTGACGGCAGTAGCAGAAGCACTAGGACATGACACCACATCTTTGTCCATCAGCAGAACCACACTTCAGCGCTCTAGACAACGCATCCGCGAAGAAAGAGCTGAAATATTAAAAACTGCCTTCGGTAATTCTGAATTGCCGGCCCCAGTCATCCATTGGGATGGAAAACTTTTACCTTCTCTCACTGGAATGGGAAATATCGATAGACTTGCTATCTTAGTTACTAGTGGAGATATTGAACAACTACTTGGAGTACCAGCTTTGCCCAATTCAACTGGAAGAGAACAGACTGAAGCAGTTTATGATGTGCTTTGTGAATGGAATTTGGACGAAAAGGTAATAGCTTTGTATTGTGATACAACAGCATTAAATATGGGTTATATAAATGGGGCAGCCACACTATTGCAACAAAAATTAGAAAGAGATATTCTATATTTTCCTTGTAGACATCATATTTTTGAAGTGGTTTTGAGAAGTGTGTTTGACACAAAAATGCCTTCCTCATCTGGTCCAAATGTGCCACTATTTAAACGTTTTAGGGAATTTTGGCCTAAAATAGATCAAAATAAACTAAAAACTGGATTTCAGGTATCAAAAATTAAACACATTTTACAACCAGTTAAAGCCGAAATTGTAAAGTTTCTAAATGCAGCTTTAACTTTGCAACAGCCTCGTGATGATTATAAAGTATTTTTAATGCTTTCTAAACTTTTTGTTGAAGAAGAGCCCACTCACACGACATTCTATCAACCAGGGGCATTTCATCATGCACGTTGGATGGCCAAAGCCATTTACTGTCTAAAAATATTTGTTTTCCAAGATCAGTTCCAACTAACTAAAAAAGAAAAAAATAGGTATTGAAGATATATGTCTCTTTATTGTAAAGGTTTATGTAAAGGCCTGGTTTACAGCGTCATTTGCTAGTAAAGCACCGTTTCATGACTTAGACTTTTGTAAAGAACTCATTAATTATCAAAATATTGACAAAGAAATATCTCAAGCCGCAAGTAGGAAAATAGTGAACCATTTGTGGTACCTTAATTCAGTAAATGTTGGCTTATCTTCCTTTGATGACGATATTTCAGTTACCACTAAAAGAGAAATGGTTAAAGCTTTGAATAGGAAAGCACCAAATCAAGAGGGTATTAAACGACTTATGGTTAGTAACATTACTGACGTTGAAAACAAGGAAATTCAGGACTTCATATGCGAGAACACTAAACAGTTTTTTCAAAAATTAGGTTTGTCTATGGAATTTTTGGAAAATGATCCAACAACATGGAGGGAAAATGAAAGTTATACCCGATGTTTCAATATTGTAAACAAAATTAAAGTTGTAAATGATGCCGATTAAAAAAAAAACAATGCATCAACCAAAGAATGTAAATAATTCCATTTACTTTTATTATTGCATAATAATGCATTCTGCGGCACCCCTTGCCTTCAATTTGCCTCAATAATATTTTGAGGGGACTGTTTTTTCTTCAAATGGAACCATTTGCAGGGGTGAGAAATAAAAAATTTCGATTTCGAAAAAGATGGGCCACCCTAAGGTACAGTCATTGAATATTCTGTTCTAAAGACTGACAATAAATTTCTAACGATGCAATGTATCAAAAGGCGAAACCGATGAATTTGGCGAAGCCGTCGTAGCGCCTATAAGCAAAAATTGGGTAAAATCAGCGTTGGATGATCAATACAAAGCGATGGTAGGAAAGCCAACTGCAGGGCTTTCCAAATAATAAAGTTATATAGAAAACTGCCTTGTGCACAAATGACTCAAAAATCCATTTTGCCAAAAAGTCGTCCGAAAGCAACTCGCTGTCATTTTTCCTGCATGGGGACAAGTACGTCGTAAGACTGGCCGAAAATTATTAAACTTTATTGGGCGCCAATAAATATTATGATATTTTTTGTATGCGTGAAAATAAAGTAAAATATAAATTTTAATTAAATGAAATTTTGAAAGAGAATGTGGTTTAAATGAAATTAATTTTGATTGTTGGACGCCAGGAGACTTAGTGTCTACCAAACTATACACATTAACAATATAATAAACATAAACATAAACACACCACAGATAGTAGACAACCCCCAAATCCAAAGCCAAGGCTGTCCGGAAGGGGGTTACACATTCGGAAAAACGCAGACATACATCCACACCCCCCGATGTTGCCAATACCGGGGCTGGGGGTCGAACCCAGAGCGCGGTAGCGAGTCGATCAGCGTATTCGCCACTCAATACGCCTTAACCGATTGAGCTACCGTGCCTTCAGCACGAGAAATCTGCGAAGTGCAGATCAGACTCCGCTCAGGGAAAAAGTAAGTTCAATTTTGCTCAGACCAGAAATACCGAAACGATCAAATATAACACAATGTTTAATGATTTTATGTAATTATTTATTTAATTTAAAACTTGGAAAAAGATTTTTGTTTATTTTCAAAAGACAATGACAGAAAAGACTTAAAACTACTTAAAATTATAGGCCTTTTTAAAATTGTTATTTAAATTTTAGATATTTTTCTGAGAATTAAAAATATGATAACTTTTGCATCTTAAAAATTCTTTGTTTTGTTCGATAAAAGCTTTTACCTTATATTTCTCACTAGGCGAGTCTGCCTGGGGTAAAAAGAGGTGATTTTACAAATTTTGTATACCATTTGAGTTAGCCACGGATTCTTATAGGAAAAATTCCACTGAACAAGATTTTCTTATGAAAAATTTTCCTAAACCACGAGCTTCATGGTCAAATAATTGATTAAACAATTTTTTCTTTGGTTTTATTTAATAAAATGAAAACGGTGTGACGGATCCGAAAAAATTTTGATTCTATCGAAAGATATTTTCAATACGCGTCGTATGGTGCCAGGCACAACTCATTTTGTCAACCCGTTCATTTGTTATAGCCAAAATAAATTTCTTAATTAATAAATTGATTACTCCGAAACTAATGAGGTCAGAATATTGTTTTTTTCTATAAACATTCCTTTTATACCAAAGAGTATACCATATTTTTTTGGCCCGATATCTTCAATACTTTTTGATTGTTTAAACAATTGGCATAATTTGTTAATTAGCAAATAACTTTTTTTTCGAAAGTTTGATCGACTTCAAACCAACTTTAAACGATAAATATTGATGTGGGCATAACCCCCATAGAAGTCTGCATGAATGCAACTTTTTGCTTTTGTTTATTTAAAGTTTAAATTAATTTTGCAAATTAACAAATGGAATATCTCGGCTCTGGGTAAGCGTATCGAAATGGGGTTTTGTGCATATGAAAGTGCTTGGAAAAAGGAAAATTTTGAGACAAGAAAGAACTTGATCGGATAACCGGAAAAAAATCTCTCCCGCAACGTGAAAATAGTAAGATTTGACGCGCAATGGGGTGGCGGGTTCGATCCTCGGTGTGAGCAAATTTTTTTTCGTCAAATTTGCTTTTTTTCATGTAACCAAGTATTTTCTATGATAATAAATCTTTTTACTTCCTGAGAAATTTTTAAAAACGTCGTTAATAATTTTTTTTTGCAATTTTCATTAAATAAATGGCTATCTTGCAACAAACATATGATTGTTCTTGTCCAACGAGGGTTTGTCGGTAGTTTCTGTTTTTTTTACTACTTTTTGTGAAAGACATGGCTTGTTTTACTTTATTTGAGGGGGGTGCCTGTCGAAAAAAGACCAAAAATAAAAAGGCAGCAAATTTTTTTTTCACTTTTTTCTTATAATGAAAAAAAGTTCACGTCTCACGAAAAAACACACACTTTGTTATTTGTAAATGAGAAATAATCAAAAGATTTAATAATTTTAATGGCATTATTTCGACTATAAGAAATGTAGAGCATACAAAGCACAGCATCAGCTCGAGAGTTACGGATTTAATGAAGTTCTCAAGAATAAATAATTATTTATAGCATTTTTTATAATTTAAAAAATATTTTATTATAGGAAATATTTTATTACACGAAAAAAAAGCAAATTTGACGAAAAAAATATTTGCCCACACCGAGGATCGAACCCGCCACCCCATTGCGCGTCAAATCTTACTATTTTCACTTTGCGGGAGAGATTTTTTTAAGGGTCAAAATCGCGCATAACTCTTCAAGGATTGAATATTTTTTGTAGAACTTTTTGTGGTTGATGGAAAAACTTGTTAGCTTTCATTTGCACCAAACCTCGTGCCAAAAAAGTTGTTAATAAACAAATTAGAGCCTCTAACGGAATATCACTTATATTTCCGGTTCCGGTTATCCGATCAAGTTCTTTCTTGTCTCAAAATTTTCCTTTTTCCAAGCACTTTCATATGCACAAAACCCCATTTCGATACACTTACCCAGAGCCGAGATATTCCATTTATTAATTTGCAAAATTAATTTAAACTTTAAATAAACAAAAACAAAAAGTTGCATTCGTGCAGACTTCTATGGGGGTTAAATGCCCGACATCAATATTTATCGTTGGTTTGAAGTCGATCAAACTTTTGAAAAAAAAGTTATTTGCTAATTAACAAATTATGTCAATTGTTTAAACAATCAAAAAGTATTGAAGATATCGGGCCAAAAAAAAATATGGTATAAAAGGCATGTTTTTTGAAAAAAACTCATTAGTTTCGGAGTAATCAATTTGTTAATTAAAAAATTTATTTTGGCTATAACAAATGAACGGCTCGACAAAATGAGTTGAGCCTGGCGCCAAACGGCACGTATTGAAAATATCTTTCGATTGAATCAAAATTTTTTCGGATCCGTCAAACCGTTTTCATTTTATTAAATAAAAAGGAAAAAAAATTGTTTAAACAATTATTTGACCGTGAAGCTAGCGGTTTAGGAAACTTTTTCATAAGAAAATCTTGTTTAGCGGAATTTTTTCGATAAGAATCCGTGGCTAACTCAAATGGTATAGAAAATTTTTGGGAAAAATCCCAGGCAGACTCGCCTACACTGGATCCGGTTAATTTCCGACCGTAACAATCGCTACCAGTCGACTCGCTAGAAAACTGCTTACAAACGTCTAACTTCTCATAATTATGACGGGTGATTATGTGATTTCTTACTGGACTTTCTTATACATCTGTAGACTGGGTACCTTCAAGAATCTGCCGAAACAACTTTTGCTGCACTTTATTAATTAGGTAGGTAAGTATCTACACATTTATTTTCGTCGCACTATTTAGATTTATTGGATAGTGACGCTGCTATCTGTACTGACCTCTCAAAAATGTACAAATTCGTCTTACAATCTTGTTGGGTTAACTTTTTACCGATAAATTAAAGATGCTGCTCCGCCGGCCTCTATTTAACAATTCTCTTCGTTATTCTCCCCTTTTTTCTTTTAACTTAAAAAATTCTTACTTTCTTGACATTTTTTAACATACATCATCTTTTTTTAAAATTTTATCCCTTTTCTCCTTGGGGATTTCTCAATCTTGTAGTGTGCATTTTGTCTAGGTCAATGGATTATTTAAATCTATTTCTGATGATATGAATATTTAAACATTTTTACCCTTTATAACTATTTTACACTGTAAAATCTTATTCCAAGTTAAACTTTATGCTTTATTACACATTTCCATGTACAAATTGCCTAACCTACCTTAATGTTCTACTTATTAACACTATATCCAATTTTAGCCTATCAAGTGGCCAATACTTTGATGTTGCAGACAAAGTACTTCTGGCTGTACCTAACAAAACTACTATGAAACTAAGGTTTGAACCATTTTCCAATAATATAACGTGAAAATTACTTTAAAGAAACTCAGTCTATGTCTTCTGCATATGACTGGAGCTAAACTATACCTAACAGATACTCGTGCCTCAAATAAGCACCTTCAGTGACTTTGTAGTGGTTATAGTTTTTATATATAATTTAAAATTTTTTAATTCTACAATTGTTTTCAAACATTATATTTCTTAAGGGTAAACGTCATAGCATTTTCCATGTATTAGTCGAACTCCGTCCCATGAATGATACAATCACGATATGGGACCTTTAAGCAACTCATAAGCGAACCAAAATTTTTTAAGTAAAATATTTTTATATTATTTTCAGTCAGCCATAATTACCAAAAATCCAAAATTTTTAAAATTTTTTTTAAGATTAAATTCTGAGGAAGTTAAATGAATCTTTTCTACCAAATCGACTGTTAGCGTACGCTTTCATTTGTATAGTTAGAAATTAATTGCCTTAGTTGGGGAGGCGTGATTCTTTCACATTATATCATTTTTTAGAAAATCACTAAAAGTTTTATACTTATTAAATAAATGGTATTCTTTGAACTAATTGCATTTTATTGATGTAAGGACTTGTTGCTAGTCTTAATACCTGGAGTTTTCGTTTAACTAAACAGCTGAGTTAATTGGAATCTCATGTCGCCTTACTGGAGCTTGATAGGGATTTTTTATGCAATTTCTCCAGAAATCTTTAAGTGTAGAGACCATTATTAGTAAGTAAGCAGATACTAATCACGTCAAATTCTAATCCCGTCAGAGAGAAATCTTCGATATGGATTTTTTTTATGCAAAAAATCGCAACAATCCAAAGACGTAAAAGCCCATATTGTCAGTGAATAATGATCCGAGGTAGTGCAGCCCTGATCAATTACTCGTCTACTGAAGTATATCTTATCTCGAACCCACTTGGGAGTGGAAGAACGGAGCAGAACGTGGCTGGCGCCCTTCTAAAAATAAATTAGTGTCGCGTCACCTAGATGCTCGGTAGTGACTTCTTCTACAATATCACCAAAAACCTTATGGGAAAGAGCTTTGGTCGGACTGTGAGCTTAAGAGGCGACCGCGACAGATGGCGTGGTGAGTCAAATGTGCTATATAGGAAACGAAAGTCAACTAAGATAATTCATAGATCACAAAACGTCTGGAAAAACGTTGTGAATAAGAAAAAGAGTAATGCTATTTCAATTAAAACAGTAATTTAAAAATCTTTGTAGCTGTAATTTTCGTTTCTTTAAAAATATCCGTCTTTTCATTTACTACGCCCTCTCCATAGACGCCAACTCTTACCTTGATACAACTTAAAATTATTAAAAGCAGGCTGTAAATTTTTCGCAAAATACTTCAGCTGAAATAGAATATAAAAACACTATAAAATTATAATGATTAATCGTCCTACGAACTTCCAACAACGTTTTAGCGCCTGTTTTTAAATTCAGCATACCTAAAAATATATAACTAGACACATAACTTCAATATATTAAAGTAATTAAGACAATTACAATTTTATCGCTGCTATTTTGGGAAAAATGACTGCCACCTTCTTCCGTGGGGGGGTTTCAGGTGGCTCCCCTTCCTAAACGTTGACTATCATGATCACATAGTGTATGGCAAGTTTGGTGTTCTCCTTATAAAGTGCAGCCTTTTTTGTGCTTACTCGACCAATTATAAACCTATCCGGAGTAACAATTGAACACATAAAAAAACATACACACTCGTCGAATTGAGAAGCGTCACCTTTTTAAATTTTTTGAAGTTGGTTAAAAAATACGGATGTTGTATTTTTTAACGAATTTTCATAATTTGAAACAAAAAAAATATGCCGGATGACCCCAATATATGATCACACAGACATAATATATCTTTATAAAATAAAGCCTTTCAATTCAAGTTCACGATCTAAAATATAAAACGTGGATTTATAATGATTTAAGGAAGTAGCTTATGATATAGATTAAGTTTTTATGCATCAAATATGAGTCACCTAGTGGTATTAAAGAAAGACGCGCTCAATCTAATTTACATTTCAGGCAATTTTTCAAAAAACTTCACCTTGTTAGAGATTGTATTTTAAAATTAACGAGCAGACGGAGAGCATAAATAGCAGGAATGATGTTGATGTTTTCACTGCCTGATCACATGCAGAGTTTTCAGGAGTGATTTACTGTGAACTAGGAAGTTGTTCATAACTCTTGTAAGCTTACAGAACTAAACGCTCGTAAACATGCCGTCATACTATCTCTATTTTGCATACGTTATGCCCCAAGACGAGATAATTAAGAAGAATTGAACAACTGTTTTTGGTTCTAATAGTATCAGGAATAACACTGTTTATGTGAATGGCTCGTAATGTTTCGTAAAAACATCACTTTACTCGTTAAATAGCAAATTGAATAGTAGGATTGTTAATAAATTAAAATAAAACAGTGCTACATGGAATTCATAAATAATGTAGATTTATAATTAGGGGAACCTTTTCCTGTAATAACACATTTTACTTCATTGCAGATTTCTATGTTATTACTTCGAGTTAGAACTGCTTTATCATACCAATGTAATCGTCTTATTGTTTTCGTTATATATTCATAGTAAGAACCTATCGATCATTCATCCTCGCACATACCAAAAATCGTTGTTAAAACCAAAAGTGCACACCCCAAAAGCTGTTTTATCCAGAAAATGTTATGAGCATAATACTAGTTCATTAGTCAAATTATTACTATTACCGTTCCCAAATATGAAAGAATATATTTGATTGGCACATTTCTAAAACCGTCAATCGCTCGTAGAGAAATTTTCTTATACACTGTGTTACTGAACGGATTTTGAATAAATTTTAAAATGTCCATCTATCTATCTATTTGTTCCACCGTCATTTTTCTTGTAAGTACAAAATTTTTATAGTAACTTAATGTTAGCTATAGTAATGAATAGATATCATTTATTTATATATTGTAATAATAGACATTTGAAAAAGAGTAGAAGTTGCACTTGGGCGTGGTTGACTAAGAATACGAATACGAGTATTCATACTTAGCACAAACACGGCACAATTCACTGAGATTAAAAACACCGTGCAATATTGTTTTTGCTGAAAAGTCGGCAACGCCTGATTACAACTTTCATTCGTTTCGTAATAATCTTATTAAATACAAACAATATATACCTTTTAAAATAAAATTGAGATATAACCTATTCTACGTAAAGTTTGTTGAACAAAATCTACCTCATAGAAACACTGTATAGGTATTACTGTTCCAATGTTTTATTCATTTTCATATTCTTTTGTGCCTGATTATAAACATTAGCAACATTTTACATTAAAATTCGAAAAAAAAAAAACAAAACAAAGTCTATTTCTAGCAACTTTTACACGCCTCTGGCGTTCACTCTATATAACGGGTATGACTCAATTTCACTAACAGTAAATATTCTAGCATGTTGCTTCAATACAGTTTTTTTTTAACAGAAGTCATTGTGTTTATTGGGCATTCGGTAACGTCCACCTGCAAATTCTATTTGTATTTCAGTCTCATTAAAAATACCTTTTAACAATATTTTCAGACAAAATTTTATCATTTAACTTACGTAAAGGTAGCTCTCACCTGAAAGACGCACTACGTTCAGATATTTTAGATATTATTTACAAAAAAATTGCGAAGAATATACCTACTATAGAATGTGCGACAACACAGCACACAAAATAAAAAAAAGTGGTCCTTCTCTGGTACTCCATTGGGTAACTGATATGTATGTCGACGTGCTGAACACGAATCAGGCATCCGTTTAGCTCCATTGGCCACCATTTTTTTGCAAATCGCGAAAATAACCTAAAAAAAATTCACAATTTTGGTTATTTTCGCAATTTACTAAAAATTGGTGGGTAACGGAGCTAAACGAATACCTGATTCATATCCAGCATGTCGAAATAGAGGTTACCCAATGGAGTCCCAGAAACAGATCACTTTTCATTTTTTTTTGTGTCTGTGTAATATATTTGCATACGTGAGTTTCTAGAAAATGGTGAGGGATCCGGTGATATTCATATATTACACAGACACACGCACACAAAAAAAAGGTCTGTTCCTGAGACTCCATTGTATTTTGACATGCTGAATACGCATCAGATATCCGTTTAGCTGTGTTACCCACCAATTTTTAGTAAATCGCGAAAATAACCTAAGTTATGAGTTTTTTTTAGGTTATTTTCGCGATTTACAAAAAATGGTGGCCAGTGGAGCTAAATGGACACCTGATTCATGTTCAGCACGTCGAAATACATATGGGATATCCAATGGAATAACAGAAAAAGACCACTTTTTTATTTTGTGTGTCTGTGTTATATTAAAAGTTCAATAAATCGACCGAAGAATATTATGATGTAATGATATTTGCTCTAATTGTTTTTAAATTCGTCATTAATTTGTTGTTATACACAATATCCTAACAGTGAAGGAATAGCACTGTGTGAGATTGAAGGCAGGGTAAAACGGCGGAGGGAATATATGTAAAATGACGATGAACATGGAAATCTAGTAGCAAATAATTACTGTATCAGGCCAACGATCATTCATATACACTTGTCTTGAAATCTGCTAATGCTGGAACAAAAATTTCAAATAAAAAAGTTACGTCAATCCTTTATTTCTATTTCTTCTCGATACAGTTGGTATCTATTTCGAAAGATAAAAAAGTTTTCCGTATGCTATATTTGCTCCTGCATTTTATCGACACAGCCCAGAAGAAAAATCATATTTTCAACACTTATCAAAGTTTGACTTTCATACTAACAAATTTTGTTAACAAATATGTAGTTATAACATGGTGAAAGTTTGAAACCAATTTATTGTTCCGTTTTTGAGTTAGAGAGAGTTAAACCAAAACATAATTGTTTTATTTGTCCAATAGACATCAAAAACTAGAGAAGACTCGATGACTCGTGACGGTGTTAAATAATATGATTATTTATAATAATTAAACTAGTTGACAAATCATTAGAAAATTCAATTGGGTTCCATTCTGATAATAGACGAAGCGATTAAAATTCAAATGGATCCATAGAGGATTTCGACCTGTAGAGTATTTTCATATGTACGTACAAACCAACTGACGGAGACCCATGACGCCATTTTTCCCAGAACAGCATCGTCCTTTTCCAAAAAACTATAATTAATATCGATTCCTTGCAGAATTCAGTAAGTAAAAATATTTTTGTCAGCGAAACTGAGTGCTAGTGGGCTAACCGAGAATAGAGTACACACCCAACAGGGTGTTTTGTGTCACTGAACGTCTAAAGACAGTCGGTTTTACTGTTTTTGATAATATAATACACGTTTCACCCCTGCAACGGTAGTTAATGCTTAAAAAAGTTGTAGAACCTTCCAGAATTGACCTAAGTCGAAGCTAAAATAAAAATTCGACTTAGGCAAAAATTTCATTTAAGGACATTTTCAAGAGTTTGAGAGACTTCAGAGCCACAAACTAGTCTAAAAGGACCGTTATGAGTTCGATCAGCATTAGGCACAACCGGGTAAAGATTCGAAGAAACACTGAATTTTTACTTAGGAAAATATATTTTGATCCAGGATATGAGAGTGAAAGTATATGGTGATCATGGAAAAATGAATCACATACTTTTTAAAAAGTACGCTAAAAAAGTACTTTGAAAATATTCAAAATATTTTCAACTTTAATTCCTCCGCCGAAGACATTGACCATGGAGGTACAGTCATTATATACCCTGTTCTAAAGACTGACTATAAAATTTTAGCAAGGCAATGTATCAAAAAGGCGAAATCGACGAATTTGGTAAAAGCGGCGTAGCGCGTATAAGCGAAACTTGGCAAAAGATCAATGAAAATGCACAAGGCCGGTTTCTCGCATAAAACAAGTTTGGATTTTCCCAGCGATTCGTAATTTGGCCCAGTGCGTTGGGTAGTCAATACAAAGCGATGGTAGGAAAGCCAATAGCAGGGCTTTCCAAATAATAAAGTTATAGAGACAACCGCCTTGTGCACAAAGGACTCAAAAGTCCATTTTGCCCAAAAGTCGTTCGGAGGCGAGTCGCTGTCATTTTTTCTATATTGAACCTGCATGGGGACAAGTACGTCGTAAGACTGGCCGTAAGTTAGTAAACTCATGTATTAGTCGAACTCCGTCCCGTTAATGATAAAATCACGATCTAAACTATTCATAAGCGATTCAAAATTTTTTAAGTAAAATATTTTTATATTATTTTCAGTCAGCCATAATTACCAAAAATACAAAATTTTTAAATTCATTTTAAAAGGCTAGCATTCAATTCTGAGGAAGTAAAATGTATCTTTTCTACCAAATCGATTTGTTAGCGTACGCTCTCACTTTTATGGTTAAAAAGTCATTTGCCTTAGTTGGAGAGGCGTGATTCTTTCACATAATACTGTATTATTTTACACTTATTAAATAAATGGTATTCTTTGAACTAATTGCATTTTATTAACGTAAGGACTTGTTGCTAGTCTTAATCCCTGGAGTTTTCGCTTGGAAGACCTAAACAACTGAGTTAATCGGAATCTCATGATCCCTAAGTTTGATACTCAGTGTTCTGGTCGCCTTACGGGAGCTTGATAGGGATTTTTTTATGAGGTTTCTTCAGAAATCTTTAAGTGCAGTGACCATTATTAATAAAGGTAAATATATAAAAATCACGTCAAATTCCAATACTGTCGGAGAAATCTTCGATAGGGATTTTATACAAAAATAGCAGAAACCAAAAGACGTCAGACCACCTATTACTGTATACACTGATCCAAATCACGTCAAATTCCAATCCAGTCGGAGAGAAATCTTCGATCGGGATTTTTTTTATGCAAAAATTGCAATAATCCAAAGTCGTAAAAGCCCTTATTGTTAGTGAATAATTGAAATCATGTCTTCAGAGAGCGTCGTTAATAATCTGAGGTATTGCAGCCTTGACCCACTCGTCTATCCAAGCATGTCTTATCTCGAACCCGCTTGGGAGTGGAAGTACGGGGCAGACTGCGATTGGCGCCCTTCTAAATATAAATTGAATGTCGCGTCAATTTGACGCCGAGTAGTGTGTTCTTCTACAAAAACACCAAATATTCATTCTAATAAACTTTTTGGGGATGTGTTCCGGTCAACTAAGTATCCAAGGGTGATACTCTCAACTGAAAACATGCATGCAAATACGCACTTTTCATAATAAAATGATATTTATATCATTTTATTATGAAAAGTGCATATTTCTAACCATCTTAAAATTTGCCACTGGAGAACTGCCCCAAATTTTCAGACATTGAAAATATATGTTCTTGGATGCCCAAGTAACCTGCTTATGATTTATAAATACAAATATTGACGAATATTTCGTTATATGTAAAATATGATACAAGATTAGCAATTTTTGTGCTAAAAATCGACAAACGTCAGAAAATTTCTGGCAAACTTCATTTAGTATTAGTGATGTTAAAAGGAACCCATTGAAAGTTCTGGGAAACGATTAATTGAACCACTTTCGAAAAAGTTTCACTTTTTTTTATAGACCCAGACACAGCGAAACTTCTAGATCTCTTTTACCGCTGTTCCAATGGAGGTTGACTATCTTTTCCGATTTATTATTTAAGTATTCGAAGAGAACTCTTTCTTATTTTCAATTTGGCCATATCTGATAACCGTCCATCGCCTATCATCAAGCTTGCACACGCGCACAATGGTACCTCTTGTAAAATTAAGCGTCAAAAATCTATCACCACGCCAATTTTTGATAAAAGTCAACAAAATATGGTACACTAAAGGGTACCGGTACGCTGAATTCAGTTTTGCTACCTAAATTTTGTTTTTAAAAATGGCAGCATCAAAATAAGGAAAAAAGTTGAATAACTCAATAAAATCATTTTCTAAGTTTGGAATTCAGTAGAAATGATATCCAATTTGTGTAAAATGTTGTTTTTGGATGCATACTTACATTCATATATAAGTAATTTTAGTACAGATATTTTATATATTTAAAGTAGCAAATTCAATATGGTGACCAATGTGACCAAAGGATTAAAAATCACTCTGAGAACTATTTTTATGCTATTGCCCAATTCTAATCTAATGGTAAATTGACGATTTTGAAAGTTGGTAGCTGCCAACCAGCCGTCAAGTCAACATTAACACTAACAGTTGAAAATCTTGAAATAACCTATAATAATGATCTTGAAGAATATTGTTATATTTTTCTGGTTGCTATATTTAAATTTGACGTCAGATTAAGAATTTTTACAGTTGACAGCTGTCACAACAGTGCCAAATTATCATTAATTATTGAAAACTTGAAATAATTTTATGACTTTATTGTTTTAATACAAGTCTGTTATTTTACAATAACCACCTTATTTTGAGATACATTAAATGAAAAATAACGCCCTAGGGCGTTATGAATATCTATAACGCCCTAGGGCATTATAAAATTATAACACAATGCAAAACAAGTAAATTATGATAGCGTTATTGACAAACAAAATGCGTTGTTATGCAACGGCGGAGTTTACAAACAATTTTTATTTTTACTCTCTTTTAAATCAAATCGTTCTGAACATAACAGATGCCAAATTAATAAATCGTATATGTCAAAAAAAAATTCGAATTAAATAACAGACTTGTAGGACATTAAACGTTGAAGGCACCACGGGTGTTATAGGATAATGACGCCCTCGGTCAACGTACATTCCCTCGGGCCAGTCGGGAAGTACACTGTCGACCTCGGTGCGTTATTATCCTTATAACACCCTTGATACCTTAATAACTATAAGGTCGCTGAATTCAAATTTTAAGTAAGATTAACGATTTTAGCAGTTTTCAACTAGCTGTTTGATGAACGCTGAGAAAAGGCACCTGGTTTTTCAATTTAATAAAGCTACTAATAGTTTTAGCAGGTATCAAGTACTGTAGTGGGCAAAAAAAAATGGGACAACTATTTCTTTCTAATGTAAATCTGTCTCTATTTGCACACTTGCAATGAATTTTGACAAATAGCTGACAATGTCACAAAAATTAAAGTTAGATGTACACAACTAAATTTTTTTAGCAAAAATACGTTATAAGACGTCCCATTTTTTTGCGCACGATAGTACTTAAATCATTTGTTTTTTTTTATTTAGACTATAAGTCAAATTTATTATCTTTGGCCAGAAGTCCTAGCAAAAAACTCTTTCAAAATATTTACTTTGAGTACCTACCTACTATTACAGTCCATACTAAACTTGCAAAAAAGGCAAGGGTAGCGACTAAACATGGCTACCCACTCGGCCAACACGATGGAGATAGTCGCGATAGTCGAACAAAAAACTACCCTCCGATTAAAGAACTTATATCTAGATACATAACAGGCTATCTTTTCACTATATACCTTGTTTGCTCCTAACATAATCACATTATATGTCCATTAAAATGGATAGATGAACATCACATCCCATAGGCAACAGTGGCGTTGTGTGTGTAGAAAATGTGTAGAATGGTAAATATTTTCATTAAAATGAATTATTGCAATTCCTGCATTACCGGCTCTTTATATAACGGGATGTAGGCATACGATATTACAGTAATATAAAACAGTAAGATAAATATCTATTGAAAGGATATTAAAATTTAATTGCTATTTACTTTATAACTGTAAACTGAACTTCATCATGTTACGACTATGGAACGATCGATTTTCTTCTTTTCTAAACTGCTTTCTGCAAACGGCACAGCACTTCACTATTTATTTGCACAAAATATATTGTCACTAAACTGTGTAAATATGAATAGAGAATATTATTTAGGTATTAAGCAAATCACAACTTAAAATAAAATTACTTTTCACCAGTTTTTGGTGGGAGAACACGAAAAACATTTATTGACATTAATGGCCGAACTGTCAAACTGATATTATGATAATCGAACTGAAGCCGATCGTGTACGAGCGGCCGCGAATACGCCGATGGGCCAATCAGCAACTTATGGGAAGAAGTGCCTTAGAATGGGAGTCTTTCGGGATCATAAAATTCATGCCATTATGTATCTAGATATAAGTTCTTTAATCGGAGAAACTACCCCCATTTCCCATTTTTCGTTGACAGGCAACTTGTTGGATCGAGTAATTTTTGAGGAAACTCTATATATATCCTGTAAAATTTAGCAACCAGACATCCTAACTGCGCCCGGGGGTTGTAACTACCCCCTCCCCTATTTAGGGGTAGCTGGTTAGGGCTGGTCAGGGGTGGGAGGCTAAGTAATATCAGCATCGTGTTCCCCGCCCCTGAAAACGTGTAGAAAACAATTTTCAGCACGTTTGGAAGTGTTTTGAATGTTTCGGCATTGGGGGATGCGGGTTTCAACCCTCGGGGGTCATTAGAATATCTGGTTGCAAATTTTCACAGAACGTATTGAGTATCCTCAAAAAAAAAACCGATCCAACAAGTCTTCGCATGACCGCGTGACTATCACCATCGTGTTCGTCGAAAACGGAAGGGCAGCCATGTTTGGTCGCTACCCTTGCACTTTTAGGGTTTTTGCAACTTTGGCATTTACTATTGGTTCCAGTAACTTTTAAACTTTTTTTAACTCGGATTAATAGGGTTTGACAGAGTTGCAACTCTGAGTTGCAACTCTAAGTTCAAACCAAAGTCAGCTTGATCTAAGATGAAAATACATGGTTACGATTGTTGTAACAATCGTAACCTTGGCTTTTGATCTTGGACCAAGCTAACTTTGGCTTGAACTTAGTTGTTACAACTCGCCCTTAGTAGCATTGTGATCAGTGACAGTGACAGTGACAGTGACAAGTCAATTTTATTGCTAGTTGGAAGTATTGAAAAAAATTACTGACATCAGATTTGAATCAGCGACCTCAAAGAGATATATACGAATACTAATGTTATTTAAAAAATGCAAAAAAATACATTTACGACTTTAAGAAATTTATATTTACTGGTTTTAAGGATTCAGCTGATATCGGTTTATACGAGATGTGCCACATGCAATTAAAAAATTTTAAAAAGTAGTATTTAAAAAAAAAATAAAGCAATAGCACAAAAAATAGTTGAATTTGATCCTTTGGTCACATTGGGCACCAAACTGGATTTGCTATTTTAAATAAAGAAAATTTCTGTACTAAAATTGCCTATATATGAATGTATACATCTAAACACAACATTTCAACAAAAATTGGACATCATTTTTACTGAATTCCAAACTTAGAATTAAATTATTCACCTTTTTTCCTTATTCTGACCGAAATTTTGAAGCCGCCATTTTGAAAAACAAAATTTAGGCAACGAAACTGAATTCAGTGTACCCAAATTTTTTAGTGTACCAAACTTTCATAAAAAATTGGCGTGGTGACAAATTATTGACGCCTAATTTTATAAAATGCCACGGTATCGCTTTAAAAGGCAGTGACAGAAAATTTACTGGCTTCTAGACTATTTTATAAACCATATAAATTTCTCAGTTGTAACTTGAAATAATTTCGCTAAATTTTCTAAATCTTCTTGTCTGAGTCATAGAATAAAACCGGAAACCTTAACTCTCTTGGCGCAATTTGTATGACATAAATTGTAATTGATATAATAACTGCTGATTTTTACGCCAACACATATGCTAGCAATGAAATAGAATTATTGGAAAACTACTAGACAAATAAGTAACTAGAATGTAAATCACATTCGTTACTGTTAACCGATATAAATATTTAATAACATTTGCTCTGTTATTTACATGCTAACTGTTTTTCCTGGTAATGGAAAATTAAAAACGTTTTTATGACTATACTTTATTAGTAAAGCCGAGAAAGGTTGCTATCATAGCAACGAGAGTTATTTATTGACACCTACTCCATTGAAAAATAACTGAAATTATTGCCTGAGAGCAGTGAAGCAAGCGTGACCGTGAAATTTTTATTGCTAATCAATTCATCAACTACAATATTATTATTATACATAAAAAGCACAGTTAGAAAGAGATACTTCAATACATTTTTAAAATACATACGATCGTATTAGTATGTAATGATATTTTAATAGACTAGTCACAGGAGACTGAATTTAAATCAAGAGCAGGTCAAAATGAACTGTGGTAGAATTTACTGGAAACGCCACATCCAAATTTACTAAGGCTCCCATTAGACTATAAAAGTTCTTTCACGAAGACATTTTGTAAAAGATATTTTATGAAAAATGTATATTTGTACAGTACAGTAAGCGAAGCAGTTAAAGTGGTAAAATTCCCGGCCCGAAAACGATGAAAGGAATTTTCTTAATATTTTTGCAATATGCTTTATAAAATACTTACATCAAAATCTATATTGTCCCATTACCTGCTTTTTATTTTTAAGGGTGGAAACCACCCCTAAAAACTGAGAAATCAATCTCTACTAATTTTACGAACAAATTAACGAAAATCCATATACTTATGTTTTTGAGGTCGCTGAATATGACTGTGAGGTCAACACTTATGAGATGAAAGTATTAAGAGTTGAAATCACCCTCAAATACTGAAAAATTAATGTCTTCTAATTTTACGAATAAAATCACGAAAATCCATATACTTATGTTTTTGAGGTCGCTGAATATGATTATGAGGTCAAAACATAAGAAAGACGAAAATATTAAGGGTTGAAACCACCCTCAAATACTGAAGAATTAATAAATCTTCTAATGTTACAAATAAACTCACGAAAATCCATATACTTATGCTTTTTAGGTCGCTGAATATGATTATGAAGTCTAAATTTATTTAAAAATGGTGGTCACAAAAGAGTATAATAATATGTTTAATATTATTAACAGTACAGATTGTTATAAATAAATCAAATTAGTACAATTATTAAGTAAACTAATTAAACAACATTTTTAATCTGCACTTTAAACATGCCAAAGTGCAATGCGATTCGCTTTTTCTGCATATTTTTCGAAAAATGCTCGTTTCTCTACGTACTATAGACACTTAAAATGCGCGTACAAACTGAAAAGTTCCAATATTCTTTCAAACTATCATATCTCTGGAACAGTTTGCCATAGGAAAAAAAATAAAAACCCAAACTCTTCGTTTTTTGATAAGCTTCATTTCATTCTTATATCATATTTTTATCAATCTTATAATTCTTGAGATATTTCAATTTTAAATACATAATTTTCTTGCGTATGCATTCAAGCGCCAACCTTCATATCTCTGGAACAGTTTGTCGTAGGAAAATAAAAGAAAAAACAAACTATTCGTTTTTTTATAAGCTTCATTTTTGTACTCTTACTATTTTTTTCTGAAATCGATCGGGAATGTCTACATTTTCGGCGCGATTTTAGAGCGAAAAATGCACAATTCCAGTATTTTAGTCCGTTGCTAGGAAACTATCAGAAAACAGACCGGAAAAGATACGTTGCCAAGCAACGATCAACAAGGCCGTACGGGAATGTTACTAGGCCTAGGCCGGGAAGTAACATTCCCGTACGGTTTTTTATATATATTTTAATATGTTAATATTTTTGATTTTTATACGTTTAAAATAGTATTGATTGTGATTTCAGAAATTTTTTTTTAAATGTTTATATTTTTGATTTTTATACTTTTAAAATATTATTTATTGTGATTTCAGAAAAAATAGTATGTGTACTTCGGTGTGAAAGCACATTTCCAGACTTCGATGCTTGTTGGCCTCGGCTAGCGCCTCGGCCAACAATTGCATCGTCGTCCGGGAATGTATCGCTTTCACACCTAGATACACAATATACTATTTTATAAAAAAATATTTTCTGAGCAATTTCCAAAAACCCGACTTTTTCAAAAAATTATGAAAATTTTCATTATTGAAAAATAATTATTTTAAAAATTCTAAAAAATTTGAGCATGTTAATAATAATATGCATTAACAATATATAGAAGGATTTTAAAAAAAATTGAATTAATAAGAAATTAGAGCAATAAGACTAAAAAAACGGCGCCTAAATTTT
The DNA here is from genome assembly GCA_936432065.2 of Rutpela maculata. NCBI lineage: Eukaryota > Metazoa > Arthropoda > Insecta > Coleoptera > Cerambycidae > Rutpela > Rutpela maculata. The sequence continues at coordinate 125,390,428 of OW386285.2, forward strand.
TAAATGAGCTACTTTTTTGTTGGTAACTTTTTTAGTTTTCATTATAAAAGGTCGTAAAACATCTCAATCGAAAGAAAATTTTAATACCTTTAATTTTTACAGGAATAAAATTTTTTCTCATAGTTGTAGATTTTGAGTAATTTTAGATTTTAACGTCGTATATTTTTTCTGAACAATACGGCGCCATTTTGAAAATGCCATATTTCCAAAGCTAAACATCGGAGGAAAAAACCTTTCGATTTGTTTTCGTAAAAGCTTTAATTTTTTTTTTTATTAAAGTCCACATTTTTCGAGTAATTTTAAAAAAACGTCTAGGAATACTGATTTTAGGGGGTGAAAATTGCAATTTTCAGTTCGCAATATCTCGAAAAATATGAATTTTAGCAAAAAAGTGTATAAGACCTTTGTTTCTTATAATTTGATTCTCTGAGATTATGTGTGTTTTTGTTGTTTTTTTTGCGGCAACCACCCCTAACCAAAAAGCAGGAAAAATGACAAAATAGATTCTTATGTACGTACTTTATGAAGCATGTTGAAGAAAAAAAATTCATCACATCGTTTTCGGGTTGGGATTTAAAAGCTTTACTTACTGTACTAATATATTTTATAAAATATGGTCGATGTTTTATAAAATTTTATCGAATATACTGTCAAATTTCTCATAAAATATATTTTACAAAACGTCTTTGTCAAAAAACTTTTATAGTCTAATTGGTGGCCGAAGTCTCATGAAATGAAAAAAAAATTACGATATTATATTTGCACTTAATTATGTGGAAATAATTGTTCATAGATTTTTAAAAATATACTATTTGAAATCGTCTACTCCAAAAACCTATAAAACGATATGCCACATGGTCGGAGTGGTAGAGTGGTAATGGAAGTGGTAGAGGGAGGGGGGTAGAGGGGGGGAGGTTATTGCCAAAAACTACACACTAAGCCACAATTTTATTTTATTTCTTCTCTTTAATAATCGGTACTAGATGATAATGGGGGTGGTAAAGGGGATGGCTCATGAAAAAGAAAATTGAGGTTTTTGGTTTTTGGATACACTCTAAATTCCAATTTTATTTTTTTATCCCCTTTAATAATGGGTGGGGGTGGTAGAGGTAGTGGCTAAAGCAAAAAAAGTGGAGGCCATTGGTTCTTGTATACACATTAAATCACAATTTTAACTTTTTACTTCATTTAATAATGAGGTGGAGGTAGTGGGGGTGACTGATGCTAAATAAAATTTTTGATGCCTTTGGTTTTTGTATATAAGCTAAATCACAGTTTTATCTTTTACCCCATTAAATGAGGGTGTGGATATGGGGGTAATGACAAAAAAAATTAGAGACTTTGGCTTCTCGTACATACACTAAATCCCAATTTTATGGATCCTTATTTGCCTGCTATACCTATTTACCACATTTACCCTTCAACTGGAATCAATTCAAACGGAAACCGGATGTTTTTGGAATGCATAGTACGGAACTTAGCGCGGTTAGAGGAGGGCGAATGCAATGTTACTACCTTTGTAATGATATGCCATTTCAGTAGCTACTAACAGCCACACGAACTGGACGATTTTGAAATAAGTGTTACACAAACAATTTGCAAGATAATAATAATGAAGCTTACACAATGCCATTTACGATGTGTATCAAGTATGGAAGATAATATCATCGAGATGGTGTCCGTCGCGTTGAATGCAATTTTCGACGCTCTTCATGAAATCGTCCATAACACGTTCCAACATCGCTCCATCAATAGTCATAATTTCCTGACTAATGGCATTCTTCAAGTCGTCCAAATTACGGGGCTTGTGAGCATACACACGACTCTTCAAATACCACCACAGAAAAAAATCACAAATTGACAGTTCTGGAGACATTGGGGGCCACGGCACATCCCCAAAACGTGAAATGAGTTTTCCTGGGAACTTGTTGCGGACAACATTCATTGATGCGTAGGCAGTATGTGCCTTGGCACCTTTAACCGCGCTAAGTTCCGTACTATGCGTTCAAAAAACATCCGGTTCCCGGTTGTCACCCTGTATAATGTAAACTGCTGGCCAATGGAAACGGACCAAATAAATTTTTAGGTTGAATTTGAATCCACATTTTTTGAGAAAGAGATTAAATGTCGATATGCGGTTTTCAGGAGTTAAGAAATAATTTATTTGTGAAACAGCGAGTTTTTCCCGATTCTTTTATTTTGAACGTTACTATCTACAGGGTGTGAAAGAAATATGTGTTTCTTTTTAGCAAACTTTATAACTTCCGAGATTCGACAAAAATTTTTTATATTTTTTTGATGCGCATTTTTTTAGTCACTGGTTTATGGGGAAAAAGCGATTTCTCAAATTTTTAATATCTCTTATTTTATAAGACCGATTTAAAAAAAAAACCTGTCATTTCTCCATTTTTTTGCCGTTAGACCCTATTGAGTTTTGTAAGAGCCCATTATTGTAGGCTATTATAATACCTTTTAGTAGCACCTTCAAAATTATAAAAATAGGTATATTTTTGAATGCTAATCAGTGGAGTACCCATAATCGGTATACGTTCATGGATTGGGGAATCTTTTTTGGGTTTTCTGCATCAAAATATAGAAAACAGAATCCCACTTATCTCCGGAATAGTTAGATATCAAGTTGAAATTTGGCACACATGTAAAAGGACTAAATAGCTTTACCTATAGATACAAAAAATATTTTTATACTACGTATAGAATTCTTTCATATTTTATTTTCCGTACTAATTCTCTTACTAAGGCAGTTGCATGATTTTTCTTTTAATTTTAAAAACGCGTACGACCTCTGTGGGCTGGAAAGGGGACAATTCGCTAAGAAGACTGTAGAGGAGAATTGTGTCAAATTGTGTCATAAATCTCCATTTCCTCTTTTTGATTAAAAATATACCGCTTTTTCATGTAATTATTTAATATTTTAGTGCTTTAATATTAAAACAATTCATTGTTCTAAAACATTCCATTTTGGTGTTACTTGACAAGGCTGGAAGCGAGAACAACGCAGGAAAAAAGAGTAAGTCGATTTTTTTTCCAGACCGGCGCGTTATTTTCGTTTTTACTCATTTCTCAGAGTCTATCGTTTAAAGTTTATATTTAAAGAGTTATGGTGATTTCTGTTACCTACAAAATTGCACTGAAATTTCAATATCTTGAAAACTAGGCATTTCTCGAAAATTCTTTGTATAAAACGAGCTGCCTCCCTTTCAAATGAACTGTTTCTAAGGTTACTGGATGGAACAATTTATTTGAATCGCAACGTCATCTGTACCTTATTGTAACAAAAATCAGCTTACTCAAAACTAAAATATTTTGTACATTTTAGTGAATCAAATATCTCTTAGTTTTGAAGAGTTTTAATTGGGACACCTTCTATGGGCAGAACAGTTTAATTTGAGAATTATGCAATTACATTAATTCTCTACCTAAGTGATACCGACGAATGTATACATCGAGCATAAAACTTGTTTCATCAGAAGAATTGTGTAGATCTACTGTAAAAGTAAGGGTCATGTGAGTGCTATCGTAACTAATGAAGAGGGAAAGAACATTGGCAGTAAGCCTTTTTTCTCGATTTCATTCTCTTTAGCCTGCATGACCTTCATCATTCTCAGCTCCACCCGAGCATAGCAATGTCTTCTGTGGAGTTTTTCGGGTTTCAAACATGGTGAAAAAGCGAGATCCATGTGGCCTTTATGGTAATCCGACTCATTTCAACCTACAAGAAAATTTTGAAGCCAATCCACAACTGGTGTGTACGTGATTGAGTAACAAACAAACTGGTAGACAACGTTTCACTTACTCTTGCGTTGCACAACATTTCACTTCTATATACTAGCAGAGAATCAGAAGCAGTAATTCATCAATCAATTGATCTGACTTGCTTAATTGCAGCGACGTTATATGCACTCTGGTGATTTTAGTAGTTTCCAATTTCTGACTTAGTTTATTGAAATTGGCCGATGTTGAATAAGGTGTTAAAAAATATTTAAGAAATATACCTATCTAAATTAGTTTGTGAAATATATGAAATGAAACAACATTTGTTATTTTTCATATTATTAGAGTGACCCCAAAAATCGCCCGTTTTCTAGCCCTGGAATTTTGTTTCAAACTAAGTGCTAAATTATTGTTAATAATGAGAACATCCTGAATACAAAATTTCAAGATGAGCATATGTTTGGTTTTTGAGACATGAGGGATTGAAATTGTGATATTCTTGATGCTATCAAAAAATACATTAGTTATGGCAGAGCAATCAAGATATTCTTAGTATTTTTCGACGCAGAATTCATATCTAATGTCGACGAATCTGTATATCCATTGATTAATTCAGAAGGGCCAAAAACATCCCCTATATAGGGATGAAAATAGGGAAAAATGATGCTATTGAGTTATAAAGTCTATTGGCTGAATGCATGAACGAAGATGTTGACTAGGGCTTACACAAAGTAATTGAGACACACTCTTAAGAGGGTGAAAACTACCCCAATATTATACAAAACTGCATAAAAGTTGCAATAATTGCTTAAACCCTCTAAGCTTTATTAATACCAATGAACTTTAAATCTGTGACGACCTAGTACACGAAAACAATCCATTATAGGGTAAGAAACTACCTCTTATCTTGAATTATGAATTTGAGTCAGGGAAAAATAGTGAATGTACCAGATATCGCATTTTGATCGCAGTAGGTATGAATGTGGGACGATAACTAGAATTTTTGTAACTATTTTATGACACACCTATGAATAGAAAGGGACGAAAACTTACCCCTGTCGGGATCATTTGGGGGATGAAAGGGAATCAAGAGGCCCTGACATAAGAGAAAAGCACCCTTAGAAACCTCTACATCGGTATTTTTTTATGTAATGCAGCGATTACGAGATTGCTCTGATATTCATCCCTTATACAATCCACTTGAGGGTTAAAAACGGACCTATAGACTATGGCGTTCGGTAAAGGGGTACTTACGGTACTTACCTTTATGTCAGAATTTTTTTCCATGCAATATAATGATTGTAAAAGTGCTGAGATTTTCATCCTCTGATGAATGAATTTCTCTAGAGCGATGAGAAAGAATCACGAAGCCATTCCAAAAGAGCACTCTTGAAAATCCTTGCTACAGGATTTTCGCTAATGTGATACAGCGATTGCGATATCTCTGATATTTACCCCCTCCCACCCCCACCTTCTTATAAAATTCCCTTGAAGTTTGAAAACGGACCCTCTGGATATTAATTTTATGGAGAGCGCCTTTTATTATCCTTGTGACAGAATTTACTTTAATATAATATTCTCACAGTGAGATCGCTTATATAAATATGCGTTGGTTTTTCACCCCTTCATATAGTTCGGCAGTCCGTTACCAAAATTTTCGAATTACTTTAGCGAAGATTATTCCAGCGTTTCTCATCAGTTCTGGGAAAGCTGAGAAGAAAAGTTCAGGGTGACGGAACTTTTTACCTGTCCTAAAGGGTTCAAATCGGGCTTTGAACATGTAAAGAAGACGAAAAAATTAAGAACTGAAATTTTTCCCAGTTCACATTTGAGCAAATTAAGGCTGTTTGTAGGCACAAGCTTTCAGAGAATTTATTTAAATGGAAATGGAATTGAATTTCAAGGTTCCAGATGTTCAGTAATGATAAAAGAAGGATTAAAATTGTCAGGTATTTTATTGTAGTTTTAAACATTAAATACATCGTCATCTGATGAGCTTTCACTCTCATTGTCTGATTCGTCTCCACGTCCTTAGTAGTCCACGTCTTCTTCTTGTTCCTCTTCTTCTTATTCTCCTTCTTCTTTTTCCTCTTCTTCACCTTGGTCTAAAATAAATAAGAAAATCAACCTTAATGATATGGCGTCAAGCGATAGAGGGCATATAATTTGAGTGACGCTTACCTGTAAAAAGTCCTGGTATAGAGTCATCTATTATTAGATCAGCGCAGAAGGGAAGTTGGTCACCCTCGAACCATTTGAATGTCAATCTTCCATCTTCCTCGGGCCAGCCAGCATTTGTCGGTGTCAGGTTGCTCGATCGACGTAGATGAGCTCCTGCCCATATCTGTGTCATAGTTTTATATAACGCTGTTACATCTATCCATCTTCTGTACTCTCCAACACCAATGTCTAGCCATACATGGGAATTGTTATTCTGTAAAAACTTCATGTTGCTCAGCAATAATACCAGAACATCTGTGTCATTACACCGTACGGATATAGCAAGAAAAACCCATCAATGATTATAATGCCCGGATAATCTGGGCCTTCAGAAACAACTCTATTTTTCAACAGCCGAAGCAGAGTCGCCTTCTGGGTCTTGTGATGTGCTCCGCTAGGGTGACAAAAAGAAGGTGCAACGGGGGATATTGAGAAAGTAAGAGTAAACTGCAGGTCAATCTGGGCATTCAGAGAAAGACTGAGCAATGTTCCAAAAATGTCCCGTTGAATCTGATTTCCTGAACTTTACGTTGATAATCGCTTTCTTTTTCGTAACTATTTTCGCAAAATTCATTACTTGGTTTTGTTTGATGGTTTGCTCAAATCGATTGCCATTAGCTTGGCATTCGGATATGAACTTGTTGCGGAGCGTCCGCCCTTCATTCTCTATCCCCAAACAAGAACTTTTCAATTGCTTCTGTGGCAGATTCTCCTGTTGCAATTCTAAACAGATTTCGTGGGTCTAGTTCATCATCAAACTGATTAATGCTACACTTTATCATGTCTGTGAACTGTTGTATCTGCTCATGGCTTTTTTTGATACTGCTATCTCTCAGTTCAGCAGTGACTTCACATCCTTTTTGTAGTCCGGCTTCCTCTAGTACATGCGAAATCACAGCCTTCAGTATGATACAACTTTGATTGACGTCATTAGAACTTAGGCCAATGACGGCAGTTCTCGATTAATTCATGTCTTGTTCATCATTTTTAACGAGAATTAATCGAGAACTGCCTCGCCGCGGTATAAAAATTACGACATTTTTTTCGACTGACGGAAAGTCGTTTGCTAACCGCCCGTAACGTTTTTCGAACTTTTCTCATTTAGAATTTCATAATCTATAGAGTTTACCTGCGATAGAGCTCGCTGTTATGACAGGGGTTTTTGGTAATGGGCTGCCGTACTAATAGGTGTGTAAAAAAACTATTGTGGGAATATTGGTTATCGTTGAAGATCCAGACACACTGAAATCAGAATGCAATATCTGGTACATTCACTATCTTTTCACTGACTCAAGTTCATAATTCAAGACAAGGGGTAGTTTTGCACCCTGTGATGGGTTGTTTTCGTGAACTAGGTCATAACCGATTTTTAGTTCATTCTATTAATAAAACTTAGGTTCAAGCTTTTTTCGCCAGTTATTGGAGCTTTTATGCAGATTTGTATAATATTGGGGTGGTTTTCACCCTCTTGAGGGTGTGTCTCAATTACTTTGTTTAGTCAACACCTTCGTTCATGCATTGAGGTAATAGACATACTATATTTCTGTTCATGGAAGCTTTTTAACTCAATAGCATCATTTTTCCCTATTTTCATCCTTATATAGGGGATGTTTTTGGCCCTTCTGAATTAATCAATGGATGTACGGATTCGTCGATATTAGATATGAATACTGCGTCGAAAAATACTGAGAATATCCTGATTGCTCTGCCATGGCTAATGAGTATTCATTTTTTGTGAGGCTGTGTATTTTTTGATAGCATCACGCATATCACAAAAACCAAACATATGCTCATCTTGAAATTTTGTATTCAGGATGTTCTCATTATTAACAATAATTTAGCACTTAGTTTGAAACAAAATTCTAGGGCTAGAAAATGGGCGATTTTTGGCCTATTTTTGGGTCACTCTTTCATCTTGCGAGATGTTGCTTTCAAACTATTTTTTTTTCGTATTTGTAAATTTATATTGATTAAAAAAATTCGTTATTTATAACGATCTCGTCCTTCTAATTTAATTAAAGAGAAGAAGTTTACTTAAAAAATAGACAAATTTGCTGACATTTACTAATGAAGGCAGCTGTCCACAAAATTTAGATATCATTATTAGATAAAAATTAAAAGCATTGCATATTTTTAATTACTATTTTGTTATTGTAGATTAGCATAATAATTCCATTTGATTATGATAATTATGCTAAATAAGTACGCTTTATCTTTTTTAATTAATTTTATTCACACTTTTACACAGATGGGTTAACTAAAGAGCTAAACATGTTTATATCTTAATATAAAATTCTCATTTTGACGATATATTACTGTTACCCAAGCATGTAAACGGTGTTATATATTAACACATGTAAAATTAATTTTTAATCAATCATATTAATATATATTACTTAGAAATTCAAAATGCTGGTACACCTGTAATTTGATTTAATCAAATAAATATATTGTAACCGGACTAATAATTTCATAGCACGCTAAAATATAAGGGTGTTTGTGTGCGAGCAAACCGTGGTTAACACATGAACTGATTAAGGAAGGGGAGGATTTAAAAAATACCTATTGGCTACTGAATCAGTTAGGGGATTGTAATCTAATAAATGTATATAAGACTAAAAAAAAAACTTATAACAAAAACATTGACAAGGCAAAAAAAGAATATTATGCTAATAGAATTGAACGAGCAACTAATGGCACTAAAGAAATCTGGTCATTAGTTAATACCCAGCTTGGTAGAAAGAATAAAAATAGTATTACATCTATTAAAATCGATGATGTAATAATCTCGGACACCCAAACGATCTCGGATGAATTTGCAAAATATTTCTGTAATGTAGCAAGCGAAAAATTATCTGAGCATTTTAAAACTATCCCAACAGAATGTACAAATGGCTCACAAATTAGTGACACTATGTTTTTATACCCCACTGAACCCGAAGAGGTTGAGGAAATAATAAGAAATTTAAAAGATAAGACATCTGTTGGTATAGACGGTATATCTACCAAAGCTCTTAAATTCGTCGCGGAGATTATTGCAGTTCCTCTCTCTTATTTAGTAAACAAATGTTTTGAACTGGGATATTTTCCTTCAGTATTCAAAGTGGCAATTGTTTTACCCGTACATAAGAAAGGTGACGAACAAGATAAAGAAAACTATCGCCCGATATCCATTCTTTGTATTTTGTCAAAAGTAATTGAACGATTAATTTTCAACAGAGTCATAAATTTCTTAAATAAGTATAGTGTTCTAACTGAATATCAACATGGCTTTCAGTGCAATAAATCTGTTGAGACAGCAACTTGCCAGCTCTTGCAGTTTATATGTGATGAAATTGACAAGAGAAAACATGTTATTGGTCTATTTTTTGATCTAAGCAGAGCCTTCGATACACTTAATGTTGATTTCATTGTATGTAAGCTGCAGAGTTCTGGTATCAGAGGGTCTGCGCTGAATCTGATCAAATCTTTTTTAACTGATCGAAAAATACGTGTGAAAGTATCTAACTCTGTTTCAAATGATTATGACATAAATATTGGTGTTCCACAGGGATCTGTGCTTGGACCACTAATATTTCTGTTATTCGTCAATGATCTTCCATCAGCTATTAAAAATGCCCTAACTATTATGTTTGCAGACGATACCTCCATTGTGATCTCAGCTCCAGATCCTGAGGAACTTAACACCAAAGTTTTGGAAATTTTGACAATCTACAAGGAATGGTGTGCCAAAAATACTCTTATCTTGAATATTGATAAAACAGAATGCCTATACTTTTCTAAACGGAGGACACCTCCTAGTGATCTGAATAACATCATTCCTACAGGACAATTTTCACCATTTACAAAATTTTTAGGAACTATAGTAGACGAAAATCTATGTTGGGAACAACATATTGATTACTTATGTAAAAAGGTTAACTCTGCGTACTTTGCTATAAAACAAGTAAAAAATGTATTCGATACAAAATACCTGGTAAATATATACTATGCATTGGCATACTCCCATCTTTCATACAATATTATAGTCTGGGGACGTGCGACAAATATAAATAGAGTATTCATACTGCAAAAAAGACTCATCAGATTAATATTTAACCTGGGCCCTAGAGAAACTTGTAAAGCTTGCTTTAGGGAAAACAGAATCTTAACAGTTCATTGTATCTATATTTTAAAGACTATAATGTTTATTAAAAAAAACCTTTATAAATTCAATGTAAATGCTAATATCCACTCACATGATACTAGATACTGTAGCTTACTCAGAACGACTAATCATAAGTCAACATATGAAAAATCACCTCACTATGCTGGAATTAAATTATATAATAAGCTACCTGCAGAAATAAAAAACATAACATCAATAAATAAATTTAATAATGAACTAAAGAAGTTTCTCATCATAAATAGTTTTTATTCCGTTGATGAATATTTCGAGTGTAACAGTGATGTTTAATCATCTGTGATAAAGTTATAATGTATGTAGTTGCATTACAATTTGTCTGTATAATTTTTTTATCTTATGTTTTTTTAAATTGTACTTTGTGTATTTTAAATTGTATTTTCTGCATTTTTAAATTGTTTTTTGTGTATTTTACTATGTATGACGTTCATATATGTACCCGGTACATCTAGATGACAAAATATAAATAAAATAAAATAAAATAAAATATGTATGTACTCTCGTGCGCAAAAAAAATGGGAAGTCTTATAACGTATTTTTACTAAAATCTAGTTATGTACATCTGACTTTAATTTTTGTGACATTGCCAGTTATTTGTCAAAATTCATTGCAAGTGTGCAAATAGAGACAGATTTACATTAGAAAAAAATAGTTGTCCTATTTTTTTTGCTCACGACAGTACATACGTACGACTTCAAATTTAGTGTAAGTATGTGTAAAATGTCAGAATATACTTCCTGCTAAAATTGGGCCATATCCGTCAGAAAGAGTAATCGCCTGAATCGTGTAAACTGTCATGTTTTGTATAAACTATTATAATTTAAAAAGTTCCTAATTTCATTAGGTAGCACATTGTAAGGGGTTATTATTAATTAAAAAATATATTAACTTATTTTTAATGAGACTATTACGGAACGGTTGCATTTAGGAGTTGTCAATTGCGAATACCTATTTTAACAATAAAAATAAAAATGATATTGGGTGTCTACTTACCCTCAGTAGCACCACATAAAAGTGAATGATGCTGTATTCAACCAAAATAGATATTCAACAAAAGTAATTATATGTTTAAACAAAAGTGTTATAAATATGTTTTTCTCCGATTGTGCTGAAAGTCAAATTTTCTAACTTCAAAATGACTGCAGAAAATATCACTTTGCCGCAGGCCGTGCGGCAAAGAATTTGCCACACGCCTTGATTACATCTTCACGCACCGGAATAAAATGGTGTGTTTACCTTAAAGAATTTTGTATTACTTACTGGTAATAACAATTAAATCCTATAAATGTACATTAATTACACATGAATTGCAATTACAAAGTCAAATTTTCTAACTTCAGAATGACTGCGGAAAATGTCACTTTAAATAAAATCTAACAGGCAGCAAATTCAAAATTTTGGAAAGACTTTAAAAAAGGGAAATAACTTCACAACTGTAGAAAAAATAGTATGTAACACACATGTGGCAAGCTTTATTGCAAAACGATGTATGAAAGTTCATACGAGTTTTATATTACTTACTGGTAATAACAACTAAATTCTATAAATGTACATTAATTACACATGAATTTCAATTACAAAGTCAAATTTTCTAACTTCAGAATGACTGCGGAAAATGTCACACTAAATAAAATATGACAGGCAGCAAATTTAAAATTTTGGAAAGACTTTAAAAAAGGGAAATAACTTCACAACCGTAGAAAAAATAGTATGTAACACACGTGGTAAGCTTCATTGCAAAACTCGTATGATAGGAGCACTCGCTGCGCTCGTGTTCCTACTTTCATACATCGTTTTGCAATGAAGCCCTTGCCACACTTGTATTACAATCTACTATTTCCTACGACTGTTAAAAAACTTTTTAACGAACATAAAACATATGTTTATGGTAACAGTGAAAAAAAGTAAAAGCGAGGTAAAAAGGCTAAAAAAAAGTAATATTATTTTGCTCTTATACATAGCCGGATCTATAAATGCATTGAAAGCAATTGAATCTCACGATTTTCGCTTTAGAAACGTCAAATTATGGATTTGTGTTTTATCGTTTAAGATAATTTTGAAATTTATTTATATGAATATGGAAATTAAGCAGTCGATTCTCGAGTTGGTTTTCGAAGGGATAGGTAGTGCGGCGAAACGCTCCCATGCAAAACGAGAATACCGGGTAAAACTCCGTTAAATTTGCTAAAGCTTAAGTGAATTGTAGCTCAAAAAATTCCGCATGTGAATCGGTGTGCCATAACAAACGAACAAAGTTGAAGTAGAATTAATATCTGAAAATTACTAATACAGAGTTATTTAATAGAAATGCTCCGCTATCAGTAAGTGAATACGTGCATCGATAAAATAGTGCAATCCAACCCTCGACACTCAAGTGGGTTCAACATTCGTATACCTGCAGAAACTCGATCAAGAATCAAGGGATCAGATAAGTGCCTATATTTTTAACTTGTATTAAATAAATACATTTTCTTGCCAATAATTTCCTAATAATTTTTTATTTTTACTTTACTTTATTTACTGGCTGGCTGTAAATATTGAATCTGAACTGAGCCCGAACTAGTCAGTGGCTTTCTATTAGTTTACTAGAATACCATGCAAAATGAATGAACTTTTTACATCGCATAAACGGATAATGGAAATTCACGCGATACAATCTTTTCTCAAACGAAAAAAGAAAAATACCCATTATAATATTAGAAGACTTCAACGCATATATAGGACAAGATGACCAGATGTAGGAAGATTAAAGCATCATTGGAAAAACTCTACTCCACACATGGTTTACCAAAATGGAAACGCACTGAAAAATCAAGCACACATATCTGACTTAACAATAACATACCCGTGGAGCAAAACACAAACCTGTCTGGGCATTTGGAGGAATGGAAGCTCAATCTTACAAATAGATAATATCCTATTAGGTAGAGAGATAAGAAAAAGCAAAAAGAATAGCAGAAGTCAATACAGACCTCAAAATCATATGTGGAAAATTGGAAATAAAAGAAGAGAAAAGACGTAAAGGAAACAATAATATATTACAGATAGCTGCAAATAGCTCCCTACTACAGCACGAAGACTCCCAGAAGACATACTACGAACAAATCGAAAAACAACTGACAGGCGAAGAATTAGACTGGATATCAATAGGTAATGAAAAATAAAAATTGCGACAAGAAAAACGTTAAAAAGGGACAGGTAACCTATGAGCTCGATAGGAGGAAAAAGAAACAAGTACAAATAGCTAATAAATCGCCGCAGGACACATCTGAACTGAAAACAAACCTCAAGAAAAGCCTAATAATGGAGCGAGACCCGTCAACAAAAGAGAGTTGGAGCAGCGGAGAGGAACACAAAATAGATGAATAATACTCCATAAGAACAACGAACAAACTGAACTACCGAAGAACAGATCTGACGAACCAACTGGAACGGAGAGAAACGATAAAGGAGAGAATCAAAACGGCATACAGAGTCACCAGGGCAATCATACCATTCACTGAGAAAAATAAACTATTATGGGACCTTACCAAATGTATGTACATAGCCGTCAAAAGGTCAACGATGACATATGGAGTCAGAAAACGCGGCAACAACAAAAGCCAACAGAAGAAATTTTTGAAGAGAGCAGAAAGCAGCGACATAAAACATCAACACTATTAGGAAGGAAAATAAAAAAGGATGGAAATGTACGCAATAAAGTACTGGGGACATACCCAAGAAAAGGACAACACATCTACTGAAGAAAGCGCTAGTACCAAACATCAACAAACCAAAGACAGGGAGGCTATGCTACAGCGTAGAACAACAACTGAGAGGATCAGGATCAAAAAATGAACACCACAAAGAAATCGCAACGATATATACTCTACCACAATCTGAAATCGTGGAATCAGAAGACTCAAAAACAAGATTCGAAGAAGCAGAAACATAAAAAGAGGAGCGTAAACACTCCATATTACGACACAACGTGGCAACATATTTCAGAAGAAGACTCAGAATAGGCAGAAATCTAGAATCAAAAACACAAAAAGGGAGCTCGAACGCTCCCTTACGACACAATGCGGTAACGCATCTCACAAATACCTACAGCTCCCATCCCACATTCCATTACCATGCGCCGTCTGGCTCTCGCTGATGGCAACAAGCATGACCTTAGTCCAACCCAACGTGGATGTAGCAGGCTCAGATGTATACCTGGGAGTGGCAGTAATGCCTACCGCATGCTGGTAAATCAATCAATCAATCAATTAATCAATCAATCAATATGGAAATTAAGCAGTCGCAGAAAAAATATTGTATGAAACTCATGTATAAGTGTCTTTTTTCAGGAATGGGCAGTTTGACGCAGGAACCATAGATGAGTGCGGCAATCCCATGAGTACCACTTTATGTATTTGTATTCTTTAACCATTTCACCTCAATGGCGATCTCAAGTCTAGGAGATACAAATTTGTCTGAGTAACAGAGATGGGGACCTACAGTCTATAGTGGAATCCGAACCACTTCTTGGGGATAATTTACTATGAAAAATGGTTTCGCTGTGTGGAGCTTGAACCCCTTTTTGTTTTTACGACACATACATTATTCTAGTTGTTGTATGGTTACCTATGGATGGTTTCTTTAAAATTTATCTGGTAGATGCCTAAAATAATATTTTTCAATAATTGCGTAAGCAGAAATAAAAGACAATATTTTTAAATATTCTACATCTACCTTGAAAGAGCTGATTCTTGGTACACGTTTTATATACATTTTTCTACTCCTATACTTTAGTTTATTAGATGTTCCCTACCTGTACTGTAATGAGATTCATTAGGATACAGATTTTCTATTAACAAAAGACAAGTTTATAACCAATTGAAACGGGACACACAACAACATTCTGTCAATATCAACAATATCAATAACAACAACAATATCAACATCTGACATCTAAAATTTATCAATTTTGACAAGTCATATTTACTGTTTATCTAGCAAATTTCAAACTTTGTGCTTCTTGCAATTAAAATCAGTGAACATGTGTGATAGTGAAAGTGAAATTGAAATAATAATCAATAATATTTCCTAAGTTTAGTTTTCATAATATTTCCTAAATTATAATCTATAATTAATAAATTTCAGCAATAAAGTGTTAATTTTCTATTTTATTATGACTGGTTGTAGAAAAAATAGTGTATGCAACTCACAGTTAATGGCTAGCTATTAAATGGTCGTTGCATAATATTCTATTTCAAGCATCAGTATAATAATTATTTATTTTTCATTCTATAATAAATATGTCTATCCAAAACTGTCACGCCACTGGATAGAAATAAAAATAAGAGAGCTAGCGGTACCGCCAAGAGTTATGATAAGAGTAAGCGGCGGAGGCCTGGGCTAGTTTGGTCACCACCCGCAGGTCTTTAATGGAGTTGATACCTATATGAGATCCATGGATACCATAGAAATGTTTTACTCTCCATATACGTTCTACTTGGGCCTTACGCAGCTTGCCGACGAGCGACGGTAGTGAAAATATAAAGACCAGATAATTTGTGGTCTAAAATGAACATAAATTTCTCTAAATACGGCCAGGTGTCACTATTAACGGCGCTACAGATATTAGATTAATATTAATGTGTGGTTTAATATTCATAGGGATTTTTTAAAAAAAGGCCACCGTTGAGATTGTATTGCTCAATGAATGAGAAATGATTTATCTAATTACGAAATAACAATTTAATCGAAGGTCTATAGGTTTTATGACTGAAAATTATAGGAGTAATTAAATACATCTATTAATTATCATGATATAATGTATTTGATGATGATGACATAGTTAAATAATAGATAATGTTACTTCTGCGTATACATATATATAAGATTTCCCTTTTAAAAATTTCTTTGCTCTCCTCGTTCTTAAGTGATTAACAATTGAAAAACATCTTCTACATCTATCATTTTTTATCGGTTGTCACAAGCGGCTTGGCTAAGCTCATTTAATGTGTAAATATCTAAGTGACATGACAAATGTCAAAACATCCGGTGCGATACCTAAATTTTTTACGACAAAAACTTATACAGTCAATTTGTTATTTGAACCGTGAACAATTTCTACAATATTTTTTTTATATACGCTGTGGTTCATAAGTAGCAAATACGTTCGTTTTCAACGTTATTAATAATATTTATTCGAAATCCCAAAAAAGTTCAATTTTTTATTTTAAAATTACACTTTGTGGAGCAAAATTTTCACCCTCCATTTCAACCCCTTCGTGACAATTTTTAAATTTAGCAATTGAAGTTAGGGTTTAAATGCAGTGCTTCCTGCCTTAATAGAGGTGGCGCAATAGCGTGACCAGCCCGTTCTCCTGACTTGACTCCATTAGATTACTTCTTATGGGGATAGCTGAAGACGAAAATATATGTTCTATAGCGGACAATATTGAAGATTTAAAAATAGGATAAGGCAATAAATTAAACAAGTAAGTTCTTGTTGTGTCCTACCTCACAATTACTTATCCTTAGGGTGTCTGACTGGTTATTTTTTGCTCAGTATACAATCATAATTTTCATTTTGTTGCAGTATCAGAGCTTAATGTTTGAAGGTGTTATCCAACATAGTATAGAGGTTTTAACTTCGTAATAATGTAATATGAAACGGATTTCGTTCATTTTTGGCAACTTAATAGTAAACGCATCAAGGAAAAGTTTCTATATTATGCAGCGGCTTGCAAATTTATAGGGGGTGGATGTCACCCCTTTTCAGGGGTGGCAACCAAAAAAATACAAAAACGTTGGAGCTGAAAGAGAATCAGATTTTAAGAAGAAAAGGTTCTATGTAACTTTTTATATACACTGATAGCTTTTAAGTTATAACGACCAGAAAATTGGGATTTTAGAGGTTTTTCAAATAACCCGAAAGTTATTACATTAAGTGAAAACATGCTAGAGACAAATAAGAAAACTACTAAATTGGGGATGAATTTCGTTTTATGTGCAAAAACGCCAAGAACTAAAATGAAATACTATTAATTAGGCTTTCAAATGATTTTTTGTCTATTTCTATATTATGCAGCATACAAAACAAAGAAATTATGATAGAAACAATGTAATTTTTCACACTTTTTCCGTTAAATACAGTATGATCTATATGCTCAATTTTTTTCGTCCACTTACAGCGCTTACTTTAGAAGAAAATTGTATTTTAAACCGTAAAGAGATTTTAGAAAAAACGTAACATTTTTGTCTATCTGCAAATATCTGCAAAAATATTAGTTTTTGAAAAAATAATGGTGGACATCAAAAATGAAGCTTATAAACTGAGAATTAATTTTTTTTTTTTAATATTTGGGTAGGGCTGCTAGTTTCGGAGATATTTAATTTTATAGATGGCATTCGACCGTTTTTAGGATGAATTATTTAGTATAAAATGTTGAATATTTTTTAGACTGTGACACTTCTATCAACAATACCAAGGAACAAAATTACAGATAACACAGGCCGACAAAAGAAAAAATTTGTTGTTTTTAGTAAAGTTTTCCGCTGAATCCGAAAATGATAAAAAAAAATTCAAAAAATCCTCAAAAATTCAAAAAATCAAACTGGCCATCCAACCCACCTATCTTTAGTAAAATTTTTCGCTGAATCCGAAGATGATAAGAAAAAAATTCTTACGTATGGATTACCCCCTACACCCTCAATTCCTCCAAAAATTAAAGAATCCAAACCGGCCAACCTATCAATGCTAAAACATTTTAGTTTCGCAATCGCAAGTTATAACCTGGATTCAGAAAATACCTTCCGAATGCTACCTAGCTTAAAGTTACTTAAGATCTTAAAACTTTTTGTAAAATAATATTCTTTCACTGAAAAATGTCATCAATGCTAAGATGACCGTAATTTGCAAATGCTATCTGGGGCGAGATTAAGTGTACGAGAAAAGTGAACTTGTAATTCAAAAATATTTTTTAGTTTTGGTTTAACCGACAGATTTTATAAAAGTTATAACGGTTGCCACGTCTGATTTGTATTTACTCCTATTTTTGAAAAGAGCAAGTGAGAGATACGGATGAGTAGGGGAGATCACGTCCAAACAAATTTTTTGATATTTTCGGATTCAGCAAATTTTACTAAAGATAGGTGGGTTGGATGGCCAGTTTAGATTTTTGAATTTTAGGGGGAATCCACACGTCACAAATTTTTTTTAATCATTTTCGGATTCAGCGGAAAATTTTACGTCTCTAAAACAACAAATTATTTTTTGTCGGCCTATGTAATTAATCAATAAAATGATTTTCTGTTTGTGTCTAAATCTCAAAAAATAAAGAAGTTATGGCCGATACAATGTGCGTTTTCACAACAAAATGTCTCCATTTTGTTTTTGTAATTGCTCAGATTTTTTTTTAAATGCTTTTTTTTCGTTAATATATGGCATCACCTAGATGCTCAATTTTTTTGTACGTTCAAAACACTTGTTTAAGAGAAAAATTTCCATCCGCCATATTGGCGCCGTCATTTTGATTTTTTTAATTTTGACTTCAGATTCATAATCAATGATCCCAAAAACATAACTATCTAATCCTACGTTTCAAGAATAAATTAGTAATATATTTTCAAATATTGAATAAGTTTTTATTGAATAAGTTCCCACCCTTTGAGGGTAAGAGCAAGTGTCCGGACCATATAGAAACTGAAGACGATACTTTTTACTACAATAGTAACCCATAAAGAAAAATTATCATTACATTCGAAATTATTCCTAAATGTTACATATTTTTACCTCTAGGTACTGTACTAATATGTATGACCCCATTCTCAGTTGTTGCAGCTAAGGTGGTATATGTAAATATCAAGTTGGAAGTCTTAATTCTGTCTCCCAGCACACTTCACACGTGATCACTATAGATGTTGAAGATGATTGGTGACAGGATTCAGCCCTATCCGACGCTTTTGCTAAATTTGTTAGAATTGGTGTGGTCGTATCACCAAAACAAAGTTTTCATCATACAGTCGGTGAGTTAATGAAGACCAGATGTCTGGCCCCCGGCCCCGACTCCAATAATATAACCAAAGTTTGCCCTATTCTACATTGTCAAAAGATTTACGGTAGTCTACGAAACAAAGGGTATATAGAGTGTAAGGAGTCGGAAAGTTTGCAAAATTGTGCTAAAGTTATGAAATCTATCTCCCCCCCCCCCCTAGTTTTCGAGGGTGATGAACACGAATAACAGGGTGAAAAAAGTTAGTTCTTAGTCATGCGCACCACCTGAAACGGCCAAAAACGACCCCTTCTTGATTATTTCTCATATAACAGCTTGGCATCGACTATTTTTGCAAGGATTTTTTATTTTTTCATGGGGATATAACAAATGGTGAAAGGTGATGTCAGGTAGTAGACCGCAACCACCCTCGGGGGTGAAATCTACCCTGTCAGGGGGGTGTAAAATTGCTTCTTTTTTTTGTTAAAGACGTTTACTCCCCGTTTTTGAGGATGCTAATCAAGGACAATGGTAAAAATGTATTGTGACAACCTCTGGGGTTGGTCTCACCCCCACCCAGAGGGAGGAGTGTTTTTTTGATTTTCTAATTTGTATATTGAGTGGGAGTGGTTTCAAAGTCACCATTTGTCCATTTTAATCCCCATCAAAAATGAACCTATCCTCGGAAGGATTTGAAATTCAGGTTCCTTAAAGCGGGATATAAGGAAGAGAATACCTTTGTTAAACATTTCTGCTTTTAATAAATTATAATAATAATAATAGGTTGGATTAACCCTAAAATTGCTACAGGGCACGTTACAAGGGCTTATAATATACATATCACACAAAGGGAGATTATGTAAATGATATGAAGTAATTAGGAACTGAACATAGAAAAAAATAGATAAAAGTTATAAGTAATATAAAAACATGGAAAGATTATTTTATTCAACTTTGTTCAATCACAGAATAATTCAATTTAACCATTTTATACTGGTAGTCTAGAGATAAATTTTTCACATATTTTTTTTACATACAGGACACGACTTGTAGTACAATGTAATATTTGTTACAAGACATTAATATAACCTAGGACACTTACAAAGAGAATTACATGATTCATATTCCTCGAAATGAGCATCACATTTAATCCTATGCCTACGGTGTACCTACAGAGAAATGGATGGACTCCGGATACCTCGAGGACACAAGACTTTCCCAGAAAACAGTAAAGGCGGCGAAAACAAATAAAATAATAGTACGAGTCCCTAATATCAGCGGCATACACATTGATCGCTTTCAGAGAAATGGATAGACTTCGGGCTTCAACGCGCTCACGATGTACGTCGAGAGAAACTGATGGACTACGGATACCTTGAGGACACATGATTTGCCCAGAAAACAGTAAACGCAAATAAAATGATAGTACGAGTCCCTAATAGCAGCCAAGTAATTGCCACGTTTTTATTATTATTATTATCACGAAAGGGGTGATTTCCGACAGAACGGGTTGAACCAACGAATAACCATTTTTTTCTTGATCAGCGTCCTCTAAAACGGGGAGTAAACGTCTTTAACAAAAAAAAAGAAGCAATTTTACACTCACTGACAGGGTAGATTTCACCCTTAAGGGCAGTTGCGGTCTACTGCCTGACATGACCTTTCACCATCTGTTATATCCACATGAAAAAATAAAGAATCCCTGCAAAAATAGTCGATGCCAAGCTGTTATATGAGAAATAAGCAAAAAGCGGTGGTTTTTGGTCGTTTCAGGGGGTGTGCATGACCAAAAACTTTTTTCACCCTGTTATTAGTGTTCAGCACCCTTCGAAAACGGGGGGGGATAGGTTTCATAACTTTAACAAAATGTTGCACTTTTTAGGGAAAATCCCGACCCTTTACTTCTTCCACTAATAGGCTCGTAATATTTGGCGACCCGATAAGTGCGACACATGTGTCCCTTCCTAGCTTGAAGTAACTTTCAGCAGGTGGCTGAATATATAAGTCTTTGGATCTAGTCCATGTTATTCGCTGTTAAATTTACGTTTATTTTGATGCCTACAAAGATAATGTAATCAAGTATGATACGGTGATATGTGATAAAGTAAGAAAAATATTTCTGCATTTAATTTGATACGGTAGGCATTGCTGCCACTCCGGGAAACATACCGCTGGGCCGGCTACGTCTACACTGGGATTTGGGTCATTGTTGTCAGCAGCGAGAGCCACGTAATGAATGTTACAGAGTGTGGGTTGGGAGTTGTACGAGTTTGTGAAATGCATTTCCACATTGTCGTAGTAGCCATGCCATGCTCCTCGTTTTGTGTTTCTCTTTCTAAAAATGACTCCTCCGTTTCTAATTCCGGCAGAGAATATATCCTGGTGGCTTTCGAGGAGCTGGTGATCTGGCTGTTGGTTTCTGGGTCTTCTTCCGCGTGGACTATGTTTAGTACTTGACCATTCAATCATCTTGTTGTGGTCTTCTTCTGAAGCGAAGTGAGCTCTGCTGGGCTGAGCTCCTCTGTTTGTACAGGTTTTCAGGAATCGTGTTGTGAAAAATTCGCATGAGTAACAGTATTTCATTGCGTACATTTATATCCTTTTTGTAATTGTTCTCCTTCCTAGGAATGTTGATGTTTTATGTCGTTCTTTGGTCTTATTATTTTTGAGAGTAGTTGAATGATGTCCCTTCCAGCTCTTCTGACTTCTTCTGTTGACTTTTGTCGTCGCCACGTTTTTACTATTTTATTATTATTATTATTATTAGAAACGCGAGCAGATCTGAAGATCCGCAATACTCAGGCCTATCTGCCCATTGTACATTCGTGACATTTAGGATACCCTAGAATAGACCAGGTAGATCCCGTAGTTCCTCCAATTGTAGAAACTGCCTTTCGAAATACCTATACCTTGACGCTCCTATTGGTGTACAGTGGCATAGAATATGAGTGATGGTTTCATTCTCCACTTCACAGATCCGACAAGTAGGATCATCTTTCAACCGTATCGTATGCATTTGCTTGTTCAGAGTACAATGTCCTGTTATCAGGCCTACCATCCGTCTCAACCGTTCTCTATCGAGCCCAAGCAGCCACCTTACGGTAGAGTTAGTCGAAGGCCCCTTTATATGGAGCTTCGACTGCCTCATTCCAGGGCCCTGAGCTCAATAGTTGCTAAACTGTGCCATAGACCAGTCTTGCAACTCTGATTGAATCAGACTTCTTGGCAGACCGAATGCTGGCTCCGGGTCAAGGAAAGGAGTTTTTGCTCCTTCACCAGCCAAACATCTGCTTCTTCGTTGCCCTCGACATCGCTGTGTCCGGGCACCCATATAAGTTTAACTGAGTTGTGTTCACACAGCTCAGTCAGAGTGTTTCGACAGTTCAACACCAGCTTGTTTGGTGCAAAAGCCCTCAGAGCTGCTTGACTGTCGCTACACGTATGTGATTTTTGACGAAACCTCTTTTGAGGTTTTCGCTTGCACGCAGTAAAATGGCATATATCTCGGCCTGAAATACACTAAGGATATTTACCAAGTGGCGCCGATATACGAGCCCTTGGTTTGCCCCCGTGTACACCAGCACCAGTTCTCTGCTGAGCCTTCGATCCGTCTGTGTACCATTCCAGACCTCCGGGATCCAGAAGATTCGTTTTATCACGTCCCCAGTCATCTCGACTAAGAATATGGAATAGTGAACTTATAGACGGGGAGACACCGGTCTTCCTCTGACTGAGCAACGACCTGGTCCCTTATGGGTAGAGCCAAGGCCTTGTTGTGCCCCACCCCTTGCCCCACATTCCACCCTTAAACAGCCTATTTTCTGCTTTCGTAGCTTCCAGTTCGACTTTGAGGTGCAGCCTTTGCAGCCGTTGGAGTGGTCCTGATTGCTCCTGTTATTCCTAGGCAAGCAAGCTCTTGAACTTGTCATAGGCGAGCTCTAATTGTGGAGCGCTCCTGGGATCGCCACCACACAAGTGCCGCATATGTTATGAGGGGTTTCACCGCGTTTTTAACTCCATATGTTATCGTGAAAGTACCTTCCTTTTGATGATATAGAAACGAGAAATTAATCGAAGTAAGCGACATGGTGTGAAACGGCTCACTAATATTTTTTTTATTTTGGTCTCGATGTAATATGTATCAGGGATGTATCAGGGAAACGAAAATGTGTCGGTGTAAATAACTTCAGTGAATAAATCTATGAAAAGTTCGTGTGGCTATGGCAATTGCAAATTTTATTATGGTAATTTTTACGTTCTTGTTTGCCTATAAGCATAGTCGGTGTGTGTATTTGTTTACACAGTGTTTATTAATGACAGCCAATACAAAGTAATTGGCTATGCTCTGTTTGAGCTTTATGTATTAATTTTAAGTTCCTGTTTACCTTTAACTTACATCGATATGGGTGTTTGATTAAACCATTTTAATAATAACCCTAACTAAAAATTGTGAATGACTTGGTTCTATTTGCTCTAGATGTTCAATTTCTAATTGCCGATTTGTTCTCAACAAATAGTTAACTATTTATTTTTTAGTGTTTTATTTTTCCGTAAGTAGATAGATATAAATAGATATTCGTATAGATAAATATTTATTGGTATTTGTACACTTACAAAAATGTCCTGATAGACCCCAGGACGAGAAGCGTGTGTCCCTGTTTTTTCTCCTTTGTTGATCTTCAATATTTATTTTTTTATTGTCGACATAGGTTAATTGGAATAAATGTTTTTTTTAGGGTAGCGGTTGGCTGTATGGCTAGTGGCCAGATGCCAGAAAAAAAAATACACTTACAAAGCATCTACATCAGTAAGAATCCGTAGCAACCTAAGCTTGAGTAACTTTTTGTTAGTGAGATTAAAATCTAATAGAAGAGAATAAGTCGAATAGAATAAGTTTTTATTTGTGCTAAAAATGTATAAAATTGTACAAAAATAAACAGTTCAGTCACAGAAACCTAAACCTAAAAGGTGTGTTCGTGACGCCTCTCATATATACAATTTGTTAATAGGATAGTAATAAGATCACAGGTAAACAGTTTATAAAAAACAATAAAATAGTACTTACTACTAAAGTAAAACTAAATAAAATAACAGGAAGTAGATTCTTAAAATAAAATAATATAAAGTGTTAAGTTACTAATTATATAAGTTTCTTAAATACCATAAAATAGTACTTATTACTAAAGTAAAGCTGAAATAAAATGATACAAAATACATTCTTACAGTAAAATAATATAAAGTTTTCTGTAATTTACTAATTATATAAGTTAGAGTATTCTATAATGACAAAAAATATAGGACTCTAGATAAATGTGTAATCAAGCTTTACATTTTAATTTTTAATCCACATTTTAATTTTTTTACTGTATAAAATGATGCTGCCATTAAATAGTCTAAGTTCATTCGATAGTATATTGTAAATTTTAGATAGGTAATACAGAAAATATTTTTGATTTGTCGTTTTATGTGAGATAGGAAGTATTCATTTATGATTTTTTATGGCCTTTGGTGTTATATTTATGTTCAGAGGTTTAGGGATTTTTTATGCTTATAATAATATTTCAGTATATCACATATATACAGTTCTCTTAAAGAGAGAACATTAAAATTCGAGAACAAGATTCTAGTTGGGTAACGCATTGGTTTCCTTCGGATGGTTTTAATAATTATTTTCGGACAGACAAATACTTTTCTAGATTATTTTATAAGTTCCACCCCAGGACAGAATACCATACGTTAGCAATGACTGTACGAGAGCATGGTAACAATTCCTAATCAATTTATTACTAAAAACCGCTGCCCAAGGAATCACTACTTCCACATCCAGATTTTCTATCCAAGCCTCTCATAACAAAAAAAAATTGTATGTGGAAATAATTGTTTATAGAACTTTAATTATATAATATTTGAAATCCCAAAACCCATAAAACGATATCCCACACGGTAGTGGGGTGGGGATGGCTGAGCGAAAAAAAAAATTTCTGTCTGTCCGTCGGTCTGTAACTTTTTTTGTGCGCACGTTTACTCTGGAACCGTTTAAGATATGGACTTAAAATTTGGTACACGTATGTACTTTAACGGGATCTGGAACTAGATTATATTTTCATCTTATTCCGTCGAAGAGTTGGGGGGTAAAATGGGGTAAGTGGGGGGGAGGGGGGTAAATAGGTAAATCAAGCAGGTAAGAGTCCATAAAATTGGTATTTAGTGTATACAAGAGAAGCTAAGGTTTCAAAAATTTTTTGGCATTAGCCACCCCCATTATTAAAGGGGATGTAAAAAATTATGATTTAGTGTGTGTACAAGAACCAAAAACTTCAAAATATTCTTTTACTTCATCCACCCCCCCCTATCATCACTCTACTACCGATGTGGGATTCTGGGGTAGACGATTTCAAATATCATATTATTAAAGTTCCATAAACAATTATTTTCAGATACAAAATTTTTTCGTTGTGAGAGACTTAGATAGAAAATCTGAATGTGGAAGTAGTGGTTTCTCGGGCAGCGGCTTTTTTTAATGACATGCCATATTTTAGGTTTAATTTAAAAAATGCTATTCCACTGACCTTTAATTGTGTGTAAAAAATCATCAAAATTGTCCCAGTCGCTTTAAAGTGAAACCGTAACAAACATTTGCTACAGTATACTTGGCATTTGCAATTTGTTTATCTACCTGTTAACTTACAAATAGCATTTTCATCGCAAAAGCTTACAATATACCAGAAGTTACATTTTCTGGAATAATGTTTTTCTGAAAAATTTTAATATTTGGCAAAAATTGTTAAATATTCAAATGAAGGAACATCAATTTTTATTTTGGAGGAACAAACGGAAACGCACTCTTACCCACTGAATTGTATGCTGAGGATTTCCCTAACCGGCAACCGCCCTACGTCCAAACTTCATCAAAGATCCATCATAGATTAAGAGAAGCCGGTACTGTAAATTCAAATAAACAAGACTGTGGAGTGCAGACGTCGACTTGGACCTGATATTGAAAAGATCTTACAAAGAGTGATCAATAATCCCAGAATCGATGTAGCTGATCAAAAAGGTATTCAAAAGGTATTAGGTGGTAAGTCTCTCATGAGCAGCTGCTCTACTCATATCATGCTCAGAGGTCACACGCCTGGAAGTATAAGATCACCAGCCTAACCTATCTGAGCATCAGGGTAAACTTTAATGAACATTTGGGCGGCTGTGGTTGATTATTTGATTGCATTGCCTAAATTGTGCCTACTATCTATTTCTTTTTCCATCAATTCACCTTTTAAGGAGAACCCTGAAAGGTACACGGTTGAGGTGGGCTAGCCCACCTCAACCCACCTACACTACCCAATGAACAATTTTTTTTATAAAGCTTCTCGAAATATCATCATCACCAAATTATAAAACCTTTTGCAATATCAATTGTTAATGACAACGTTTCAGTTACCCCATGTACCTCTTAAAGATCTCTGGCGCGCTCTATAAGGGTCACCGTTATCACTATTTGGTAACTTTATATAACTTTAAATTTTATTGCGAGTGACAGAGATATGAGTGTTATCTTTATATAACTTCTTATAGACCTCTTTATAGGCCTTATGCGCCTTTTAATAACGATGAATAACGAAAATGTTTTCGCGACTACTTTATAAACATTCACGGAAACCACAAAGTTTAGGCAACCGTATCACTTTATTGAATATCCTGCCCGCTCTTGTGAGAACAAGTCAAACCAAATCAAATTTTATTGCATTTCGTTCCCAAATACTAAATAACATCTCTTTTTCTTCCAACGAGTCTTTTTTTCTTTCGCTTATGGAATATATCTAATACAAAAATATCTACAGTGTGTTTCACTTCTCGTAAAGACACCCCTGTATCTTTTTTATTTGTGGCCGAATTAATTTCAAATTTTTATCAGCCATACAAGTCCATAAGACGACTTTATTCAACACATAAATGCCGTCTATATCTAAAACGCCGGCCTACTGCGATAAAAAGAAAATGTCAATTTTCGAGAAATCATAGTAGGCTTAGAGATAGACAAAAATTTTGTTAATGAAAGTTGTTCAGGATCACTTCATATGGCCCTCTGTAAAATTTTGTGAAAATCGGAATATTTTCAAAAAAAATTTTTTTGTTTCACTTCTCGTGAAGACACCCCTGTATATTTTTATTTGTGGCCGAATTAATTTCAAATTTCTATCAGCCATACAACTCCATAAGGTGACTTTATTCAACACATAAATGCCGTCTAAATCTAAAACGCCGGCCTACTGCGATAAAAAGAAAATGTCAATTTTCGAGAAATCATAGTAGGCTTAGAGATAGACAAAAATTTTGTTAATGAAAGTTGTTCAGGATTACTTCATATGCCCCCTCTGTAAAATTTTGTGAAAATCGGAATATTTTCAAAAAAAAATTTTTTGTTTCACTTCTCGTGAAGACACCTCTGTATCTTTTTTATTTGTGGCCGAATTAATTTCAAATTTTTATCAGCCATACAACTCCATAAAGTGACTTTATTCAACACATAAATGCCATCTAAATCTAAAACGCCTGCCGAAAAATTTTGTTAATGAAAGTTGTTCAGGATCACTTCATATGCCCCTCTGTAAAATTTTGTGAAAATCGGAATATTTTCAAAAAAAGAGAACTTTTTCCAACAAATGAAAGTTGTGAACAAAAATCAGCATTCAATAAAACACTAAAAGGGCTTTTTGATGAAGTGATCCTGAACAACTTTCATTAACAAAATTTTTGTCTATCTCTAAGCCTACTATGATTTCTCGAAAATTGACATTTTTTTTTATCGTAGTAGGCCGGCGTTTTAGATTTAGACGGCATTTATGTGTTGTATAAAGTCACCTTATGGACTTGTATGGCTGATAAAAATTTGAAATTAATTCGGCCACAAATAAAAAAGATACAAGGGTGTCTTCACGAGAAGTGAAACACACTGTATATTAATGAGCCTCTCAGATATTTGGCCAAAATTTTACTGCAGTTCTTTTTGGTTTTTGGACTGTACATATGGTATGATATACCATAATCAAACTTAATTTTAATTAAGAACGTATATTAAAGTAAAAATATGATTTCAATATTGTTCTTTTATAAAATATTTCATCATTTTGCAAAAATTAAAAATTCATAAATAATATACCTGTTGTTTCTTGTTTGTTTCTTTTTCCATGACAACCCAAAATCATTTGTCTGGGGTAAGTAAGCTGCTACAGTCCACGTGGCATTTCCAATATGTAAGTTTTAGTGCGCTTATAAATACTCCGAAACCTCTTTATACATTTGAGGAACATTACGGCGCAATGGTAATGGAGCTGTTACATAACTTCTTAGAGTGTTCACAGTGACCAGAATTGATATTATATAACTTATGGTAACGCTGCTCACTATGATTGGTTATAATCTCGTAAAGTAAAAGTCGCCACTGCATATAACTTCCAACTTACACACAATCTTATTTACTATTTCTTTAATATCATAAACATTGCAAACAATGAATTGGTTGGTTTTGTCATCATTGTCCATTAACTGTAAGTTAGGTACATAATGAAGGATTCGGCTTACATTTCATTTCACATTTCGGCGAAAAATACCACTGAATTTCACTTTTTTCCAATTTAGTTTTTCCATGTTTCACTAAACACCAAGGCACTATATATTTACGTATATTAACTATATGAATGACAACCGGCTGAATGCATTATTTGGTAATGGGGCATATCTGTACGTTACCAAAGGTTTGTTAAGCTGGTTACAAACTTGATAATTAACATAACATACATATAGATTGAAGTTTTAATGATGTGCTTTTGAACACAAAATAATACCCAGATTTCATAAAGATAAAGGTAATTGCTATTAATATGGATACAGTAAGTTTTATATTTATCACAGCAAGCACCCATATGGGAATTGAACGCTATTGGTTCTATAAATTGGTAACTGCGACTATTATAAAAACTCATTATATAACATATATTAACCGTTACTACGAGTGATATAAGTTGGAGATTGAAACGTTTCTGTTACCACTTTATAAAACCTAAAGCTCTTCGGCCTTTTAGTAATTTTATATACCCCCTGTAAAACTTCGCAACTAATTAGTAACCTTATACACCTCCAATATAAACTAGCAACATTAATAACACTCTTATAAAAACTAGCAGTTACTCAAACTGGTGAAAGTTGTTAATTGGGTGGCCAGCTAGTGGACCCAATCTGAATCCATCGGAAATTATTGGGTTATTTGAAATCCCTCGTTTACCACAGCATGCTTAGACACTATTGGCGACTTAGAACAGCGGATAATTAATGATGGTCAAGTTATTGAAATAAAAAATGAAACCCGTTAATTTGAGTTTATTGTCATTTTTGAGTGAGGAACCAATTTCCTAAAAACCCCGAGGTTATTTCCGAACATCCTGTATTATAAATATAAATTGGACTGGACCTATGATTATACAACTACTTGTTGTTCTGTTGTTTTTGTTGATTTTTGTGTTATTAATAAATAGTATTAATATTCTAACATTTATTTTAACATGCTATAATTACTTTCAGAAATTAATCTATCGAGAGATTTATACCCGTTATAATGCTATTCACTGCAAATATTTATTTGCCACGTTATAAATTATATCTAGTGAGTAAGTTCAGAATACCATTACTTACAAATCTAGAATTAATGTGACAAAAAGTGTGTTTCCCAGTATATTAGAGCTCACATAGCGTTACGCATATTAATAGCTAATTTATCAAAATAATTAGGATAATTTTCGTGTATTATCTAGTACGATTAAGTTATTGAAGTAGCTGTCAAAATGTGTCGAACCAGCCTCAATGGATTGGGAAAACATAACTGCTTGATATCCTGAAACGGCATATAATTAGATGAACATAATATCGTTAATTATAACCACGGCCGACTCTAGAGTCGGCCGTGTTATAACTTTACTTCATGCTGTTGCATATAATCCTTGAAATATTATGAGGATCACTTTAATGTCTCGCCTCGTTCGACAATTTTTCGCATTTGTCCCGAAAAACTGCATTTTTAGTCTATAGCCCAGACGACAGAAAACATTTTATAGTGAAACACTGATTAATTTTCTTTTTATGAGTTCGTGAAAGTGTATATAATAATATTCTGAAAAGTTTACATTTCGCTCGGATACAGAACATAAAAGAAAAGTGAAAAAAAAAATGTATTATCCATTTTTTCAAAATTTTGAAATTAAGTCAGGGTAGGAAAAAATAAAAAATATAGGTGGATAGACCACGTGTTTCTGAACAAAAAATATAATATAATTTATCTCTAAAGCTACGGTATTTCTGGAAAAAAATAGTGAAGTAACTTTGTCACTGTGCGCGATCTGCGCACGGTTAAATGCATACTATGGAACCTTTAAAAATTCTTAGCTGTTCTATCGAGTAAAATAAAGTTTTTTTTCTTTCTGGTTACACGTTTTAAACATCTTTCTTAGTGAATAGGAGGATAAATAGTGAGTATGGAGGGAAAATATATAATTAAAAATGCATACACATAGCCGCTGAATCGCTCTCATGAATTTTTACGTGCGTATCCAATGGATTCCTTATACATTTGTTAATGTATTGGAAAAGTTCCCGAATTTATATTTAAAACGCTCAAAGATATTTTCATAACTATAAGGATAAGATCGTGAAAATCGCAATTTCTGATCATATTTTCGAAAAAATGCATACAAGTGAACGATTTTGTATTTGAACATACGAAAAATATACATTTTTCCGAAATAGTGATATTTTATTTTTTTCAGTGGGTCAATTTCTCGGCAAATTACAGCCTCCGATATATATATTTATAAAAAAATCATCAAGCAAGGAAATTAAAATGATTTGAGATGTACTTTTTTTTTAATCCTCGCTACTACAACTTGATAAACCATAATGATCATGAAGTGTACATACTTTTCAACAGTTTTCAATGAAGAAAGAATTTTTTTGAAGTGCTTTTATTTTTTTTTATATTGTTTATTGCGACGATTGAGTTCGGGCGTGATAATATATACAAGTATATTTTTCCCATCCATCCTTTGCTTGTAGTGTTTAAAACAAAAAAGCATGAGAAAGCTACAATTTCCATCTTTTAAATGAACCAACACTCATGTAGATTGGACAAATTCTGATTTAGTGACATGTAATTCAGTGCGTCGGTGTCACAGTCATGCGTATTCAAGCGCGTGCATGCATGGATCTCGCTCCGAGTTATAGAGTTACATTTGATTATTTTTTTCCGGGAAAACCGTGGCTTTAACGATAAATTTTGTTAGGACATTTTTTGTTTATAAATATCTGTATTTTTAATTTTTTTCTAGCTTGATTTAATTTCAAAATTTTGAAAAATTGGAAAAATTTTTTTCACTTTTTTTTATGTTCTGCACCCGAGCCAAATGTAAACTTTTCAGGATATTTATTATATACACTTTCACGAACTCTTTAAAAAAAGTTTACTCAATTTGCAAAATTTTCATCGACTGGGCTACTATGTGTCATAAATATAGCATTTCGTAATTCGAATTTTTGTGCACAGGCATATCCAGGAGTTTTCAGATGTGCTCGGCATTTTCTTTTCACATTTTTATTCGAGTTTTCCTGCTTGCCCCGTTTTTCAAACACGTTACTTGTAGACGTAAATCGTCGTACAGATATCTAGCTAGAACGAAAAAGTAAAATTAACGGTAATCCCATTGGCTCAGCACCCAAAATTTTGTACACCAGATTTCCTCTTTGATAATTTTTTTTGATGAGGGGGGGAATCTGAAAAAAAAATTTTGAAGAGCAGGGGGGCGAGAAGTTCGATCCTCGGATTTCTTGAGACTTCCTCCAGATTTCCTCTTTGATAAAAAAAATTGTTTTAATGAGCGGGGGGGGGGGATCCGAGAAAAAAAAAGATTTCCTGAGATTTCTTCGGATTTCCTTTTAAGCGTACACTAGATTTCCTTCACGGTTTGCCCCTCGTTCCTCAGCGTTTTATTACTTATGTGGTAAATTCGTCGTATGTACTATATTCCTACAGAGACATCCCTCGTTCCTCAGCGTTTTATTACTTATGTGGTAAATTCGTCGTATGTACTATATTCCTACAGAGACATTCACTCATTGATATCACAGCTCCACAAAAAAAAAGTGGTCTGTCCGGCGGACTACACCAGTGTATCCGTATATATTTGGACCCGCTGAAACCGAATTAATTCGAAGTCAGAATTGTCAGATTGGCTCGTTTTTCACTCCTAACCCCAAAAAACACCCAAAAAACACAAAAAAAAAATGGTCTGTCGGGCGGACCAAACCAGTATATCCTTATGTATTTAGACCTGCTGAAACTGAATCAGAAGTCAGAATTATCAGAGTGGCTCGTTTTTCACCCTTATCCCCAAAGACACCAACAATACAAAAAAAGTGGTCTGTCCGGTGGACTATACCAGTGTATCCTAATGTATTTTGACCTGCTGAATCTGGATTTTGGGGTTAGGGGTGGAAACCGAGCCAATCTTACAATTGTGAGTACGGATTCGGTTTCAGCGGATTTAAATACATAAGGATACACTGGTATGGTCTGCCGGACAGTTCATTTTTTGGGGGGCTGTTTTTCGGGATTGGGGGTGAAAACGAGCCAATCTGATAATTCTAACTTCGGATTCGGTTTGAGCGGGTCCAAATATATAAGGATACACTGGTATGGTCTGCCGGACAGACCACTTTTTGTTTTTGGGGGTATTTTTTGAGGTTAGGTGTGAAATACGAGCAAATCTGACAATTCTGACTTCGAATTCGGATTGAGCAGGTTAAATTACATAAGGATCCAGTGGTATAGTCCGCCGGACAGACCACTTTGTTTTTGTTTTGGGGGTGTTTTTTGGGGTTGGGGGTGAAAAACGAGCCAATATGACAATTCCGATTCGGTTTCAGCAGGTCCAAATGTTATATAAAATTATACGCTTATTATCAAGACTTAGTCGTAACAAACCTTCACAGGCATATCATATTACATGATAACGACTTCTCTTATTAATTGCTTATCTTCAAGATATCATATTACACCTTTGTTTCTCATATTTTGTGCAGACTGCAGAACTGCAATTCCTTTGTTCTATATTTTGCTTACTCAGGTTCTGTATGTTATAAATATGACTAAACACGCTTTGTTGAATCAGTTATTAAACTCACTTAGAATGAAACACTTCTAATTATTATATATTCCTTCTCCAAGAGCCAACGTTGGCTCCATGTAACTAAATAAAAGTTTTTAAAAAGTCATTCATGTGAACCGTGATCTAACATTGGCGCAGTCGGTAGGATCCGTAAACATCATCAGAACAAGAAGCCTAACTGGTAGTGAAGCGTAAGAGAACAAGGAGAACATCTGCAGAAGGTGCCTAACTAGTGCGTGTACATCTACGAGAACAAGGAGACCTTCCTCACTGGTGGTGGCGGATCCCAATCCCTTGACGGCCGAAGAACCTACTCATGGAGATGAAATTAATGTAAGTCATTTTTAAGAATCATCTCGTTATTTTACTTCATTTTACAATTATTATTTCTCACAATTATTTACGTGTATTATAAGGTTAATACACTCAGCGAACAAAGCCAATTCTGTTATCAAACAAATCCTTTACAAGCTACAACGCAACAATTCTAATTTTAAGTTATTTATTTTCGTATTCACGAAACAACTGTGTATTATACAGTTAATACACAATTTATTAACGTACGCAACATAACAAACTATTTCAATTCAATTTCCGTATCATACTGCTGATACGCAACCAATTTTAGTTCAAAAATTTACAAACAAAAAGCAAAATGCCAAACAGAGCTCAACCAGAGACAGTTCAACCAGTCCAACCAGTTCAACCAGTAGTGCCGACAACAGCCGAGCAACCAGAACGAGTCGAACAAGTCGAGCACGAGGTAGAGCCTTACAAACTCTCAGAAATTTTCTCGCTAATTCCGGAGTTCGATGGTAACGCCATCAACCTCCAAACTTTCTTAAACTCATGTCAGTGTGCCCAACGCATGGCAATTCATGACCAGAAAATCTTGTTAACAGTGCATATCAAAAATAAACTAAAAGGTAAAGCTGCCGAACTTATAAATTCGCGCAACCCTGCCACATGGCCAGAAATTAAAGCACTTCTAGAAACCCACTTCGGTGACTCTAGAGATTTAACAGCTCTTATCCAAGACCTACAACGAATTCACCAATTGCCTGGTGAATCCGCATTAACATTTGTTTCGCGTCTACAAACGCACAATGCGAAAATGCACGCTGCAGTGCAAAAACAAAATTTAATTTCGGAGCAAAGAACCGCGCAAACAAACCTGATCGAAACTATGACATTAAATAACTTGTTAACGGGTCTAGAACCAAATCTAGGCAGAATAATACGTGCCAGTAACCCTCCGACTATAATGAACGCAATTATTAGAATTCGTAGAGAGCTACAACTCTCTTATTTTGAACAACAAAAATTCCCAAAAAATAGTCCAGTCAAAAACCCAGTAATTCAACAAAAGCGACCACAGGGTCCAAATTTGCAACAAAAGTTCTGTTCCTTCTGTAAACGGAATGGACATGTAATAAGCGAATGCCGCACAAGACAACAGTCTCTAAACTTTCAGAGACCAAGTTTCCAAGGAAACCCAAACTCACAAAATTTTTCTCATCAAAACTTCGCACAACCGAGTAATAATCAATTTAGTCAGAGGACATTCCCTCAAAATAATCAGCCAAATCAATCACAGCAAAACAGGCCTTCAGCCATAAGGCCTAATTTTACGCAACAGCGACCATCAGCTATCCAACCTAACCCAAATTTTAATCGCTTTAACCAGCAAAAAGCTCATCATTTGAATTACGAACCTTATGACAATTATGACAATCAATGTAACTATAATCAATATAACGACTACTCTTTCGTCGATTATCAAAGTTACCAAAGTCAAAATGAATCGTACGAAAATTACAATTTTGAAACCATCCAAAATTTCCAGGAGAATTATACTGCTAATTCTCAGAACGAGCAATACGAGGATTATACTGCTAATCCTCAGGATTTTCGTTTAGATCCGGAGTACCCCACGGATACTCCGACACAACAAATAGACCAATTCGACCAAATATCGAACCAAATACAAACAATGAATCTCAACGACAGTTTCGATCCAATGCTGAACTTCCCAGAACAAACGTTCATGTAAATACGCTTTCTCACACCTTATTAACCGTAAATTCAAAAAATCTTTATTACATCAAAGATGCAACCGGCAAATTTAAAATTCTTATTGATACAGGCGCAGGTATATCAATTTTTTAAAACCTAAAACAGCTGAAAATTATAGACGTAGATCTCCTGAAAATGTAATTATACAGGGTATTACTGATCAAAAAATTTATATCAACGAATCTGTTCTAATCCCATTCTCAGACGAGTCACACAAGGTTTATATCTATAATCTAGATATAGATTTTGATGGACTACTAGGCGCAGACTTTTTAGAACATTACGAATGCCGAGTAGATTTTAAAAATAAACAACTAGTCACAAATTTTAAAACCGTACAATTATTTAAGGTTACGGAAGAAACTACGGTAAATTTACCTTTACAACAAACTATTAATTCCGATACAAAAAATTCAAATTTAAGCAACATCAAAAATTTAATTTCTATTGAAACTCGCATGGAAAAAATTTGTAAATTAAAATGTAATCTGCAAAATACCGAGGCTATACTGTTAGCCCAAGAAATTGAAAAGGTACGCCTACCAAATGCTCTCGTAAAAATCGACAGCAACGGAGAATTTCTAACTTCGATCGTGAATGCTAACGCAATACCGAAAACTATAAATTTCTCTAACCTTAAACTAGAACCAGTACAAAAATTCAAATCAATTTTTAATTTAAATACTCAAAATTCCAACAGACATCCACAGACAGACAGATCCTTTGAAATCAGGAACGAATTGCGCTTGGATCATCTAAACGAAGAAGAGGCCGAAATAGTAACGCAGCTTTGTTTAGACTTTCAAGATATATTCTATTTAGAAGGAGACAATTTGACCTTTACCAACGAAATCAAACACCCTATTGACACTTACAATTCCCGACCGATATTTACGAAATCGTATCGCTATCCTCAGGTCCATAAAGAAGAAGTTAAGTCCCAAGTATCGAAAATGTTAAGTCAAGGTATTATTCAACCCTCAATCTCACCTTGGTCCTCTCCTGTCTGGGTAGTTCCCAAGAAACTGGACGCTTCTGGCAAACAGAAATGGCGCGTTGTAGTCGACTACCGCAAACTCAACGAGGTTAAAATCGGTGACAAATATCCTCTTCCCAACATTTCCGATCTTTTAGACCAACTTGGCAAATGCCAATATTTCACAACCTTAGACTTGGCTTCTGGTTTCCACCAAATCGAAATTAATCCCGCAGATATTCAAAAGACTGCTTTCACAGTTGAGAACGGTCATTATGAATTCGTGCGAATGCCATTTGGATTCAAAAACGCTCCATCAACTTTTCAAAGAGTTATGGATAACATCCTGTTAGGTATTCAAAACGAACGATGTCTCGTCTACATGGACGATATCATTATTTACTCTCCTACAATTCACGAACACATTTCCCGTCTAACTGAAGTCTTTAAACGCCTTCAAAAAGCCAACCTCAAAATTCAACCAGACAAATGCGAGTTTCTCCGCAAGGAAGTCGCTTATTTAGGACATCTCATTACAAAAGACGGCGTAAAACCGAACCCTTCGAAAGTCGACGCTATTTTAAATTTTCCTCAACCGAAAAATCCAAAAGAAATTAAATCATTTCTAGGCTTAGCCGGATATTATAGGCGCTTTATCCCTAATTTCTCCAAGATAACCAAGCCCCTAACAAAACTACTACAAAAAGACATACCATTTCTCTTCGACAATGATTGTATAAATTCTTTTCAAAATTTGAAACAAACATTGACGACAACTCCGATATTAATTTACCCTAATTTTGATGAACCTTTCGTTCTAACCACTGATGCGAGCGCATTTGCCATCGGCTCAGTGCTGAGCCAGGGGCCTATTGGCAAAGATTTACCCATTGCCTATGCTTCTAGAACCTTGTGCAGTGCAGAAACTAAGTATTCAACGATTGAACGCGAGCTTTTATCGATAGTGTGGAGTGTAAAGCACTTCAGACCATATCTGTACGGTAGAAAGTTCAAGCTTGTAACCGACCACAGACCACTCACCTGGCTATTCTCTATAAAAGACCCAGGAAGTAGACTTGCCCATTGGCGACTCAAATTAGAAGAGTACGATTACGAAAAATTTATAAACCCGGCAAAATCAATAAGAACGCGGATGCACTTTCCAGAATCAAAATTAATCATTTTTCTGAATGTTCCAAATTCTATTCAAAGGTTCTAGCCGCGAATGACGAAGAGTCAGACGACGACGAAAACCCAGACAATAACGAGATCACTGACGAACAAATTTCCCAAGAATTCGAAACTTTCGCCAACTTATATAAGACAACATCTTTAATTGACTATTCGAAAATCAAAGCCTCGAACAAACAACTTTTGTATCGAGAACATAAAGATATTATAACTTTATTCCAACAAAATAACCTACAAGACCTCCATCATAAAATTATCGAGGACATATTCGAAGAAAACCCCGAATTTCATAACGATAAAATCAATATTGTATCGAGCAAAACAGTCCGACATAGGAGATATTTTATCATCCCTCTACCTTTTGATATCGAATCTGTAATTGAACATCTATTTTCGGTATTATTTAAAAATCAAGATGTCCTAGATCTCTCTAAGACATACTTTGTCGAAAATAACTTAGACCTCCCCATTCTTGAAATCCTATCATTCATTTTTGCGGAAAAAGACTTAAAAGTAGTAATTTGTCAAGATATCGTCAGAACTGCCGACGAAGATGAAATTCCAATTATATTGGAGCAAAATCATTTTGGTAAAAATAATCTACACCGCGGAATAAATGAAACGATTCGAAGAATTAGAGAAAAATACACTTGGCAAGGTCTAACTAAAGACGTTGAAAATTTTATAAAAAATTGCAAAACTTGCCAAAAGACTAAAGTATGCCGGAAAAACCTTAATATCCCTCTAGTAGTCACAGAAACCCCAAGAACACCATTCGAAAGAATCAATATCGATTTATTTGAATTCCCTACTCGAAATTACGCTTTAACCATTCGCGACGAATTGACTAAATTCACGCAAGCATATGGAGTCCCGGATAAATCCGCAAAATCTGTCGTAAACACTTTGTTGTTATATTTCCAATATTATGGTACCCCATTAAGAATCCATTGCGATTACGGTGGCGAATTTGACAAACGCTTGCTCAAAGATCTCTGCACCCTCTACGACATAAAATTAACTTATTCAAGCGTAGGACATCCTCAATCGAACGGATCCATAGAAAGATTTCATGCTACTTTAGCCGAAATGATAAGAATCCACAAAACTGAAAACCCAAACGAACATCCTTTCACGATTTTACCATATGCGGTAATATGCTACAATAATTCGGTCAATAAGACACATGGTTTTACTCCATATGAACTTATATTTGGACATACGTCTAACAGACCACCTGAAACCTTATATAACCAGAAAGAACTAATAACTAAATATGTCAGAGATTTGAACAATAGAATATCCCACTATTATAAAATAGCCCGTAATCGAACACAAGCTCAAAAGGAGAAAGCAAAAGTTCACTTTGACAGAAATGTTCCCCAGAAACGATCTGAGTACAAAATAGGTGACTTAGTTTATGTAAAAGAATCACAAATTAAGAACAAACTACAAAATAAATTTAACGGTCCCTTTAAAATAAAAGAAATTTTTCAAAATTCTGCTACCCTATTAAATCTCGAAACAAAACAAGAAACTAAAGTAAATTTTGATAGAATGAAACCATATACTGGAAATTAAATTTATTTTCAGGTTTCTCCTGCCGTTCGGATCAGCACTCTGTCAATACAAAATTACCCCGATCAATAACACTGTTGGTGTATACTATCACCAAGACACGGACATCGTGGTGACAAATGACAAATGGACCCTGCTAGTGCATAAAAATATTTCATCCCTCAAACTAGCTTTTGACAAAAATCAAAATAATTTAGACAGAATCTTGAACACCCTCGATGGTGCTGACCAAAAATCAATCCTGTTTAGAAGCGAAGTCAAAACAGATTTTAACCTTTTAATGCAAATAGCTAGTTCGATAAAAACGAAATTTGACGAAGTCTTTTCAGACACAAAGAGATATAAACGCGGAATACTTAACGGTTTCGGAACAATATTCAAATCAATTACCGGAAACTTAGACGCCGAAGATGGCGAGTACTACACTAACTGTATAAATAAATTAAATAATGACGAACATCAATTAGAAAACTTAATCAAAAATCAAATCTCAGTTACAACTTCTGTTATCAAAAATTTCAACTCAACTATACAAAAATTACAAATTGATGAGGAAACATTTAACAAAGATATCATAGAAATCGAGCACACAATTCAAACCATGACTCAAACGATCCAAGCTGCCGAAATAAAATTAAAATTTCTATACATTTCCGAATAACTAATGGCCAGCTATTTGTATATCGAAGACAATCTAAACGATATTTTAAATTCAATAACATTCGCCAGATTAGGAATTATTCATTCATCAATCATAACACCTGATCACTTAGTAACGGCGTTACAAGAGATTTCACAGAGTTTGCGAAGGAACAATTTACCTCTTCCAATTAAACGATCAGCAGTTGCTCAATATCTGGATATTATTGAACTAAAAAGCTTTTCAACTAGATTCTAACTTAATATTTGTTTTAACAATACCTCTCATTGAACCTCAAAATTACAACACCTTTCGTCTGTACCCTATACCTGTACTTGATAACAGAACTGGTCTACATCACTTTTTATCTATTTCACAAAAGTTTATCGCGAGAGACGATGATTCTTTAATGTACATACCTATACAAAATTTGAAAGAATGCAAACCACTTTATTTTGGAACCAAACTATGTTCGAACCTGTTTGCATATCCTATCGACCAAAATGCCATTTGTGAAGCTAGAATATTAAAACCATTGCCGAAACTCCCAGAAAATTGTCAAACTTCCTTCATCATTAGTCAAGGATACAACGTCCAAGAACTTGAAGACAACACGTGGCTAGTAATTAATTCCGAACCACTTCACATTACCATCAACTGCCCGAAGAGAGAATCCATAACAGAGCTAATTAACAAAAATTCCATCATAAAACTACAACCAGGATGTTACGCCTATGCAGGCATTACCCGAATACAAGCCAGTGCTAAAGACTTTTCCGAAATTAAGGACAATTCACATCCAATCCAAATTCCTTTTGAATGCTGCAATCACATGCCCGACAAAATCGAAATTCCAAAATTAAAACCGCTTAAATTAAACAGTCTCGACGTAGAAGATTTAGATATTGCTAAAAACAAACTAGAGCAATATTCCAAAGACCTAGATGACCTCATAAACGAACCTTTTGTGACCAAACATGTATCTTGGTTCACATACTTCATAAATCACTCTCATCATTCTATTAGTTCTACTTTACATAACTTGTAAATGCAGAAGAAGAAGATGTGGAGCATTGCGAATCCAACTCTCAACGGATAATCCTCCTTCACCTCCTTCAGAGCAGCAGAGTATTTACCAAATTTCCTAGACTGATCCCTCCAAGAAAGCGACCCGGTATTAGACCTCAAGAAGAAGAGGACATCGAGTTAACATAGACTTTCATGTGGAGTTTTACCCTTGTCTATTAATTTAGACTATTGCATTTTATCCTTATTACGTTATGTAATGTTTTATTATTGCTTACCAATTTTAACTTTTACATTATTTTATTATTTTGCTTTGTATTCATTCAACATTGTTTCAATTTATTTTTGCATTATATTCATTTAACGTTTTAACAATTTTCAAAAGTTGCTGCATAACATCAACTTTTTTATTAAGGGGGAAGTTGTTATATAAAATTATACGCTTATTACCAAGACTTAGTCGTAACAAACCTTCACAGGCATATCATATTACATGATAACGACTTCTCTTATTAATTGCTTATCTTCAAGATATCATATTACACCTTTGTTTCTCATAACTTGTGCAGACTGCAGAACTGCAATTCCTTTGTTCTATATTTTGCTTACTCAGGTTCTGTATGTTATAAATATGACTAAACACGCTTTGTTGAATCAGTTATTAAACTCACTTAGAATGAAACACTTCCAATTATTATATATTCCTTCTCCAAGAGCCAACGTTGGCTCCATGTAACTAAATAAAAGTTTTTAAAAAGTCATTCATGTGAACCGTGATCTAACACAAATACATAAGAATACACTAGTCTGGTCCGCCGGACAGACCATTTTTTTGAGGGGTGTGTTTTTCGGGGTGAGGGGTGAAAAACGAGCTAAACTGTCAATTCTAACTTCGAATCCGGATTCAGCAGATCAAAATACATAAAGATACAGTGATATAGTTCGCCGGACAGACCACTTTGTTTTTGTTTTAGGGGTGTTTTTTGGGGTTGGATGTGAAAAATGAGCCAATCTGACAATTCTGACTTCGGATTCAGTTTGAGCAGGTCCAAATGCATAAGAATACACTAGTCTGGTCCGCCGCACAGACTATTTGGGGGGTTGGG
Source organism: Rutpela maculata (assembly GCA_936432065.2). Taxonomy (NCBI): domain Eukaryota; kingdom Metazoa; phylum Arthropoda; class Insecta; order Coleoptera; family Cerambycidae; genus Rutpela; species Rutpela maculata. The sequence continues at coordinate 125,432,329 of OW386285.2, forward strand.
GTGAAAATCGAGCTAATCTGACAATTCTGACTTCGGATTCGGTTTCAGCGGGTTTATGTAATGAAGGAAAAATAGTGTAAATATTTCTTGCAAAGACGAGATTACCTTCCTCCCCCCATTTTTGAGGGTGATGCACACGATGGAAGTGGTGAGAGAAGCTCTTGACCGCCGCAACCCCCTGAAACGGCTAAAAACTTTTTATGGGGATCCCTTTATGTTTTCATATATAAACGGGTATGGAGAGTGATTTATCGACGGGTTATATTTGAAATAACATGGAAGCGGGTTATAGAGTAAGTGGAATCCAGACAACAGGCCTAGGGGATTGATTAAACCCTCCCGAGAGGAGTTCAAACGCATATCCTCCCGTTTTTTGGGGTCGGTGATCACGGGAAAAACATTCATTTTCAGCTCCAACCTCCTCAGAAACCACCCCTCACCCCATAATGATAAAGATGTATGTACAGAAGAGAGAGCAGAGGACGATGACGATGATTTTAATTTTAATTTAATCACTGAAATTGGTTTAAGCGATTCCGATTCAGATTCGCTCACTGAAACGGCGGATGAAGAAGAAAAAGAAATCGCGTGCGATGTGCATTTTGAGGAATATGAGAATTGTTATTCTATTTGTAAATAAACGACCTAGGTTTTTTAATTAATTGTAAGCAAATAATTTATTTTGTCATTAAAATATTTTAATGTATTTTTTGAATAAACAACATTGCCATTGAGGACAAAATTTATTATTCATTACTCCCCGATGAAGAAATCATTATACCCTACTCAGCAACCTGCACAATCATCGCCCTAGCGATAACTGGTGGATGAGAGTAAGTTTCCGTCCATTATATGTTGAGGAGACTCGGAGATGAAGGTGAATATTTTTATCGTGATCAGCGCCTGCGAAAACGAGGGAGTGCGTATTGACAATCCAACGTGTAATTAATGAATTTTACACCCCTTGGAATGGTTGAAGCAACCTCCGAGGTCGCTACCACATTCTCATCCATGAAAAATGAAGGGATATGCACAGGAATAACAATCATGTGTCGAAAAACTTGTAAATCCTGTATAGCATGCTTTCTGGTGAGTTTAATCAATCCACTAGGCCTGCTGCTGTCTGGATTTCACTTACTCTATAACCCCCTTCCATGTTATTTCAAGTATAATCCGTCGATAAATCACTTTCCAGGCCCGTTTATAATATATGAAAACATAAATTGAACCCCATAAAAGGTGAATACCCATAAAAGGGGTGGTTTTTGGCCGTTTCAGGGAATTGCGGCGCGCGGCGGTCAAAAACTTCTCCCAGCAGTTCTATCGTGTTTAGCACCCTCGAAAACGGGGAGGAAGGTGGTCTCGTCTTTGCACGAAATATTTACAAAAACTCGTCAAATAATGCTTCATTACATAGACTAATTGTACTTTCTGTAAACTTAGAAAAAGCAGGAAAGTCGCTAATGGTATTTCTAGAAGCAAGTCGCGTGATAATCAGCTCACAGGTTGACTTCTATGTTTTCAAGCCAGCTGCATACAGCTAGAAGTGTATACAGTTATTTTTTTTTTACTTCTTATGGCCGAAAAACAAGAGGTGAAACTACACATACCTTTCAAAGGTTAGATGGCAGAATAATGGAAAGTCTTTCTGAAAATGTCAGTTAGTTACACAGACTACAAACTGAAACCTTGGATAGACAAAAACTTACAAAAACAATTCAAATTTAAAAATCTCTAAATGCATTTACGCAAAGTTTCCCTAGCACCTTTTATGTATTCGTTATTCTGTGTGTTTTTTTAAATGAAAAGTATGAGGCATAATGAAAACTACATTCCAAATATTATTTCCGTACGTCGTTTCTTAATTAGTTATTTTTTTGTATACGTTTTCACCAAAATGTTTCATCCTCGGTAATAGTGTCAACTACATTCCAAATATTATTTTCTTTTTTGGTCCCTTAATTATTTTTTAGAATGATCACCCTCTATATTGTTTATCTAAAAATATAAAAGGTTTTCTTCCTAAAAATAGTGACAACCACTTTATAAATATTGTTATCCTCCGTCGTTTCTAAATAATTTTTTAATATGTATATTAACTAAAACCATTTCATCTTCTTGTCAGTTACATCTTGAATATTATTTTGCTTCGTCTTTGTTAATTATTTTTTTAAAGCGACCACTCAACTACATTCCAGATATTGTTTTCTACCATTGGTTCTTAAAATTTTTTTTCTAGGATAACCACTCTGTATATTTTTCACTAAAATTATGAGGTTTCCTCCTCGGTAGCAACACCAACTAAATTCAAAATATTATCTTTCATAGTCGTTTTTTAATTTTATTTTAGGGTGACTATCCCGTATATTTTTCACTAAAAGTATAACAGGTTTCTTCTTTGACAGTTTTGGTAAAAACATGCCAAACATTATTGCCTTCCATTATATTTTTTCAGTATTTATTTCTTTAAACGATTCACCATGTATATTTTTTCTTAAAAATATAACATGTTTGCTCCTTGACAATTGCCAAATATCATTGCCCTTCGGCGGCGTCATATTTTTTTCATCATTTTGTTTTTAGTGTCCATCTTGTATATATTTCACTAAAAGTATATCTCATTTCTTTGTTGACAATAGCGTCAACTACCTATCAAATATTATTTTTTTCCGTCAAGCGGTTTTGTAGATTTGGCGACAGATACTAGACAGACACACTGATATAATTAAATCACTTTAATTATCGCGATCTACGTAGTTTCAACGTGAAAATCTGAAAAAATATGATTGACGTGGCTAAAGAATGAGAGGATTCTGGAGAATACGATACTGGAGAGAAGCTTTTGGGGACGTATTTCTTAGAGGATCGAGCTCTTAATACGACGGGCTGTCCATTGTTCAGGGAATTCATAGCAAACGTCCCGAAACCCTCATTGCGAGAGCATCAATACGACGCACATTGGGGCTTTTCGTTGTCAAAGTTGACCAATATAAATAATTTTTTTTTTTTTTAAATGTTCCTTAGAACATTTCTAAACGATTCCTCACAGATTTTTTTATATAGCTTTATTTTGATTTCTTATTACTTATAATATTGATTTCACTGAGGTTTGAGAAGAAAAGCAATTTCTTACATCAATAATCAAAATGCATTAATACAGAGTAACTTTTTTTCCAAAAAGCTCGTGAGGGATCGTTCAAAAATTTTCAGAAATTAAAAAAAAAAATTATTTGTATTGGTCAACTTTGATAGGCTCTAACTACGAAAAGCCATAATGTGCTACGTCGGTCTGCTTCTTTAACTATTTATGTCCCATAGGCGTAGAGAAAGATGGAGAAACTAGGGCTATAGCAAGTCTGATCTTTCTACGTCTCGTGATGTTTCTGTCATGTCAAATTTAGCTCCACTGGCAAGCGTCAGTCTTGCCATCTTTCTACTATCTTACTATCATTTATTCTTAACTCATCTGGGTGGTTACACTTGCTCGGTCTACAACCATAATTTTCGTTTGGCTGTTATTTGCACTTAAACCACAATTTGAGCTTATACCTTGAAACTTGTTCAGAACATGTATGAGCTGAATCTTGCTTGCTGCAACATAGTGTGGTACAATGAGCAATTCGCTTATAGCTACTCCACCTTGACAGTTCTTCAGCATGCGTCGCATCACGTATTCACTGCCGATATCAAAAGGATTAGTGAGAGAACACAGCCCCTGTTTGACCCATTTACTTACTTTACCAAATTGTTATAAAAGTAACTATGTATTTACTGGATGTGCACAGAGGGAATCTGTCTTCAGTGTATTATGCCATCTGCATCTGCCTAAAGGATTTGTCAAAATATTTTTTAAAATAAGAAGTTAATAAATGTTAGAATCAGTCTTCTTTAATGGAAGTTGGTATTGACTTGAGAGCATTATTTTTCTCACGACCAATTTTGTATGACATCCCCAAGGGTCAGTAGAGCTTCATTGGTTTACTGGCTCCAGAGGACAGAGCCAATTTTGCCTACAAAGAAGCACTAGGTTGCTAACCTAGTGCTTTTTTGTACGAAGCGCTTCATTTTACTTCAAGCAGCCTTTATTTGTTTGTATGAAATATTTGGTTATCTAACTTTGGTTTAATATTTTTGTGTTACTTTCTTCATGTTGTTATTGTAAATTTTTTTAAGGGCTTTATTTAATTAACAATCTCGAAGTAGATTTTATTTAATTGAAATAATTGTTTTCATTAATCTTGGTTTCATCTATCCTCTCTATTTTCTGCATTATTCATTTTATTAAGAAATAAAAATCTTTTTACTATTTTCGAAACAAATAGTTATTAATAAGTTAAAAAATGTAAGAATATTTTTGAAATTAGTGATAACAAATTGTTTCCTTTTCATCTTTATATCGGAGCTAATGCCACCATTATGTGATTTTATTATTCTCCTAGCGAATAACAAATGAAACATTAATGCCATAAAGCGCATTACAGATGCCCACCGGAAGGAGCGAATTAGCGGGAACAATGTGGAAAAACGGTGTTATGGTGGAGGCCTCTTGCTCTCTGCCCCGGAACACACGCAGCTATGAAATTCAAGCTAGCGTGACTGATTATATAAATCAACCTTTATTTTCACCCACCGCTACATGAGCTTACATGAACATTTGTCATGTTTTTGTTATACTTTTTAATTATCGTTAATGTAACATGCTTGTCTGCATAAATGCCGCTGTTTGTCTCTCGTGTTTTTAAAACTAGATCAATGTTACTAAATAAGCTGACAGTATCCATGGACGTTTATTTTTATTGTGGTAGATAGAAGAAATTGTGAAATATGGTAATGAAGCACGATTAACATATAATCGAGAAAATACGCATTCCTGAGTTAAATGCGAATGAGATCAATTAATAAATAACTCAATAAATATTGAATAGTGTTCGTAGGTGATACTTAATCTGAGAGGCAGACACATGTGTCAATCAAAATAGTACAGTAGAATGAGGAATTAAAATAGACAAAATCCAACACGGCTGGATTTCTCTCAGGCTTTTTTTTGTGTAAAATTCCTCAACCGTACACACAGAAAAATGTGCGAAACATGTTCTTTCAATTGTAAAAAATCACACTCTAAATTGGCCTTAAAAAAGTGACGAAACAATTCATGCAAATAAACAAAATAATTTTGGAGTCATGATCTTGCACCATTTATTCATTATAGCCCCGGAGACGGTGACACTGAAAGCCCCGTCATAGCGGAATAGAAAATTTTTTATGTGAATTGATAGTTAAAAATTATACGAACAAAATAAGCTTGGTATGCCTAGATTTAAAAAGCCGAAAAAATTTAAAAAAAAATTAATTATTATAAAAATGCAATGTTTTACTGTCATAGCGGATATTGATTATTTGTAGTGTATTCGATAGAAAATTTCGTACTCTTTCAGAAAAAAATTATGCAAACCACTGTATTTGGCCCGACGGGTCTGGCATATCTATTTGAAGTGTGTGAAAATTGGATAAAATTTCTCCATGATCACGTGCAAACTTTTCTTTTTGTTTGTTTTGTTGGTTTCGATGTGATCTTTAAAAACATCTTGGTATGCGGGCCCAAAAACTGCCGGAAGTATCCATTGCATGGACTCGATTCACATCTATTACAAAAAGTAGTGCATGTTTTGGAGTAAATGCTTCTTGTGAAACTACTCTTGTTTTATTAAAAGGTTTTATTTAACTTTCAATGTTTGTTTGTATGTTTGTTGGTTTAGGTCAAATCTTGCAAGCTGAATTTCGACTAGTTCTAATTAAGCTAGAACTTTGAAATTTGGCACACGTGTATAAGTCTGGTGACAATGCAACATAGTATAGCCATTATCGGTCTAAATCCAATATGGCGGATGTCCCAAGGCGGATCGGATTTTTAGTCATAACCCCCATGATATGGGTATCAAATGAAAGGGTTTGACGAATAAAATACGATAAACAATGTGACGTCATTCTAAATCCAATATGGAGGACGTCCCAAGATGGCGGATCGGCTTTTTAGTCACAACCCCCCTGATATGGGTATCAGATGAAAGGGTTTGACGAGTAAAATACGATAAACAATGTGACGTCATTCTAAATCCAATATGGAGGACGTCCCAAGATGGCGGATCGGCTTTTTAGTCACAACCCCCCTGATATGGGTATCAAATGAAAGGGTTTGACGAGTAAAATACGATAAACAATGTGACGTCATTTTAAATCCAATATGGCGGACGTCCCAAGATGGCGGATCTGCTTTTTAGTCACAACCCCGTTGATATGGGTGTCAAATGAAAGGGTTTGATGAGTAAAATACGATGAAGTGTGTGACGTCATTCTAAATTCAATATGGCGGACGTGGTAGAGGGGTAGAAAGAGGAGGGAAGAGGTGGTAAAGGGGTGGTAAGAGGTGGTAAGAGGTGGGGAAGGGGTGGGAAGAGGTGGGAAGGGTGGGAAAGAGGTGGGAAGAGGTGGGAAGAAGTGGGGAAGAGGTGGGGAGAAGTGGGGAAGAGGTGGGAAGAATTGGGGAAGAGGTGGGGAGAAGTGGGGAAGAAGTGGGGAAGAGGTGGGGAAGGGGTGGGAAGAGGTGAGGAAGGGGTGAGAAGAGGTGGGGAAGGGGTGGGAAGAGATGAGGAAGGGATGAGACGAGGTAGGAAAAGGGTGGGAAGGGGCGGGAAGAGGGAAGAAGTGGGAAGTAGTGTTAGAGAGGTGAGAAGACGGGAGAGGGGAGGGGTGGATGGCGGTGGCAAATGAAAGGGTTTTGTCTGTCTGTTTGTAAAATAAGTGGACTAAAAAGTAAAAAATAAAATTATATAAAAAAAGTATTTTTAAGAAAAAGCTTTTATCTGAAAAAACTACTAAAAAGTAAAAATAATTTTTCTTAAATTCATACACATGGAAACCAAAAGCTTTGGGGGTGGTCAATTGAGCAAAATAACTATGCAATATCACTATATGACCGCCCCCAAAGCTTTTGATTCCTATGTGTATGAATTTGAAAAAATATATTTTTACTTTTTAGTAGTTTTTTCAGATAAAAGCTTTTTCTTAAAAATGCTTTTTTTATATAATTTTATAACTATTATAATCTCGTATATTAAATCAATATTAATCCTGTTTCTTGTAAAATTACTTTTGTTTCATGTTTTTTTATATACATAATACAATTTAGAATAGAACACTGCCTTAGAAGTGAGTTTCCACAGCTACAACAGTTTCCATAGTCCCTAAAAGAGTAGGTGAGGGATTTTTGGTTCAGGTTGAAACCCTACATAGGTTTTCTCTTTCTATCTCCTATATAATTGAAATTTACCTGCATTTGCTATAGGACATCCACAATACGTTAAGGCAGAGAAGAGAGATGTATATATACATTTCTCTTCTCTGGTTAAGGTGAGGTTATGCTAGGGCATTTTTAGTCTACTGTCTCTATAAGTGTCGAATGTTTCGGATTGAACTAGACAAATAACTGGAAGGGACGCGAGATAGCAAATAAGTGAGGCCAATTTCATAATCATGCAACCCGCCGTATGGACGTACCTTTGTCTCTTTTTATCCCATAGGAACAAATAAGTGAAACTCTCTCTCACGTTATTTTAATTTTATGCATCTTAAAAATTATTGTATATCAGAAAAGTAGAGCCAAATCGACAAAAAATGTCTGGCAACGTTCTCATCCATTAACTGCAATGCGCTGAAATAGTGTAGAGATAAGTTCGATATCAGTCCCTCTTGCTTACTCACACCTGTTGCTTGCATGTAGGGCGGGCCGTTCCAGTTGTTTGTCTAGTTCATTGACCTGATAAATTTCAATTCCAGTAATATTCCTCCATGCTGGAAAACCTTATCGCAAACAATTTTGCGCACCATATTTATAAATACAATGCGGCAAAATGCCACTGAACCGAATGGGTATGGCAAATAAATGAAGAGAATAAACTTGAACCAATGTGGTATAAGGCCCAGCAGCACTTTCAAAAATTAAAGAAAATCTGAGCGTCCAACAAAATGAAGAAAGTGAAGAATCAGAGGATGAAAGACGCTATAATATTGATGATATTGACTCTGATGATTATTAATAAATATACTATGCTCGGGCATAAACTCTTGTTAATTATATCAACTTTATTATATTGTTTGAATCATCTAAAATAAAAATTTTCCTATAATTCCTTTGATCATATTTATCCTCATATAATTTTAAATCTAAGAAAGGAATAAGACATTTTATTCTATAAAAACTTTTACTCCAAAACAAATTTATTTAACGTACTACTTTTTGCAATAGATGTGAATTGAGATCATGCAATAAAGCTGGTATGCCGGATACTTTCGGCAGTTTTTGAGCCCGTACATCAAAATATTTTTAAAGATCACATCGAAACGAATAAAAAAAAAGTTTGCGCGTGATAATGGAGACATTTTATCTTTTTTCACACACTTCAAATAGGTATGCCGTCAGGCCAAATAAAGTGGTTTGCGTAATTTTTTTCTGAAAGAGTACGAATTTTCTATCGATTATAATTAATTTTTCGGCTTTTTAAATCTACGCATACCAAGCTTATTTTGTTCGTATTATTTTTAATTATCAATTCACATAAAAATTTTTCGATTCCGCTATGACGGAGGTTTCAGTGTCACCGGCCTCGCCTCCGATTAAAGAACTTATATCTAGATACATAACAGGCTATCTTTTCACTATGTACCTTGTTTGCTCTTAACATAGTCACATTATATGTCCATTGAAAAGAATAGATGAACATCACATCCCATAGGCAACAGTGGCGTTGTGTGTGTAGAAAATGTGTAGAACTGTAAATATTTTCATTAAAATGAATTATTGCAATTCCTGCATTACCGGCTCTTTACACAACGTGATGTAAGATAATACACTAAGATAAATATGTATTAAAAGGATATTAAAATTTAATTGCTATTCACTTTATAACTGTAAACTGAACTTCATCATGTTACGACTATGGAACGATCGATTTTCTTCTTTTCTAAACTGCTTTCTGCAAACGGTACAGCTCTTCACCATTTTGTACTAAATATATTGTCACTAAACTGTGTAAATATGAATAGAGAATATTATTTAGGTTATTAAGTAAATCACAACTTAAAATAAAAAGACTTCTTCACCACATTTTGATCGAAAAACACGAAAAACACTTATTAACACTAATGGCGGACATTGTTAAAAGTGTCAAACTGAGATTATGATAATCGAACTGAACCGATTGTGCCCGAATCGGCCGCGAATAGATCGACTAGATAATCAAGAACTTATGTGAAGAAGTGCCTTATACAAATCAGTACAATTATGTATCTAGATATAAGTTCTTTAATCGGAGGGCCTCGCCTATTAACATTATGTGAAATTTCAAAATACAAACTTAGAAATCACATAAATTGAATTCAATGAAAATTTGGATTACCATTGCATAATAGTATATTATTCAACGAGCATATAATGATGGCTATTATTCACGAGGGTGAAGTTTAAGACACGAGCCGTAGGCGAGTATCTTAAATCACCAGAGTGAATAGTAGCTATTATATGCGAGTAGAATACTATACTTTGTCCACGACAATTAAATATTTTTGATTAAATTATTTACTGAAGAAATTTATAAGTCCCATTTATTTTTAACATTTTAATGTAAAATTATTATAAATAACGTTGACGTTTAAAGTTCAATTTGTCAAGCCGTTCTTTTGACACATAACCACCTACTCAATAAAATTTAAAAACAAAATTGTATGATAAAAATTTTGTGAATAGTTCGGAAAATTACACCAGTAGAACTGATTCTGAGAACGAATTAGCATTTTTGGCAATTCTCCAATGCATAAAAGATTTGTTCACTGAATTTCTGGCCGTAGTGTCTGGCGGTTTCCATATATAGTTTCACTTTTTTTATTTTAGACAACTAACAAACTTAAATGAACGAGATATATATGACGCACAGATTTTGACGTTTCAAATCAATAACAAAATTATGTTTTGACGCATTGTCATGGCTTACTTATAAAATACAGTTTGTAGGCGCGTAGGTAAATGGTTTCAAAAACAATGTTGGAGACCTCCGCGTGTTGCTAATACATGATGCTTTGAAATAAACTTACTAATGTAATTTTTGAGTGGTCATTAAAGTACCTCTTCGGCATGTACCATTTGAGTGCTTCCTAGAAAACTTAGAGAAACAACACTTGTCTTTTGGTTGCTGCAATTGACATTTTAAATTTTTAGTAAAAAGTCACTAACGTCATTTCTTATAAACAACTGACTGTCCTCATTATTCACTAGTGAATAATGAAATCATTATTCATTGCAGAGAATAATGGATAGCATTATCCTTGAGGAAACACACACATAATGAGTACATTATTTAATAGTCGTGAACAGAAATACATTATTCTTACTTTACTCATGGAAAAAATTCAAATAAGCTGCCATTTGGTAATAAATTAACTGGGGTTAGTTTTTCATGATTTATTAATTTGAAATCTTCAAGATGTACATTTTACCTCTACCAATAGTGCAAATTCTTTTGCACAATGTTTATATTCCTTTTAAATTTGCTATCATTCTACAACTCATGAAATGTAATTACCAAATTAACAATTTTTATTGTAAATCCTGTCTATACACATACTGCTTTTTGGTACTGACGCTCTGGAGAATATCAAATAATCACAAGAGATGCTTGAACTGATGTGAATGTCTGAGATGCCTTTATAGTAAATTAGGAAGCACTGTGAATGTGACAAGGAATTGAATTTTCTTTAAACTACGAAAGTGTGGAGGGGTTGTTCAGCTTATATTCGATCTATTATAGATTACGATTCAATCTTCTACGGAGCCACCTTAAATACAACTCTGAAACGGGATGACATAATTCAAAACAAATCCCTCAGGATTTGCTTAGGTGCTTTGTCATCTATTCCCATTGAACACCTGCATATAGAAGCATTAGAACCACCTTCACAGCTAAGAAGCCCAAATTCTGGCATGATGACTTTAACCTGCTTAGAAAATATATAATGATGATCATTCGAATAATTTTTGGGCACGGTTTTTACCAAAAACGTCTATAATATAAGCGGTGTTGTTGTTACCCTGCACATCTTTATAAAATGGGACTCTCTCCTACTTTATAGTCTATGTCATGTAATGAAGCATTATAAGACGACTTTTTTGTAAATATTTCATGCAAAGACGAGATTACCTTCCCCCTCCATTTGCTCAACATAATGCAACCCTCCGCAACCCCCTGAAATGGCCAAAAACCGCGTATTTTATGAATCCCTTTGTTTTCATATATAAACAGGTCTGGGGAGTGATTTATCGATGAGTTATACTTGAAATAACATGGAAGGGAGTTATAGAGTAAGTGGAATCCTGACAGCAGGTATAGGGGATTGATTAAATATCATATCATATCATATCATTTATTTCACCAATTAAAATACAAAACATATATATATATATATATATGGCACGTCAATTAAAAAATATAAAAAATAATATATAAAATATAGGCATAAACCTATAAGTGAACAACATTAACAAAAGTAAAAAAAAAAATCAACACATTATGTTATGTTTTTGTATCCTATACAATACAAAACAAAATATTAAAAGAGAACAGAGAAATACAATATAAAAATAAGTGGCCGTGCAACATTATTGTTGTATGTTCAAACAAGAGCCAGAAACTGAAGGAGCAAGGAAGTGGTGCGTACCACGTCAAATGGATGCCACTAAACCAGCAATGTTTCGGGATTTGTCAAAAACGCCACGAACACGTCAGTAGAGTAAAAACCGTGGATTAAAAATATTTTTTTCAATATGCCCTTAAAATGGTTACAGGTCAATAATTTTAGTGGATTTGGAAGAAAATTATATAGCCTGAGGTGCGGCGAATTTTTAGATGATCTTGTCAGTCGATGCCTAGCTGACCTTAGTAAATCAGCTTGTCTAATGCTGTAATTATGAAAATTTGAATTCCTTTCAAAATAATTTAAGTTTTTGTGTATATCCAGTAAACTAAGATAAATATATAAAGAAGGTAACGGCATAATGCCCAGTGAAATAAATAGAGGCCTACAGTGGTCTCTACCCTGCATTGGCAATGATTCTAATTGCTTTCTTTTGTAGACGAAATATTTTTATAGTATGACAAGAATTACCCCATAAAGTGATGCCATAACTAATGTGTGAATGAAACAGTGAAAAATAGCTCGCTTTCAAGGTTTCCAAAACCAAATAAATGCCTTCTTAGCTGGCGGAGCAAAAATATTGTGCTGGCAAGTTTGTGGCTTAGCTGATCAATATGACTAAACCAGTTTAGTTTATCGTCCAGTGTGACCCTAAGAGTTTCACACTGTCACCCTTTGTCACTGTGTTACTCGTGGAAAAGACAAGCTTCTGAGTTTTTTCCTCATTCATTTTCATTTTATTAGTGATGAACCAGGTTTTGGCTTGATCAGAAATTAAAGAAGTCTGTTGATGTAAAACTTGAAGGTTACTATGGGAAGTTAGCAATGTGGTGTCATCAGCGTAAGCAATACACCTATGGGGCAACATAAAATGAAATATATCATTGACATATATGATAAAGAGGAGTGGCCCCAATACAGAGCCCTGAGGCACTCCGTGCTTAACTGGACTAAGATCCGAATTTATACTATTTACACTGACGCACTGTTTTCTGTTACATAAATAGGAGCGTAGTAGTTCCAATGGACTCCCACGAACCCCATAAAATTTCAACTTTTCTATGAATAATTCATGCGAGACACAGTCAAAGGCCTTGGATAAGTCAAGCAGTGTAATTTCTACATGCCTGCCCCGCTCAAGGCCCTCAACAATGTCCCGCACCACAGTAAACACAGCTTGTGTAGTAGAGCACTTGCTACGAAAACCAAATTGACAGTTATTAAGAACGTCATTAGATTCAAAAAAGTTTAATAGTCGCTTTTTCAAAATTATTTCTAAAACCTTTGCAAAAATTGGTATGATGGAAATTGGCCGGTAGTTGTCCAAGCCATCGGAATTACCCTTTTTAAGAAGTGGTATAACTTTCGTGATCTTAAAAGCTTCTGAGAAAACACCCTCACCAAGGCAGCTGTTAATTAATAAAGTTAAAGGTTGAACAATAATGTCTACTGTTTCTTTTAAAATTCTAGAATTCATTTCATAAATATCTGTACAGTTAGAACCTTTTAAAGATTTAATGGTGTTGGAAACTTCCAGTTCTGATACGAGGTACAGAAAAAAAGAGTTATTTGTGGGTGGCAAGTCACTTAAAAAATCCAGTGCAGTCTGATGTGCAGTTGGTAAAGAATTTATTATATTCTCAGCTATCGAAGCAAAAAAGTCGTTAAAAGCTTTTTGTGTAAATGCATACTCAGTATTGTCAGAACTCGCTTTGTTACGTTCAAAGTTGATTAATTTCCAGCTGTCACTAATTTTATTGTCTGAGCCGTTAATAAAATTATTGTAAGCATACTTCTTAGAATCATTAATACATTGCCTGTATTCTTTACGTAAAATATTATATACTGACCAATCGGCAGGATCCTGAGTAGAATTACAAATTGTTTTGACACTGGATAATGTGTCCCGTTTACCTTTAAGAGTTTCGTTAAACCACTTTACTGGTGGGTTAGATTGATTAACAACCTTTTTTAACGGGAAATGTGTTTCAATGAGACTTTTATAGGTGTTGACCAAAAAATTTGACAAGACTCCTGGACTATAATTATGACTGCCAAAAATATTCCAATTTATTTGAGACAAAGAACATTTAATTTTTTCTATGCCGTGATTAGTAATATTCCTTCTCCATATAGCTTTAGGAGGTGCCATATGACCTTTCACTACAATAAATTGGCCTAGGTGGTCCGAGAGACATGGATCCGAAACACCGGCCACAAAACCATCCCCCCAATTTGTGATGATGTTATCGATAAACGTAGCTGTATTTTTTGTTATCCTTGTAAAGTCAGAGATGCAGGTTTTAAGACCAAACGATTCAACTAAACAAGCTAAGTCGGTTAAATTTGATGAGCGACCTCTAAAATCAACATTAAAGTCGCCTAATAATATTACACGTTTTTGCTTCGACAGACATTTGATAAAAAGGTTTTCTAACAACATTAGGAAATTATCAAAATTCCCAATAGGGGATCTGTACAAAGTAATGATTATCATTTTTATATCAGTTAGTTCGACTGCACAAAATTCGGCATCTTTTTCACAGCTAGATGAGTCTAGTGACACATATTTAGCGTTGTGCTGTTTTTTTAATAAATATTGCTACACCACCGTGTATATAATTACTTCTACAGAAATAGCTAGTTAATTTATACCCCGGTAGATTAATTTGTTTTAAATCTGCCTCTGTTAACCCTCCCGATGGGTGGAAAATCATTTTTATTCAAATGATTCGGTTCAAACGCCTATCCCCCCGTTTTCGGGGTCGCTGATTACGGGAAAAATATTCATTTTTAGCTCCACCCCCTCCTCATCCCTTAAATGAGAAAGTGTTGAATTGTCGCATTTTAGGACATACCTTTATTAGAACTTTTATGCTTGAAGTTGGTCATATAATCAGCTCTTGAATTTTCTTAACGTACTTAGGAAACACCCTGTATATTGACTGGAGTAATCTTAAATAGCATGTCACTAAATTACGTAGTTTCTGACAACGACATTGATATAATTAATAAATAAGTTGGGACTCACGTTGGCAAACGTTTAAAAAAATTACAATTTTTATGTAACACAATTTGTGCAAACACTGTAAGCGGTTGATAAAAACTAATTGCAAATAAAATGGTTATAAAATATAAAGTTTGGAAGCACGATTAATATAATAAATTAAGTTGAAGCAACTGATGTATTATAGCAAAAAACTGCGAAAATATGAAATCGTCGTTTTAACACCTCCCACGAGGAAAGTACTGAGAATGTTTTTTTTTTTTTTTGTAGACATAGACAATCGAGTAGACAACATGTTATTGATAAATTTTGTCTAAGTGTGAAAAAATTAATATTGCTTATTCATTACATTAAAACAAAATGTAAATTATTTATATGTTTCTCATTCTCATAAATAAAAGAGTCATGTATATTACACCATATTTTGTCGTAAACGCTAATAATGGCATAGAAAACAAATATATTTATTTTATGTATCTATAAATTAAAGCAAAAATAAAAAGTTATCGTCCAGCAATAGAAATATTATAATTTATGACTGTAACAAAAAAAAAATGTCAAATAACGATTTAGATGCTTATGTTATCTATAATTTGCATAAATCAAAATTATATAAATAGAGGAAACATTATATTAAATGGGATACCCATCTACATATATTTTTACAATCCATTCAGAGGTTGTATTGACAATAGGTATGGTAGATAAAGTGTACTTAACCTTTTAAACTGTTTTTATGATTTATGTATATTATGTTTATTTGAATTTTAATAGTTTTGTGAAACCTAAATTGAATACATTACAAAATAACTTTGAAGAAATTTAAAATGATGTCATTATTAAGATTGCTGTCTTTAGGAAGTTGTAGAAACAAATAAGCATTAATAAAATATTGACCTAAATCGCTTGACATGCTCAAGAATTTCTGTGGATTTTGAAGTTTTATAGAATGAATCTAAAACTTTTTGCACATACCGCATGCCATATGTAATAACACCTCAGATTTTCCTTATGTGATTCAAACTGATTCGTCATACAAGGTGTCGTTACAACTAAAACTAAGTAAGGCGATTCACAAAATTCACACACCATACATTCATAAGGGTAGATTTAACTTTTACAATGTTAGTAAATTCTTCTATATCAGAGTAAAACAGCATTATACTTGTATTAAGCATTCGCTTATCTCGAAAGGCTCTTGGTTATTATTCTCACAGACTACCGACAGACATTTTGCTTGGTAAAGGAAAAAGTATAGTTCTAATAAGATTTTTGATTTTTATTTACAGCTGTCGAAATATCTCTCGTAGTTCTCAAGTTATCAAAATTAGTGGCAGCTTAATAGACCCAAAGACCGATGTTTTTAAAGTTGACTATTTTCAATTCAGAGAAATCTAAAGGATATATTTTCTTTAAAATTTTTTTTTTCCTTCTTGGCTTTGAATCAACCATCAACCAGTAGCTCTTGGTTTATAACACAGTCGTGACACATGCAAACAAAACGGTTCTAGCGCAATCTGATTTCCATCCATTTTTCTTTAAAAGTGCAATGCCATTATTTGTTTAATTACTTAACATATACGATATTGTCAATATTATTTGACTTTTCGTAATTTTATCTGGAGAACTATTAAATAAGTGCTAACTGTGCAATTTGTAAATAAATGTATGGTTTCTAAGAATAGTTGGTACCTGATGAGCCCGAAACATGGTTTAACCAATATATTATTTTTGCGAAACAGTATAATTCATTTAAATATATCAAATTCACTATGAGAAAATTACTAGCACTGATTGTATTAACTAATCAACGAACTAACCAATCAGTAGTAATCAACAGAAAAATTAGTGTTGTAAGCAACAGAAATAATTCAAATCAAAATAATTTCTAGGAGATGCAAATGATCGATGAGGCAACTAACGTAGTTTTAAGTATATTTAATGCAGTCATTGCACACAGTTGCAATGCCTACTAAAATTTTGCTGTACGTTATGACGAAATTTATTTTTTCTGAAATCGGTCGGCAATGTCTACATTTTCGGCGCGATTTCAGATCGAAAAATGCACAATTCCAGTGTTTTAGTCCGTTGCTAAGAAACTATCAGAAAACAGACCGGAAAAGATCCGTTGCCAAGCAACGATCAACAAAACCGTACGGGAATGTTACTTTCCCGGCCTAGGCCGGGAAAGTAACATTCCCGTACGGTTTTTTATGTATATTTTAGACAGTAAATAAATACACGCAGACAAACCAACTCACATTAAAATTGCATTTATTAGTAAGCAGTTAGATTGTAATGAAGAAATGTTATGTATTAATACAAATTCCTTAATTTATAATACTATTGATTGTTAATTTATAATACTGTTGCAACCAACTCACATTAAAATTGCATTTAATAGTAAGCAGTTAGACTGTAATGAAGAAATGTTATGCATTAATGCAAATTCCTTAATTTATAATAATATTGATTGTGATTTCAAAAAAAAATAGTATGTGTACGGACTTCGATGCTTGTTTGCATCGGATGAAGTAAAAAAATATTTTGAGGTTTCTGGTTCTTGTACGCACACTAAATCACATTTTTTTCATTCCCTTTAATAATGGGGTGGGGGTGGTAATGGGGGGTGGCTAATGCCAAAATTTTTTTGAGACCTTAACTTCTCTTGTATATAGTAAATACCAATTTTATGGACTCTTACCTGCTTGATTTACCTATTTACCCCAAATTTATCCCAACTTAACCCCCAACCCTTCGACGGAATAAGTTGAAAATATAATCTAGTTCTAGATCTCGTTAAAGTACATATGTTTACCAAATTTCAAGTCAATATCTCAAACGGTTCCAGAGTAACCGTGCGCACAAAAAAGTTACAGGCAGACCGACAGACAGACAGAAAATTTTTTTTCTCTCAAACTTAAAATCACGACGTTTCATGACATTCTAAGCCTATTTGAACGATAAAAATTTTTAAAAAATTTTTTGTCGTTACTATACTTCCACTGGATGTGGAAGTAATTAAAGAACATAATACAAAAAGTTGCATAAATGTATTATATCTACAAGATTCAAATTTTACATACTCACAGATGACATAAAAACATACCGGAAAATAATATTCTACCGAGTCGGAAACGTTGCCATGCCAGGTCTATCACCCACGCAGTGTGGAAAAAACAAACATTTTTTATTTATATCTACAGTTTACAAGTATTGCATTTTCCGCCGTGGAATATTTCTGCAAAGCAGATTTTCTGTCTACAAGCAGTTTATGCACTATTTAGATTAAAAATCACATTCTACCTTCGCTGAAAGTTGGCTAAATCTTTGGTAGACGTTGCCAAAATGGTAATACACAGTCACATCATGACGCTTATATTCTTCATTAATATTAACGAACAGACAATTTTCTTATAGATGTGTTAATAAATCACTTTTATTTACTCCATTATGATCTACGTTTCGGTAAGGAAATTTATCTTTCAATTTATATTTTTTTTATGTCAAAGAAAATATATTCAACATATTAATAAATAATAAATTCACGATCCGATGTAAATATCATTATAGGAAATGATTGTTTTTTTACAACTTATTAAAAAAATTCATTCTTTAAAAGTTTATTATTATTTACCAATGTAACTGTCAATTAAATGCTAAAATTATTTCGAAATCAGCTATGAGAGGGAATATAGAGATTCAGATATGAGTAGCAAAGAATTCAACAGTTACAGACCTGTACCAAACTTTAAGAAAATATCATAAACCATTTCACGGTGATCGTGCACACAAAATAATTTAGACAGACAGGCAGGCCGACAGAGAGAAATTTTTTCCTTTGCTCAGACTTAAAATATCGACTTTCGTGACATTCTAAGCCTATTTGAACACACAAAATTCAAAATCGTTTTTACTGTTACTATACTTACACTCCATACACCATTACGTGGATGCTGAATTAATAATAACACAGGCACACAAAAAAAAATGTTGAGTGCTAGAAGGCATGTATTTCCATGCATGCTGAACATGAATCCGATGTCCGTTTTGCCGGATCGGCTCTAGCATTTTTGCTAACCTCAAAAAACACCTTAAAAATGCCCGAAAAATCCCAAACAAGTAAATAAAAAGTGTAAATGAGCTGATCACTATATCTATACGTAATTTGGGGCGCTGAAACTGAATATGAGGTCAGAATTAGCCGATCAGTTAGGAATTTTGACATATTCTCAAAAAACACCTAAAAAATTCCTAAAAACCCAAAACAAATAAATTAAAAGCTTAAACCAAGAACTTTAAAACTAACATAACCTAAGGCAAGTGTTCCGTCCTCAGTCACTATTTAGCCTTTTTTATTATTTAATTTTTAACTGTTAATTATTTTTCTATAACTATAACTCTAACTATTTACCGCTAACTTTAAGTAAAAATAAAATACACTCCGTTGTCGTTCATTTTGGCTCACCCTGTAGCTTTCCACGCTAACAAAAAGAGATTTCTTGTGATACCTTAACATTCATTCGCTATTCAACCTCGTGCCACCGCAGACAAGTGTCTTGTATCGCAAAAATAATAATTATTAACTACCCGCTTTGTGTTCCATTTTCTTGGAAGTGAACATTTGATCCTAGAATAAATACTATATTGATTGCTGGATTCCCTATCTGGAGGCCTCCGGAAGCTGGTGACTGGATTCGGAGAGGATTCAAGGTAGGATCCATACAAATCTCTTTTTCTATACCGCGACAGTCCACTATCTCTTTCGCTCTCATTATTATTATAATTTTTTTTTTAATAAACATAAACTTTTTTTGCCACCGCCCAAGTTAGCGGATTGATCTCAGTTCGCTAACAGCAAGAGCTTTAAACCAAGAACTTTGAACCAAGAACTCTAAACCTAACATAACCTAAGGCAAGAGCTTTAAACCAAGAACTTTAAACTAAGAATTCTTAACCCAACATAACCTGAGACAAGAACATTAAACCAAAAACTTAAACCTATTATAAATGAAGACAAGACTGTTAAGTTCCTAAAGGTTTAGAGTTCTTGGTTTAAAGTTCTTTGTGTAAAGTTCCTGTCTTTGACTATGTCACATTTAGAGTTCTTGGTGCAAAGTTATTGCCTTAAGTTTTGAAAGATTTAGAGTTCTTGGTTTAACGTTATTTGTGTAAAATTCTTGCCTTGTTTTTAGTAAATTCGATGTTCCGAAATATCGAGAAAAAAAATCAACGATAAAATAAAAAAATATTTATCTAAAATGTTATAGTATGGAAATAGTGGATAAAGGTTTT
The DNA here is from genome assembly GCA_936432065.2 of Rutpela maculata. Classification (NCBI taxonomy): domain Eukaryota; kingdom Metazoa; phylum Arthropoda; class Insecta; order Coleoptera; family Cerambycidae; genus Rutpela; species Rutpela maculata. Next base: position 125,452,370 of record OW386285.2, read on the forward strand.
CCATGGTACCTTGCATCATATGTTATAAGATGTTGGACAAATGGAAAGAACGTTAAAAAGTGAAATATAAAAATCCAACATTATGGAAGGAGCCTGGAATCCGTGAGGAGTGTTATTTTTTAGCAATGCAAATGTTTCCGGAATTAATGCTAAAAAAGGGTTAATGGAAACTGATTGTTCCGAAAGTCAAGAAGATGACAGTGAATATGAAGATAGTGAATGTGAGTGTTCGATAAGAACTAAAACTCCCAATATTTGGTGAAATGATAAACTTAATAATGTTATTAGAAATCTTGGTCTATCTAATAGTAGGCAAGAATATTTAGCGGCGATTATGGAAAAAGACAATTTAGTATCAAGTGATGTTCTTTTTAGCTCATACAGAAAAAGAGAAAAAGACTAGAAATTATTTTACACAAGGAAAAAAACATTTGCTCTTATGCTCATAATGAAGAAGGGTTGATGAATATACTTAAACTTATCACATAGATTTTAAATAAATATTTTTTATTTTATCGCTGATTTTTTTTCGATTTTTCGGAACCTCGAATTTACTACAAACAAAACAAAATTCGCATTATTTACACAGCTATGCAAATTTTTTGTACCCATAGGAAGTCAAGCTTCCCACTTCACTAGAGCTCCTCTGGATCGTAAACTCTTTCTCTACTTTTGTTATGACGGGATTTTTCTTACCTAGGAACTTAGCCGAAATATATAGTTGCCCGCCGTCACCACGTGGAGGTGTCCTAGTCGCAAAAATAGAAAAAGAAACAAATGGCATATGACAATCAAACAGAATAAAGAAAACTATACAATTCTAAACAACTCTAAGAAAAAGAAGTAAAAAATATCACTGTTCAGTAATATTTTCCTTTAGATTAATACTGGAAAATTTAAAAGTTACCCATATCCGGTTGATTAGAATATATGTTGAAATAATATTTCTCTATAAACTTTGCAGGTTGCGCTTTAATTCTGACTACGGTATTGTGTTCAGCTCGTGAAAATACGTCGGAAATTATATGTTCAGATATTGTGTAGAGCAAAGTCAATTTCGGGCTATGATTCAGTCATTTTTGGGTACGTTTTCATCCTAAATATGGATTATACAAGTTATTCGATTGTCGCGCGTAAATTCTGACCTTGGATTCGGTTTCAGTGCTCCAGACTACGAATAGATATAGTGATCAGTTCATGTAAGCTTTTTATTTACTTGTTTGGGATTTTTCTGGCATTTTTTAGGTGTTTTTTAAGGTTATGTCAAAATTCCTAACTGATCTGCCAATTCTGACCTCAGATTCGGTCTCAGCGCCCCAAAATACGTATGGAAATGGTGGTCAGCTCATTTAAGCTTTTTATTTACTTGTTTGAGATTTTTCGGGCAGTCTTAGGGTGTTTTTTTGGGATTAGGAAAAATACAAGAGTCAATCCGGCAAAACTGACATCGGATTCGTGTTCAGCGGGTCGAAATGCATGGGAATACATCTGCCTTCTAGCACTCGACATTTTTTTTTGTGTGCCTTTATAATTAATTGATTAATTAATTAATTAAGTTCTACATCAAAGTAATAATTATGACTGTTCTAAAACGTTAGATATAAGCATACTAGGGTGAGAGGCTAATTAACTAAGACAGTTTTATTCAGAATTAAACAATTTTTTTTGTGTGTATTTATTTAAAGGCATATTATTTTATTTTTATTGTAATAAATTAATTTAATGGGCTAAAAGTGAGACAGTGTATATTATTATACTAAAAAAGTGTGAATTTTTTATTGCATGCTCAGAGGCGTAGCGAGTCAACTTTTTTGGGGAATTATTTTTAAATTTTGCCAACTTCATAATCTTAAGAAGCCAACTCTGTAAATAAATAAATAATAATCCCTCCAAAAAATTGACGAGGGGAAGGAGAAAATCTAAAAAAAAAATTCCCCACTGAAATAAAAATTGATGAGCGGGGGGGGCAGAAAATAATTAAAAAAAAATTACACCGAAATTCTCAAATTTCTAACTTTTGCCCAACTTTGACAAAGTTGGGGGCTTCGCCACTCTGCATGCTTGTAATAATACAACTACTACTACTAGTGCTATTAAAGGAGACATTACGGCTAACCGCTATATCTGTCCTGAATTCGAATTTCAGCTGTGGTAGATGACGATACTACTGTGAAAGGTTGTATATGTATCCTAGTCAAGGGATGGAATAGCTATATGATTACACTCAACCAGGACGTGACATGACGTGACATGAATAAGATGTTAATATATGGAACTAGTTGTCAGAAGCACCAACAACTCACTGTATACCTTATACTATGCATGTATCGTTAATTAACTTAACATCATCAGGGGGATGAAACTGTCTCATATTAATTTTAGGAAAATGATTGGTGTTAAGCATATCAACTTAAATAAATTATAAATTGCATTAGTTTACAATATAACACATAATTATGTAACTTTAACGACATTAAATAGTATCTAAATAAAAAATTTGTAGTACCAGCAGGTTAGCGCCAGTTGTAGAATAATTAATGAGATTTATGATCGGTTATGTCATAATATATACATTGGAAAATTAATAATAATTTACTAAATATTATACGCAACATAATTATTATATTAAAATATGATAAAATCAACTACATAAAATTGCCGGATGTAAAAGTAAAACGGCATAAATAGTTAAAGGCTAATGTTTATGTAATGCACGGGGATGATTTGTGGGCGGATGGACTTCAACGTCTTAACTTCACTCAAGCGGACAAATTCATGACCATGGCTCGATATAAAATGTCAAAATAAATGAGCGTTATTCCTTTGTTATTATAATCATTACCTTCCTAGAATACGACATTGTGGGTATGTAATACGTAGAGACATAATCTTCTAAATGTTGATTATAATATTTAAAGACCTGCAGAGCCTACTGGGTAAATATATGGCTATAAAAGTTATCATTCCTTAATAATAGCTCCTCTTATATGTAATGTACGTTTAATTAGAACATTATCAAGATGTTTTACATTGTATGTATATATGTAGCCAAACGTCCGGGTCACCAATTATAGCCTTTTGGGCTATTTAATAAATGTATAATTTCTGATTTGTAAAGGTTTAATTTCCAATTCCAAATGTAAGTTACAATTATATAATAATAATCTCATTTGTTATTCAAAGATCCTTGGCTACATAGTAAGATATAGATAACATAAAGGAAATTTAATTTTAAGATGAGTGAGTTGCCACACACACTCCACTGTTAACAAAAAGAACAGTCAATCAATTAAACAAACTGTCAATGGCGAAACAAACGCGTTTATTAGGTAGGACACTTGTCAACCAATAAATATGCGGGTTTAACTCTGTCAACGTTGACAGTAATGATTTTAGTTCCTTTAACAAATGTAATTAATTTATCTGTACGAGACAAAACTTTAAATGGGCCGTCGTACAGAGGAGAAAAATTAACTTTAAAACTTTCTTTGCGAATAAAAATAAAATCACAAGTCAAAATATCGGAAATGACAAATGATTTGTGATTAACATGATGAAAAGGAGGAATGAAAGTTATATTATTAAAATAAGTGCGTAATTTATCAATAAAAAAAGGAACGTTAGGAGAATTATATGATTTAGTGAAAAATTCGCAAAGTTCGACCAAATATGAGTTCGGCGGAAGAACATTGCAGATCTTCTTTGGGGATCGTTCTAAAAGCTAATAAAACGATTAGAAGTTCGTCTATTCAATGTGATGTATTAACGCTGCTTTAAAAGTTCGCTGGAAACGTTTTATCATTCCATTGCTTTGGGGATGAAAAGTAGTAGTGCGGATTCTATGAAAACCCAAAAATTTGGCAAACTCGTTAATTAATTGCGATTCAAATTGCACGCCTTGGTCATACTTTCTACGATCGTTAACTAGTCTGACCACAGCAAATTGAGATTTGATTTGCGTGAACCAAACCAAATCTCTGGTTTAGAAATCCAAAAGGGCGGAAATTTGACTGTTGTGACCTATTAGTTATTAGAATAAGTACCGAATTATCAAGTGTGATATCGCAGGTTGGGTGTGTCATATTTAATTAACAGGGAAAATGAGAAAAAACAACCCACTCACCGTACAATAAAATAAAAATTTGGATAATCTTCAATTTAAAGGTGGAAATCCAAAAGGTGTTTCAAAGGTAAAAAATGTCAGAGATTCTCTTGGGCTCGTTGAATCCAGAAACTTCTGATTCAAATTATTTAATATTTCAATTAATTTAAATCATTTTCGGCGTCATCTATTCCAATTATAGCGGCAATTAATAGAAATAATATATTCATGGAAATGTAATGATATATGGAATATTCTTTCCTAAAAGGGAAATTCCTGCTTTCCTCTTGAAAAATTGTATCTACAGTTACACATGGGATCTAACTGCCTACGCTGGGGGCTCTTCCGATCCAATAATTTGAGTTAAAATTTTATAATTGATTATTACGTCATGAGGTACATGTACACTCGGGGTCACCAATTATAGCCTTTTGGGCTATTTCATAAATGTATAATTTCTGATTTGTAAAGGTTTAATGTCCAATTCCAAATATAAGTTACAATTATATATATAATAATAATCTCATTTGTTATTCAAAGATCCTTAAGGAAACTTAATTTTAAGATGAGTGAGTTGCCACAGTATGTATGCTAGAAAGTTTTAAGGGGATGATAGAAGGGGTCATTTAGAACCTGTATGACCATTCATTACCTATAGATTGTAAACTAAATAATATGCTCCAGTCAAACACATTCTAATGCTAATATGCAACGAGCGTTCTTGGTCACGTGTACTGGGTACGATCGCCAGCTCTGGCACTGGAAATGTCGAAAGTTGATGGATGTGTGTCTGCGTTTTTTAACCTTCCTTCCAACAGCTTTGGCTTTGAATTTGAAGATTGGTGGAGTTTGGTGTGGTGTTTTATTTCTGCGTTATTAGGACAAATCCGACGCATAGATATACATAAATATAAACAACTGAAAATAAACAATACTAATGTTATACTATAGAGGATGGACCATTAATAATATGCCATAGTTCAGAGGTAGATTATTTGGATCAAAATATGAGGATATAACCAAACATGCTTTAGTAAATTGTTGCTGTGCCTGTGGGGTGTCAAAATTGTAATTTGTTGTCTTTTTTGCAATATCTCGACTACTTCTTGACCGAACTTCTCCCAATTTGGTAGGGAGACATTTTTTAAGCTAAAAAACAATAAATTATGTATCACATCTTGGAGAGCGCCTCATGAGGGATACCTGATGATGAATATTTTTTCTCTTTTTTTTCGAAACGTAGTGGCACTTTTGACTAGAAAATTTCATGCAGGAGTCATTTCTACATAATAATGGTTCAAACTCAATTTGAAAAGGAAAAAATATGCTTTGGTGGCTTGAAAAGTGTGCTTTGGTGACGTCTTAATGGGTCACGTGCGCCGACGTCACAGATTTTGAGACCTTAGGAAAAACAAACAGCTGTCATTGAGAAATTCGCCGATTAAACGTGTTCCTTTAAAGTGAGTTTTGCAGTGTTTGTGCCATTTAAGAACTTGTTGTTGGATTATTTAACATCTACAACTATTCTTAATATTGTTATATAAACAATTTAGTTCGTCAGGATGACGGTTAGTTCGTATTTTGCAGAATTGTCTCCTGATGTAGAGGTTAGGTATACGGCTGCCATCGAATTAAATCCTTATATTTTGAGAAAAAAATACTAGTACAAATATTGATGTATTTCCAAATGTTACACATAGGGATGTTACAAATTACTTGATTTTTGAAAGAATTACGTAGACAGAAGGACGAATTCAAGTCATTGAGGAGTCTTGAAGCTGTTTGTGGTGAGGTGAAAGAAGTACTCTGCAAGAAATTTGCAGGATAAAAGCTTGTTACAACGGTAAGAATTAGTTATCAACCATTTTTTTCATATATGCTTGCCTAATTATATGTTGTTTTATAAATAATTACTAATGCAGAAATTAATTTTTCAGTATATGAACTCTTAGCATCATAAATAAAAGCCATTGACTCCTTGGACTATTGCAGATTATGCTCTCTGGGATTATGTTGCCAGTCTAGACAAAACATGTTCACCACTTAACAGGAAATCTTTCCTTTTAGTTTTTAGCAAAGAACGTGGCTATGGTTGGAGATTAACCGCTGTAAATTTTGTGAAAAAGACACTTTATAAAATAAACAACGAAAGACTGACGTACCTACTGTAAACTATTTGAAGTATGTAATAAGATGTACACAATTTCTTCCAGCGATTAACCCCTGGTCTATACCTTATATACCTATAGATTGGACTACGCAAACCGTTGTAGTTCTTGTAAATTTTTTATTATAATATATTATATAAAATGTTTAACATGCATTTTACTGTTTTATGTAGGTCAATTGTTAATTATGACATATTCTCTTAAATATACTCTCCCTCCGTGCAGTGCATGCTTCGCTCAACTAAAATTTAAATAAGAAATAGTTATTAAAAATAGAGACAAACCAATATAAAATGTTGATTTTCTTTACCATGGATTGTTTATTGCTTGTTTGAGCAGCAGTTATTACTATCACAATCATTCTTGCATTAACTTAAAGTATTCCTTTAAATTGCCTGGAATTGTTTAACCTAACCTCTTCTGGCTGTAAATCGACGTTATTTTACAAGAACTGATGTTGTCTCGGATTGCCACACTTCCACAATTAATAATACAATAAAAACTAGCCATTTTGTATGATATAATATCGATAAAAACTCCAGGATTACGAAAAATTTAATTCTGAGGTTCAGTCAGTCGCCATTTGACAGCTAATGACAGCGGTTTGTTTTTACTAAGGTCTGGGACCTGTGACGTCACGCGCACGCGATCCATTTTGTCATTTACGTACAATTTCATTAGTTTCACATTTTGACGCGAGGGGGCGCTTCGGCAACTCAAAACTAACTAATTTTATCTCCCGACGGCCAACGGATGACATTTACTGTTTATCATTGACCTTTGGAAAATAAAATGTATTGTAACGTCGTATAATGCATAAGGGCGGGCGAAAAAAAACAGCCATAAAATCGAGTTAGGAAAATGAGCGTAAAAAATTTTTTGTTTAAGGAAAGACAAGCATAAAAAGCTTTTGTACCCGCCGTTTTATCTGGGCTGAAATTAATAAATTTGTATAAGCCTATGTATACCTATTCTATGTAACTATTTTGGTTACATTTTATAATTATATCCATATTAAGAAGTATAAATACCAAAATACCTAACTATTCATTTACTTATATTTAGTTTTCTGAGATATCAGGAACTGAGAGAGAAGTAAATAATATGAAATAGAAAATGCGATATAATTTTAAGTTGAGCCTGTTCATACATTTAAAGTAATTATCCATATCTGAAGTTTTTATTGCCGTAATCCTTCCGGGTATAGCCTGAGGCCTTCCTTATATAGTTGACCGCAGATTTAACAGGCACTCAAATAATGTCGGCGCCTTTGACCATCAAACACGCTGCATCGCAAAGCCAAAGATGCCTGTTAAATCTGCGGTTTACTATATGTACGTCGGTACTTTTTTATACAAGAAAATTATTTATTTGTTTTATGTCCATTTAATGAATGTACGTCCATGGACATAAATTGGACGTCTACCGGACGACTATCATCGGATTTACTTTGAAATTGTACAGAATGGATGTACTCTGAATGTCCATTTTATATACTCCATACCGCTTTCTCTCCAACACGTTTTTGAGATATGTATACATACCAGCGAATACCACACTGGCACACTGAACGTCCAACATATGTGCCCAACAGACGACCTTGTGTTCGGCAAATACACACATTTTATGTCTCTATATGGACAGCAGCAGGACGTCTATTTAATATAAAAACAAAAAAACTAGCTTTTCAATTTTACAATGTTTTGTTTATATTTGACCGTTATTTTTGTAAAATTTGTAGTTTATTTTTTATAGTAATTTGTAATAAATAATTTAATTTTAACCTTTTTTGTAAATTATTAATGATATTATTTGATACTAAACATTTATTAAACATTCAAATACTTTCTACATTTTGAAATATATAGCTATATTAGTCTAAAACCTCCTTCCAACTATACAGTCTTTAACTAAGTACTAGTAAACAAGGTTAGTGGTCGAGTGAGTTACAAATCATGAGATCGTCGCGGCGCCGGCGGTTTGATCCCTACTCATTCCGGTTTTTTTTTTTATTAAAATAATTGGGATGTACAAATATTGTTCAAAGTTGTGACATTTGGACGTCCCTCGGCTGCCCGTCGGGTGTACTTTGAACCAAAAACTAAAGTCCATCGGATGACCTGTATGTCCGCCGAGGACGTTCTTCAGATATCCATAGGACAATGTTGTGCTATTAGGGTAGTACAAAAAAACACCCGACCTGCGCTGCACTTTATATAGTGGTCTACAGACGATCCAACCAACCAACTGACCTCCTAGGTACACTTTGAATATTGCCATGCGAACTCGTAAAATTGAGCTGGTCTGCTGGAGCCAACATAGTCGTTACGCTTTGGAATTCCAGCAGACCAGTTCACTTTTACGAATTATCATGGCAATTTTCAAAGTGTACCGAGAAGGTTGGTTGGTTGGTTGGTTGATTGGATCGTTTATTCCGCGCCAGTGTCATTGTTCGTCCGAAAGTGCGGAAGCAAAAAACGCGGAAGCAAAAAACGCTGCAATTTTGTGCCAATTAAGGAAATGTATACGTCTCTTATATGTTCCTTTTCAACTATATCAACATTTTACAGGATTATTTATAGGGAAAATAGGAACGGAAAGAGATAGATATTATATCTTTCCCCTCCTAGATTAATGCCGAATTATTTTCGTTTTTGAGAAAAATAATTTCGGTTGGTTGGTTAAAAATTTTTTGTTTAGATTTCTCCCCCCGCTCATCAATTTTGAAGCTGAGACAAGCATTTTTTTTACATATCTCGCCTCCCCGCTCGTCAATTTTGAATCTGGACAAAACATATTTTCTTCAGATTTCACCATTTCACCGCTAATTAATGTTCGTCCATTATGAATAAGAGGGCGCAAATACATGATTAGCCTAGGGGCGCACCAATCCTTAATCCGGCCCTGGAATCATCGAGTTCTATCAAGTGTACCTTTTTACGTAGAAATGACTCCTGTATGAGATTTTCTAGTCGAAAGTGCCACTATGTTTCGTAAAAAAAATAGAGAAAAAATATTCATCATTGGGTATAGCTCATCAGGCGCCCTCCATGGGGTAGCGTGACGTAATACACAAATTACTGCTTCTTAGCTTAAAAAATGTTTCCTTACTATACTGAGAGAAGTTCGGCCGAGAGATAGTTGAGATATTGCAAAAAAATACAATTTTTACACCGCGTATCTTTTTCCACATCAACAATTTACTAAAACATGTTTGGTTATATCCTCATATTTTGGTCTTTGAATTATGGCTTATTATTAATGGTCCACACTGTATATCTTAACCACAGAGGGAGGGTAGTAATAAATACACATGATTAGCGCGTGCAACAGATCCCGTTGGCGTTTAAATTTGGAGGGAATATAATTCAAAGTAAGTTTTACAAGGGCTTTTCAAATCAACGTTGCTCTGTTACGTGTGGCGCTTGACACTCGTTGACAGTTCCTATCTTCCTTTTATGGCATATACATTTAAAAGAGAAATCACTTAACATAAATTCATTTAAAATGCATTAGAATGCATTATTCAACAAGAAACGTTTATTTAATTTTTTAAAATATCTTAATTAAGTTCTTAAATGGCGTTAGATAATGCATTAAAAAATATTATTGCATAATAACCAGTTATATTTCTTGAGAAATGTGCGTAATGTAATTACTTAAGTATATTTAATTTTTTTAAACACTTTACAGTCGTCTCCATATGCTAAATCTACAATGATCCTTATAGGTTTTCTTTGCAGTATATACCGAGTAGCCCATTACTAAAATAACGTAGACATCGAATACCAGAGAAAAAATGAAAATGAAATGATACACCAAGGGCCCACAACGGATTTGCCTACGTCATATTATCTAACAGGTTTGAACTTAGATATCAGTAAAGGCAGCTTATCTATTATGAAATTCAACAGTCTTCCAGATCATATTCAAACAGTTACAAGCTACGAAAATTGCGTTCCAGCCACAGTTACTTACGTCACACAGTGGAGCCTCGTAAGTAAAAAAAAGTGGTATAAACTCTACATTATAAAATGCGGTAGTTTGATTACTAAAATTGCTCATATATAACGTCATATTAGTATAGTACGTACTAGGGATTAGTTGGTACTTGTTGGTTTATTACTGTGGATGCTGATACTGGAAGTATGTATTTAATTTTTAAAACAAAATAGAAACATAAAACAATATTAGTATTTTAAGGGAATAATAAATTCTTCGTCATACATTTGTTACAAATTTTTGTTATTTACATTGTTATATTTCCACACATTTTCACGGTTTAATTTTTACTGTGGGTAGTTGGGCAATTCAATTAATCGTCTTTATAAATTTTAAAAAAGATTTAGAGCAACTTAAGGTATGAAAAGTACACTTGGTTAAGTTCCACATATTTGATGTGGTACATGTTTTGTTAGAGAAAAATGTTTTAAATATTTTTTTCTGCTGAATGTTTTATTTATTCGCATAATTTAAATAAAAATAATAATAGTAATAATAATATTTTTCTAATTTTGACATATAAAGTGACACTTTTCAAAACTGACGTAAGTGTCAAAATATCCTACTTTATGTAACCAGTTATGAAAAGTAAAATTTTACGTAACTGGTGAGAAAAAGTTCGTTATGTCATCAGTTAGGAAAGATAAACAACTCTCAAAAAGAAAAAGAAACAATATTTATTCAACACAAAATGGAATACTAAGTCCATAAAGTGAAGCTTCTAAATTCTCCTTTCCTTCAAAATACGCTAACAAAATTTTTTCATTACCTTATGTTGTCAAATTAGGATTTCAAATAATATTGTAACTTGGCTAAATAACGTCTGTCAATTTTTTCGGTTTTTTGTTTTTTTCTTCCACAAAAATAATTCGATTTAGCTCAAACTTAGTGAAACTATACCTTTTGGTGTCCCACATAAGCACTATTTTTTTTGGAGCAAAATATTTAACGGTTGTTGTTTAATTCAATTTTTTTTTAAGTGAAATTTTCAACTGCGATTCCTCATAAAAGTACTGGTCAGAGTTCGGAAAGGGCTCATTTTTTTGTTTTTACTTCTACTTTCAATAAATAAAAAAAATATATATAGTGCAATGGAAAACATTGCCGGAAAATCGAAAATTCCGAAAAAATGCCTTTTTTCGTTGTATGTTTTTTAATTATTGTCAAAAATTTGTTATTATTTATTAAAATTAATATAATTTTGTAATATCAATGTATGCTACAAACAATAAGTAAAATAATTAATAATTAATTACATTCCTCAACCACGTTTAAATTATTAAACGAACAAAAAAGTATGATCTTGATTTCTGTGTCTTCTATTATAGCGGTATTGGTACGCCTTTTTATTTATTTGATAATTTAAATATATTTACTTTTAATTTTGATTGTTAATAACTTTTAAATTTTAAAAATTGATAAAAATTGCTTTGTTAATTTTAATTATTAAACATAATATAAGTAATTGCTTTCCACAAAAGTTGTAGATCCCTTTCTTACTTACAACTTTTTTATTTAACTTTTTTCGATAGGATGCGTAGTTAAGCCAGAAATCGCAAAAAAACCGTTTTTCTCCCTTAAAAACCCACCCCATTTCACCCCAGATAATCGCAGGTGGTTCGGATTCTTTTTCCTTCATTAGTTATGATATGTTCTACAATATTCCACTATCAGTTTGCTGTAACGAATTATGTTGTTGTCCAACCCTTATCTAGCCTGGTCTATAAATCAAAAGACCAGACTCATGTCTTATGACAACATGGTTTTGGACAAGTGAGATGAAATTCGAATATTGCACTTCTTGTGATTCTGAACAAGTCTCGGTGCATATGCTCCAAAAATGAACAGGGACAATTTTCATCATTTTAGACATTTAGGAATTTTTTACTGATAAAACTATTAACTTTACCTATATTAAGGCAAAATGTTCCTATTTTTTTTCATTGAGTAATATCATAAAATATGTATAAACAAGCCTTCCGCGAAAATAATTATCAATTTTTTGAGAAAATAAAAGTTAAAATAGGTGGCGCTAAAAGCATTTTAAATTGGTGACGTAAGTAATCTGCCGATGACGTAGGTAGTCTGTGTTGATTTGTTGATAGAATGGTATTGCTAAGTTGAAATGTCTTCTCTAGTTCTAGTAAAGATAATTGAAGAGAACAGGAGTATAAAGCTTATTTATTAAATAAATTTTAATATATTCATCCACGAAGTTTTATTTTGTGATATAAAAAATAATAATAGGCGTGAATTATTAAATATTTTAAATAATTTTTAATGCCTGTTAGATTTCTAAAAACATATTTAGCAATATTTGGCAACAAAGTCAACGGCTATTCAAATGACAAATGTGTTTTAACGTCGTGTTTATTTGAAACATTTCAATATCTCTTACCGAGATATCTGCTGTAATTTACAAATAATAGGTAAGTAATGCTATTTAAAAGGTGTTTTATAAAGATGTGAAAACACAAATATAAGTGCTCCTTTCACAAAATTAAACTCCATTTAATAGTTTATTGATAAAATATAAAATAACAAAATCAAACGCCACACAAACAAACAACAAATAAATCTAACCAATATGTCTCATTCACTTGTATTGTGATAAGAAATGACAACTGACTTCACGCAAGCAAACTTGGAAGAGGGGGAGAGCCGTTTTTATACAATGTTGTCACATAATCCTCGTCGTGCGTTTTGTTTACAATTTTAAAACAAGTTCTAAATAATGACAAACATAAATACCTTTTAATTCCTTCTAAATACATGTATATATTGATTTTCAAGATATTGAGTAAAATAGAAGTGTTATAGATAAAATGATGATGTAAAGTAAATACACAATTTGGCATTCTTATCAGATAGTTACAGTCTAAGTGAAAGTTGTCTATTATTGGTTAAATTATTTCCCTCCGAATAAAAGATTTGAAATCTGTATATAGACGGGCATATACTTATTTCTTATTTTAATTTAATAAATTATTGTTTTGGTTTAAACTGATTACGCAGTAATTGTTAAAATAATAACATTACTTGATATATATCACCAAAACTGATTTTTTTTTTTTACTATTTAACGTCGGCCTATTTCCGCTACCAGGACCTATCACCGACACCAGGAGACGAGCTACCCTCAACCTGGAAATTTTGTCGAACCTCTTCTCTTAAGAAGAGTAGGGATCTTTTACTTGCCTAACAGTTAATAGACAAGGGACCGCCTGCTTTACATCCCCTCCGAAGGATGGTATATCCACTACGTAATCCTCGTCTGAAAATACGTAACTTCCGCGTATACACTGATATACAAGCCGCTAGAAGGTGGGACGAGAACGCTGTATTTCCCAAGATGGGACCCCATCCAAGTACTAACCGCGCTCGACGTTGCTTCAACGGAATATCGACTGATATTCACATTGAAGTCGCCTCTACGCTCGCCCCAAACTGAATTAAAAAAATGGAAAATACCCCATTTGCTGAAGATATAAATGTCATTAAAATAATTCCAATCCAATCTTAAATTGGTCGGTATATAACCAATATTATAACCAACAACAACTATATTTAATTTTTTATCAATTTATTTGGTGCATATAATATACAGTCATACCTCTTGGGGGGATATATATCTCGTTGACTCAAATTAATAGAACTGCGAATGTCTGCCAGATATGGCATTAGTGTTATTAAAATCTATTTGCGTTTATTATTAGCTGATCACTTTACAAATTAGTACTTTTAAAGGTATTTTTTCCATATGCTATAGCATGCATTGTGGTTCGTGGAATTTATGCAAAACACGGAGCAATTTGCGAATATATTAACTTTTAGAATTAGGTCATGAGAATGATATTAATCAGATTTACACTGAATGTCACTGAAATTAATTAAATTAAGTCATAGCTTAAGCTAAAGTATAATGCATTTTAATGTTATAATAACGAATCACGCGAAATTATACGCTAACTACCTAATGCCAGCCCTGAAGCAATTATTTAAATGGTTCATGAGCTCACTGTGCATACCTGAATATTAATCATAAGTAAATGTCAAAAATTATGTGGCAAAATATTCTTCATTAAGTGTGAATAATGCATGACAATCGCTAAATTATCTTTTACATTAAACACAAATTTATTTACTCGAATTGTTTTAAAATTGAATGATGGATTCTCTATATGGTCCACTACGATGTCCTCGTCATTTACTCTCCGAAACTATTATGTAACTAATAGATTCTGAGCAAATATGAGGACAACTTAACTACTCCACCATTACATACCTCGTTTTCTTAAGAATATTGAGAAACACACTTAATTGAATAGAGATAGTAGATCATATTGCGTGACATGGCTGACTTACAATATTTCCGTACAAGATCTAGACACATCAAAAACTGAGTTAATAGCCCAAAAAAAAAATCGAATACATTCTGCTCGTAATTTCACTGTTTTTTTTTTCGAAGAAAATTCTGCACGCCACTGTGCTTCCATTAACTTAACCCCGTAAAATTTAAACTAGGTCGTGGGGTTTAAAAGCGGGGGGTTAATGTCATTTCAAATTTTGACATTGCTGTCTTGAGTATACGGTGTACATTGTAATTACTTAATAATAGTTTTAATTAAAGGGCTTTAGTTACAGCCCTACAACTTTCGTCCGAAACTTTTTTTTCTATCTCCAATAACAACGATAATAAATGGTGGCCTAAATATAATGAATAACCATGTCACTCAAAGAAAATGATAGGTAAATTCAACCAAAAAGAGCATATGAAATCGCGCCTATCTAGTTTCATAGTTAAATCAATCAGAAAAGAATAGTCATACAACTTTATTTGTTTTCGTAAACAAATAGTAGTTTAATAATCATATCTTCTTGTAACAAATTAAATAGTACAATGACATTTTTTTATGTTCACTAACCATTTTCAATTTGGTCTACAATTAAATAGTACAACGACTTTGTTTTTTGTTCACCAACTAATTTTTAGGTTGATCTACACTTTATTGTATGATGAAGTTTTTTTTGGTTAGCCAAAATCTCAGTATTGAGACATCAGACCACCCAAACCAAAAATTAGAGATCGTTTATAAGATCTATCCAAATATATCGATGATCCCTGAGAGAATTTGAACATTGCAATCATGTTGTTAATTTTCTATAAATTCATAAAAGTATAAGATAATGCATGATTGATTATTGTCAGTGATTTGTATGTGGAGCCATCTGGAAATAATTTCTGTAATAGACTACGTGGTAAGCAAGCAAATTTTATGGTAATTCTTTTAGAACTTCTAGAAGACGACAATAATATTGGTTTGTCTACCAAGTACAATAATACAGCGAACTAATACTGGGTTAGAATTCCAATTCGATAATAAGTAGTTAAAAATAAAATATACTATTATCTAGTTTAATTTGACAGAATTCAACAAAATAATAATCAGACGAACAAAATAATAGTCTTATTCATCTATTTTTTAAGTTAATTTTTATTAATTAAAATAACAATCACCTCTTGTTTAAAAATACCATCAATATAGTTTGGTTTAACAAAATTAAAGATATTGTTAGTTAACCATTTTTTTTGTTGAATTTACCCATAGCATTTATTTGAGTGTATATTGAGAATATTTTCCATTAATATATCTAAGTATTTATATCCGTTATTTGCTTGTTTATTCAAAATATATCTTTTTGAAATCTTGAGAAATTTTACTTTAAATAATGTTTTTGTAGTGCGTTGTGAATATATTTAGAATTACTAACAAGCTTAAGCTATAGTCAAACAAAGTTTTTGGGAATAGTCATCAGACCTGTATTTGGTTACTCAATTTTTTGGCTATAAACGTCAAGAGACAGAAATTTACATTTTTAGGAAATAATAAATAATATATTCACGATGAGAATAATGTTATTATAAAATATTAATAAACTATAGTTTTTAGGACTTTCATAATACGGAATTTAAAAAATTGCATTAGTTATTCATTTAAATTCTCTATTATATATTTTTCGCATTGTAGTCTATTGAATATGTGATATAGTAAGAAATAATTGCGTTAAAGGGTTTTGTTTCATCTTTTTAGTGGTCACCTAAATATGACTAAATCACAAATTGCTCTAAATTTACAGGTGCATTTTTGAGAACGGTTTTTTATTTTTTTCAATATAACTCAAAAGCTAAGCTGAACTGAAGAAAAATTACAAGACTACCTTTTTGTAGAGAATTAAATTCCTCTAATATCAACCTAGAAAAAAACATTTTTTATACTAAAGCATAAATAAATTTGTAAAAAATGCGAAAGATCGGGATTTTTCTTTTCTTACATTTTTACTTATAACTTTTTTGAGCAGAAATAGGTATAGTTATTGCTTCTGAGAAAAGAAAGTAGAGATTCCAACCGTTAAAATCAGCTGAGAATTAGGAAGTTTCCTATTTTAGAAATATCATGTACATTCAACCGCATTTAGTAGTCTTTCAGATAACTAGTCAAACAAAAAAAAAATTATCTCGATATCTGAAAAACTCACGAACTTATTCAATTTCTTATTTGAATACTTCGCCTCGGTTGAAGTCCACCGTGACGTCACAATACACAACGCGCTGACTTGCCATTCCGGCGGCGCGCCGTATGTTCCCTTTATTTAGTGTATGTGCTCGATTTTCTGAAATGTCACAAAATGTCACTTTTGAGTCGTTCGTGCCGAGCCGAATTTTCGAATTTCGCCGTGCAATTCACGATCAGGTTTATCTGGAAGACTTCCTCTTTACGTCGCGACATCATACGGCCGTCCTAATGGTGTTTTTCGAAAAATATGAACGTGCCAAAATTGCATGTTTTAGCAATTTTTTCGGCTCTCAAATGCGAGCTGGCTATAAACTACCGGTACCTGCCAGCGAGTATAAAGGTGCCCGCGCCTGCTCGCTGTTGGCAGAATCATGTATTGTGACGTAATCGAGCTCAGCCCAGATGATCTCGACATTTTAAACTTGGAAGGACCATAACTTTTTTATTTATAGAGATAATTAAAAAAAAAAAATTACAGATATTTTTTAGATTTTTACGACTATTTATTACGAGAAAATGAGAAAAATGGAAACTCCCTAATTGGAGATATTGGCGTTCAAAGTTGGCTATTTTTTGTCGTTTTCTTGCGTTTTTGCTTTTATATATTTTTCTTTAATTTGTAAAATTTAATAAGTGCTGCAAAAAAAGGGAATAATACACGATTTGTTTCAATTTTTACTTCCACGTCCAGTGGAAGTATAATAACGACAAAAAAATTTTTAAAAATTTTTATTGTCCAAATAGGCTTAAAATGTCATGAAACGTCGAGATTTTAAGTTTGAGCGAAAAAAAAAAATTCTGTCTGTCTGTCGGTCTGTCTGTAACTTTTTTTTTGTGCGCACGTTTACTCTGAAACCGTTTAAGATATTGACTTGAAATTTGGTACACATATGTACTTTAACGAGATCTAGAACTAGATTATATTTTCATCTTGTTCCGTCGAAGGGTTGGGGCGTAAATTGGGGTAAATTTGGGGTAAATGGGTAAATCAAGCAGGTAAGGGTCCGTGAAATTGGTATTTAGTATATACAAGAGAAGCTGAGGTCTAAAAAAAATTTTTGGCATTAACCACCCCATTACCACCCCCACCTCCTTATTAAAGGGGATGAAAAAAAAATGTGATTTAGTGCATGTACAGGGACCAGAAACCTCAAAATATTTTTTTACTTCATCCACCCCCCACTACCACCCCCTTATCACCACCCCCACCCCACTACCGATGTGGGGTATCGTTTTATGGGTTTTTGGGGTAGAGGATTTCAAATATGATATTATTAAAGTTCCATAAACAATTATTTTCACATACAAAGTTTTTTCGTTGTGAGTGACTTGGATAGAGAATCTGGATGTGGAAGTAGTGATTCCTTGGGCAGCGATTTTTTGTATATAAAAGTTAAGCTGATGTCTCTTCAACAAAATTAGAATTGTCGATTTGAAAATCAATTTCTTCATCGATATCTGCATCGACGTCCTCTTCAGATATGTCTGGCACATTTGCGTTTTCGCAATTGACTCTTATGCATTATTATCAAAAAATGGAGGCATTTAATACCCAACTTCCTGCAACCACAGTTTCCACGGCAGCCTATCACGACATCCACAAGCTATCCGCTCGAGCTGCTTAAGATACACAGCGTCCTTACAAACTCATTACAAAACCGGTAATATAACGTAGAAATAGAAAAACTTCTATAACACAAACTGTTCAAAGTTGAAAAAGTCTCAATAAGTAACTGAAAAAAAAAAAAAATGGTCGAAAGTTATGTGTTATTTATTTATTTTCCTTTGCAACCACGAATTAATTTTACAACATAAAAAACATGTTTGTTTTTATCCCTCAACTTCAAAATTTCATTGTAGTCAATAAAAATAAAAATTATTCATTGATAATTGTAAAGAAAATGGTATATAAGCAATAACGGTAAAAAACAGCTAGTCAATGTTGAACGGCAATATCTCAGTCAATTTTCATCATAGAACCTTCTTTCGCAGCTCATTTTAACGGTTGGAATTTCTACTTTCTTTCCTCTGAAGGAATTTCTATACCTATAAGTTATAAGCGAAAATGTAAAAAAAAAATCGCGATTTTTTGCATTTTTTCCAGATTTATTTATGCTAACATTTAGTAGTAAAAAATAGTTTTTTCGAGGTTGCAAAGTTATTTTGATGGAATATTCAATTTTCTACGAAAAAGTACTCTTGTATTTTTTTTTTGAATTCCGCTTGGTTTTTGAGTTATATTTAAAAAAAAGACAAAAACCATTTCATCCCGGTCTCAAAAATGCTCCCCTAAATTTAATAGCATTTTGTGATGTTATCATATTTAGGTGACCAACAAACGAATGAAACAATAAAAACCCTTTAACGCAATTGCTCCTTACTTCCTCTTTTTTGTACATAATCAATAGCCTATTGTTAGGCCCTGCTGAAACACCGACATAATTATATCATGTTGTCAAGGGTATAATACTTATCTAACTACGTAAACGTCTTAATTACTATTGAATAATTTTATTATATATAATTAAAATTATAGCGTTTCCCTAGCTTACTATATTTGAAATGTTTGTTAGCGAATAAAAATATCAATTCGTAATAACATCATTAATAATTACGTTAGTATTGCATCGAACTGTCAAAAGATTAGTAATCATTAAATCTCTTATTCAATACATATATTCTTTAACAGTGAGATGGAAAAGGTTAGAGAAGCAAAGTGAATATGTCATGTGGCTCCAAGACAAAGTTTGTTGTCTCACTATACTCCAGGCAATAGAGAATATTACCTGGAAAAAATAGGAGGATTTAGTTTTGTAAGCTTACCTTATGTTTTTTTGGGTCGCTGATTCCGAATTTTTTACTTCCCACCAAAAATTCCTTCCGGAACCCCCTCAAATTTAGAAAAAACAAAACAAAAAAAATTGGTTCTTTATATTTTTTTGTCTTTTTTTTTTTCGTTTTAGATAAAAAATACCCAGAAATTCAGAAAGCAAACAAAATTTACAACAAAAAAGGTCCTTTGACATTTTGACGTACGACGAACGGGAGGGGAGCGAGTGGGTCCCGAAACATGCGACGAGGCTCAAGTTTCGAGGCGTGCTAGCGCTTCCCCGTTCGTTCAACGTTAAAATGTCAAAGGGATTTTTTTTGTTGTAAATTTTGTTTGCTTTCCGAATTTTTCCTAAAGCGAAGAAAAAAAGAAGATTAAAAAAAGACGATTCCTTTTGCTTTTTTTCTATAAATTTGAAGAGGTTCCGGAGGGAATTTTTGGTGGGAAGTTAAAAATTCGGATTCAGCGCTCCAAAAAACGTAAAGTAAGCCTATCTCCAGGACTACTATGAATTTTTCCAGGTAAGGGGGCCTACATTATCTCTAATGCCTGGAGTACTTCAGGCATTAGAGAATTTTGCCTAGAAAAATTCATAGTAGTTTTGCAAATAGGGTTACTTTCTGTTCTTTTGCTCTCTGAATCCGAATTTTTAACTTTCCACCAAAAATTTCCTCCGGAACCCCCTCAAATTTATATATCTTTTTTCTTCGTTTTAGGAAAAATTCGGAAAGTAGACAAAATTTGCAACAAAAAGGTCCTTTGACATTTTAACGTTGAACGAACAGGGAAGCGCTAGCACGCCTCGAAACATGAGCCTCGGCGGATGTTTCGGGACCCACTCGCTCCCTTCCCGTTCGTCGTACGTCAAAATGTCAAGGAACATTTTTTGGTGTAATTTTGTTTGCTTTCTGAATATCTGGGTATTCTTTATCTAAAACGAAAAAAAAGATACAAAGAATAAAAAACCAATTTTTTGTTTTTTTTTCTAAATTTGAAGGAGTTCCGGAGGGAATATTTGGTGAGAAGTTGAAAATTTGGATTCAGCAAGCCAAAAAACATAAAGTATGATATCTAATGCCTGGATTACTAGTAGAAATGGTTAAGCAAACTATTAATTTTGTCATAAAAAATATCGACAACTTATATTAATGTATGATATAGAATAGATGCAAAGAGCGTAAAATATCACTAGGGATGAAGCTATATATGTGGGTCAACAGCTCCTCTGCCTTCCCACAATTTCAGGCATTCAATATATTTTACATATTACCTCCATTTAATTCCAGCTCTCTGTTATGTAATATTATAGATACATACTGTCCCAGGGGATGTGATGATTTTCCATTAACAAATTTCTTACCTGTAAAAAAAACTCGTGTAAGTAAATTATTTAATAAAAGAAAATATGATGATCATAAATGTAAATTTAAATTAGTTTAGAATAACATACAGAAAACAAATTCTTATTTAATTAAAGAACAGTCTAAATGCGGAATTGTCGTCTTGAAAGCCAAAGTATATTTACAAGCAGAAATAAATAATTTGGCACTTGGTTTAAAGTAAGATTCTTTATTTATGGAGAAGGAAATAACATATATATATATATTTAAATTTATTCGTTAACATATTAATTGTGTTTTAATTTGCTAGAATAGTAATAATAATACTTAAAATCTGTAGTCTCCAAATGTAACAATGACGTTACATTAGTAAGGCATAAATGTTATTCTTTATTTTTCTTTTTATTTTTTAATATTTTTTTTCACTTTCCTGATTTTGGATATCTCCATTCAGCCACGAAATTTTCTATTAGATGTACAACGCTAACTAAACTATTTACGAATTATTAATATATTTATTTTCTACATCAGTTAAAGAAAAGTTGCATACATATCAAATGTATGATTTGTGGTATACTGCACTTTGTATTTTTGGTCTCAGTTTCTGTCCGTAATCCGGTTCAACCGCCTTAAGAAAAAGCTGTAAGATTTCTATACATTACTATTACTGATCATCGATTTTTCTCCTCTTAGTAAAGAGGATTATTTCAGTCTTAGATAGTCAAATATCAGATAATTCTGTATTTCTATATTTCTGGGCTACCTGCATTATCACAGATTAAATAGACCAGTAAGGTCCGCTTTAGGATCTTTCACTGCAAAATATCGAGTTTGGTAGGACCGCAGCTGAAAACGAAAATAAAAGAGAGGCAATACAACACTTAAAGCTGCGAAATTAATTTATCTTTAGTCCCTCTCCTCTTCTGAGTATTTTCAGAAAATTAGAACTAAAGCTAACAAGCTAAAAACGTACTCTTCGCCTATTTACTGAGCTTTTTATATAATTGTTACGCATTCTATAGCAGTTTTCTTGTAAATAATGTTAGTTTTTGGACATCCTAAATTTTGTGAAAAAGAATATGTGAAAAAAAATTGAAAAAAAAACATCCAACCTCTCTGGGATTCGAACACATGATCTTTGGATTGCAAAGCAATCAGTCAATCAATCAATCAATCAATCAATCAATCAATCAATCAATCAATCAATCAATCAATCAATCAATCAATCAATCAATCAATCAATCAATCAATCAATCAATCAATCAATCAATCAATCAATCAATCAATCAATCAATCAATCAATCAATCAATCAATCAATCAATCAATCAATCAATCAATAACAATTTATTATAATTCAAATTACAATAATGCGCCTAGTCGGAACCCAGTCCGGAGCCAGCCACATAACCACGGTGCGCAGCGTCGTGGTGAATGCATGGTTGGGCGGGGCGAACCCGGTTTGACTGGAACGATAATTATGTATATTATGTTAGCACTCCTGTCCACCGTGGGCAGACTTAAAAGCTAAATTAGGAATTAAAAATGTGTCCACTAGGATCTAAAACTAATTAATAGAAAAAAAAAACACTGTACAACACTCGCTGGGTAAGAGCACTTTTTAATTTTGGTTTCTGACGCGGGAAAACAGAACTCATCGAAAAAACCCGTTCGAAGCAATTTCACCCTGATGGTCTTCCTGCCGCCAGGAAAATGTGGAAATTTAAAAGATTCCAAAATAATGTGGTTTTTGGGAATTTGTTGGTCGCGATGGAATTTAGAAACAAAAAAGGATAAAAACAAATAGAACGTATAAAGTTAATAGAGAAAGTTAATCATAGGTGTAAGGATTAAAGGTAGGGAAATAAGAAGTTGTCGTATAGGAAAGTGTGGCTAGAGAGGTTGCCGAAAGATAGCCAACGCCTCGTATGATAGAGGGTGTCGGATATCGAAAAGGATTTCATTATGCTGTCTGATTCGAGTTATGTTGCGGGTTAGCGGACTATCACCTAGTTTGAATTTGTAAAATTTTTGAGAAATTTCTTGGACGTAGTCCGCTCGTGGGCGGTGCCGCGTATGTGATGGCCGGCCTGATCACCATCGTGTACAACGATTTTTTATTTGACCTGTTGAATCCGCTACCCCTTGCCATTAGCGGATACAGACTCCTGTACGTGAAGTAGACCTTGCGTACCGTCGTTAACGTGGGTGTTGAACGTCAGTCGTTTTACAAGGCAAAACTTTAGACACTGGACCATCACACATGATAACAAAAATTGAATGTCCGTAGTAAATATCTTTCGAGAATCATATTTCAACGCATTAGATATATTTTTATGAAATATATATTAGTAAAATGAATAAACAAAAAAATATATTATAGAAATAACATTTCGCAGGATTTCTATTTAAGTACAAGCGACAAAAATTAAGAAATTTTTTTTTAAATTAACTGATTAATAACTTTCTTATTTACTGATTGATTTTCTTCAAAAACAATAGGGTTCTTTCTCTAGCTAACACTAATTTACTTTCCCAGTTTTAATACAATCGGACTTTTCTTAAGTTATCGTGCTTACAAGATACGTGACGGACGAACGGACGAACGGACGAACGGACAGACAGACAGACGGATAGACGAACATTTTGAAAGTTGTTCAGAATTCGTTCACTAACACAATGCTTATACAGATACTACAACAGTTGGTACAGGTGATTTTGAGACCTTCAGGATTAAGAAAGACGACGCTCAGGAAAATCCTAAAATTCTTAACAATTCTAGGATTGGATTGTTATATGTAGATCCAAAGAACAAAGAATCTTTATAGATCGATGTGAAGAAAGGCGCTTCATATCCTAATGGACCACCTGTGATTTAATATAATCCAATCCAATCCGATCCGATCCAGTCAGACCCAATCGAATCCATTCCAATCCAATTCAATCCAATGCAATTCAACCCAATCGAAACCAATTTAGCTTTATCATTCCCATTTAGTGCCCTCCAAGAGAGGACTTAAAGGTCAAAACGTGATGCGTACCGCATCTTGCCTTTGTAGTGACACTATACACTTATTTCTTCATTTTACATATCAATATTTTCATTAGTCTATTATTTATCTGTAAGACGTCCACCTTCACCTAAACTTAAAGCTACGCCATAATAAATTTCTAACACTTCGATCGTGTGCGAATCTGCTCGTTAGTTTCAAACACTCAATAGATCTACACACTCCTTGCATTCCCACCAATTTCAGAGGGCAGGTTACCTCATATGCGGCAACTGTTTTTCCCGACTAGTAAATTCATTAAATAATGAAGGAGGTACTAAGAATTAGTAGTAAAATAGAAGATAACAAAATAAAATATTATTTATTACAGAAGGAACGAATCGCTGTTTAACAAAAAAACAAGGTTGGCCTATTGTTGTCTACCCAACAGCATTTATACTCCAGGCAACAGAGAATATTACCTGGAAAAAATAGGAGGATTTAGTTTTGTAAGCTTACCTTATGTTTTTTGGGTCGCTGATTCCGAATTTTTCACTTCCCACCAAAAATTTCCACCGGAACCCCCTCAAATTTAGAAAACAAAAAACAAAAAAAATTGGTTTTTTATTTTTTTACCTTTCTTTTTCGTTTTAGATAAAAAATACCCAGATATTCAGAAACCAAACAAAATTTACAACAAAAAAGTTCCTTTGACATTTTGACGTACAACGGGAGGGGAGCGAGTGGGTCCCGAAACATGCGCCGAGGCTCATGTTTCAAGGCATGCTAGCGCTTCCCCGTTCGTTCAACGTTAAAATGACAAAAGACCTTTTTTATTGTAAATTTTGTTTGCTTCCTGAATATCTGGGTATTCTTTACCTAAAACGAAAAAAAAAAAATAATAATAAATAAATAACCAATTTTTTTTTTCTAAATTTGAGGGGGTTCCGGTTCCGGAAATTTTTGGTGGAAAGTTGAAAATTTGGATTCAGCTAGCCAAAAAAAAAAAAATTCCCACCCACCTCAAATTTAGAAATAAAAAAACAAAAAATTGGTTTTTTATTTATTTATTTTTTTTTCGTTTTAGGTAAAGAATACCCAGATATTCAGAGAGCAAACAAAATCTACAATAAAAAAAGGTCTTTTGACATTTTAACGTTAAACGAACGGGGAAGCGCTAGCACGCCTCTTGTTCGTCGTACGTCAAAATGTCAAAGGACCTTTTTTGTTGTAAATTTTGTTTGCTTTCTGAATATCTGGGTATTTTTTATCTAAAACGAAAAAAAGATTAAAAAAATAAAGAACCATTTTTTGTTTTGTTTTTTTCTAAATTTGGGGGGGTTCTGGTGGGAATTTTTGGTGAGAAGTGAAAAATTCGGAATCAGCGACCCAAAAAACATAAGGTGAGCTTATAGAACTAAATCCTCCTATTTTTTCCAGGTGAGCCTTTTATTTAGTCTCTATTGCCTGGAGTATTATGGCATACCATGTAATAAAAATAATAACATTTTTTTAATTGTAAATTAAATTTTTAAAAGTAAAATAAGTCCGTCCTTGATACACATACACATATGTATAAAAAATAAAAATCTATGGCGATATAATCCAAAGAAACTCAACATACACTTTACACATTAGTGATAGATATATATCATAGTGTGACATCG
Source organism: Rutpela maculata (assembly GCA_936432065.2). Taxonomy (NCBI): domain Eukaryota; kingdom Metazoa; phylum Arthropoda; class Insecta; order Coleoptera; family Cerambycidae; genus Rutpela; species Rutpela maculata. The sequence goes on from OW386285.2 coordinate 125,478,042, forward strand.
ATGTGTTGTTGCTGTAGTTGTTCTGTTAGAATTTGCAAAGGCCATAAGCTTCCGAGTCACATAAACCATTATTTATAGCCTTTAAACCATAATATGTTCAAGTCGCTCAAAGTACCTGATAAATAATGCATGCAACAGTTAAATAAAGATACATCTACCGCATCACATAAGCAAGTTACAAATTGAAAAACCTTTGTACAAAGGATGGGAAATAAAACTGTTTGAGAGCATTGCAGAATTTTTCAAAATGAAGTTCTTGATTATATCTACTTCCTGAATATGTCAAATCTTTTAAAAAAAACTTACAGTACAATCAATAAGTACTATTTTGCAAAATTAGCGCAAGTCGAAATCTTCCAAAACGTTCAGAGGCAAATATCTCGCGTTAACGCTACGATAAAAATGTCAAGGGATCCTCTTTGTTCAACATTAAATTCTCTATTCATTTTCGTAAAACTAACCGTTTACGAATTACAGCGCCTAATTGTTAAACTGTTAATTGTACATTAAGATACTTGCAAGAAAAATGAGAATTATGCAAAATCACCAAAATTTTGTCGCGTTTTTGTGCGGCTAAAAAACTTTTTTTTTACAATAATAGGGGACACACGAATGTCAGTTTTACACCCAAAAGTGTTTTTATGAGCTAGTTTATGTTTATAAATGTATGAATATAATATCATATTATAAATTGTTTACACATCCAACAAAATTAATAAATAATAATTGAGATTCAAATTATTTGAATTTTTACGAGGAACTGCTGAGTTTTGGCCAGTTCATCCGACCCGCGCGCAACCTGTGATCACTTATATTTACTAGTTTTTTTAAGCAAGCGTGAACTTTTGTGATAATTATACTCTTCGCAAAAAACGAAGAGTATTTGATCGGTACATTTTTAAAACCGGAAATATCGCTCGTAGATTCGCTCATTGTGTTAGTGAACGAATTCTGAACAACTTTTAAAATGTCCGTCCGTCAGTCCGTCCATCACGTTTCTTGTAAGTACGATAACTTAAGAAAGAAAAGTCCGATTGTATTGAAATTTGGAAAGTAAGTTAGTGTTAGGTAAAGGAAGAACCTTATTGTTTTTGAAGAAAATCAATCAGTAAATAAAGAATTTATTAATCATTTAATAAAAAAATATATATAAAAATCTTGTGAAATGTTATCTCTATAATATTTTTTTTTTATATATTTTACTAATATATATTTCATAATAATATATCTAATGTGTTGAAATATGATTCTCGAAAGATATATATTACAGACATTCAAATTTTCCTGTAATGCTTGATGGTCCAGTGGCTAAAGCTTTGGATTAAAGATCATGTGTCCGAATACCACATAAGTTGGATGTTTTTTTTGCATTTTTTTTTCATATATTTTTTTAACATCAAAGTTGGTGTCACAAAATTTAGGATGTCCAAAAACTAATATTATTTACACGAAAACTACGAAGAGTATCCTGTAGAACATGTAACAATTATATAAAAATGTCAGTAAATTGGCGAAGAGTACCTATGTTTTTAGCTTGTTATACTCTTCGCAAATACGAAAACGAAGAGTATATTGCATTTGAACGGCACATTTCTAAAACCGTAAATATCTCTCGCAGACAAAAAATTTTCATATCATTGTATTAGTGAACGAATTCTGAACAACTTTCAAAATGTCCGTTTGTCCGTCCGTCCGTCCGTCCGTCTGTCCATCCGTCACGTTCCTTGTAAGCACGATAACTCAAGAAAGAAAAATCCGATTGTACTGAAATTGGAACAGTAAGTTAGTATTAGCTAGAGGAAGAACCCCATTGTTTTTGAATAAAATCGATCGGTAAATAAAAATGTTATTAATGATTTAAATTTGAAAAAAATTTGTTTTGATTTTTATGTTTTTGTAATTGAATAGAAGAAATCTGGTGGAATAATATTTCGTTTTAATATCTAAATATTTATATATTTTACAAATATACATTTCATAATGTAATATACAACCGTGAAAATATGATTTTATCTCGTGTCTTATGATGTAAAAATTTACATTTTTTTACGTGTAAGGTGGTGGCCTAGTTCTTACGATTTTGACTCGGAATCCAAGGGTCCCGGGTTCTAAACCCAAATGGGGTTTGGTATGGTTTTTTGTTTAATTTTTACCTTATCTTACACTGAGTCTTTTACTAGCTAAGTTCGTACTATAAAATTAAAAATGTCTACAGTGTGTCCCCGGATGGAGTTGACAAGAGGAAAAACATCTCTATTATTGATTTTGCGACGAAAAGTCATTCTTCATAAAAAATTCTACTTAACGAAAAAATGAATTTGCCATATAAAAATCTTAGATCAGATGTACCGGGTGTTAATATATTAAGAAAACATCAAAATGCCTCAAGAGAGAAGTACCTTCATTTATTATTTTGGACAAAGTTGTTGATAATCCAAAATAAAGCCCAAATAGAAATTATGGAGTCTGTATTTTGACTTTTATGTTTTTATTGTGTTTATCTTTTTACGTTGTGACATTGTGTAGAATATTACTATCTTACATCTGCATTTATTAGTGTTTTGTTGATCATTTAGAAAATGTTTACCAAACAAGAAAGAATTTATTTGATCAAATGTTATGGGATTAGAGACGTCTCTTATCGATATGCAATTAACCTTTTCCACCAAAAGTTCCCTAACACAGCGGTATCGTGTCAATCATTGCGTAAACTTGTAAAAAAAAAATCAATGAAACTGGATCTGTATTGGATGTCAAAAAACTCAAAAAAAAGTACAATGAAGACGATGCGGCAACATTTTTAACAATAAATTCAGTAATAGAAAACCCGAAATTATCTTTACGGAAACGCTCACAAAGACTGGAAGTAAGTAAAAGTCATTTACAGAGAATTTATATGGAAAACAAAGTTCGACCGTTTAAGTCCAGACATACAATTGAAAAAGGAGATGAAAACAAGAGAGTTGAATTTTTGTTTATGGGTCGGTGAGAATTACCTCGTAGAGAGAAGTTTTCACAGAATGTTTTTTTTTTACTGACGAAGCAATATTTTGTACCAATGGCCACGTTCCATCACAAAACAGTCGTTATTGGGCTTTTTAAAATCCAAACATTGTCATTGTAACGTAATAAAAAAGATAATGTATGGTGTGGGATTTTTTATGATCGAATCGTTGGTCCATATTTTTTAGAAGAAACTTTAAATCAGCATGTTTATTTGGACTTTTTGGAAAACTTTATATTGCCATTTATAAACATTCTGCAATCGGAAGTAAGGCGTAACATTTTTTGGCAGCAAGACGGTTGCCCAGCTCATTCCTCAGATTTGGTACGGCAGTGGTTGACAGATCACTTCGGAGCCGGATGGATGGGAAGATATGCTCCAATTAATTTTTCTGCAAGATCACCAGACCTTACACCAAGCATTTTTTTCTGTGGGGTGTTTTAAAACAGGAAGTTTATGCAGATGACTGGCCGCATGATCGAGAAACATTAAATGCACGAATACAAGACGCGGTGAATGAAGTGAATGTACCCTCAACCATTCGTAAGGTCTATGGTGAATCTATTAAAAGGATGGAGAAATATGTAGTTGGAGGAGGCTATATAGAATAAATTGTTTTTCCACAATCGTTGAAGTTAATGTTATTATGTTATGTTAATGTTTGAAAAAAATGTAAGTTTACATAAATGTAAAAGTCAAAATTTAGACTTCATAATTTGTATTTATGTTTTATTTTGGAATATAAACAACTTTGTTTTATAAACATTTCGTCCAAAATAATAAATCTCGTAATAAATAAAGGTACTTGTCTCTTGCGGCATTTTGATTTTTTCTTAATTTATTAACACCCGGTACATCTGATCTAAGATTTTTATATGGTCACTGTCACTGAGTATCCTATAGAATGTGTAACAATTATATAAAAAGTTCGTTGAACAGGCGAAAAGTATGTTTTTAGCTTGTTATAAGTTGTTTTTTAAACATTATAATGGCAGAAAGCGATTTTGTGAAAGTACAAAGTGATAATTTACCCAATGTTGATGGAGTTCATTCGCTCTAATGATTGCTTTAATGCCGAAGAAATTCGAGGAGTTAAGGCTCAATCGTAAGTAAAATTATTCATAATGTATCTAATCTAATAGTGTTACTACTTTACATCTGCCTCTATAGTTCTCTCAAATTTTATTATGTGTAGGTTATGTCAAAATTTTGTTTGAGAAGTTAAACAAGAATAATATTATTTGCAGTAGGTATATCATAATTTATCCAGCAGTTGTCACTATGTTGAATATTTTGTATCATCTTGATTAATATTCAAATAAAGATGAATAAAAATAAATGTCTAGTAGGTATGTCTCCATATAGGGTTAACATGCAGCCTAAATTTGAGATCAATGAATAAAATTTTTTTTCTACGATTATGCTGAAAGTCAAATTTTCTAACTTCAAAATGACTGCAGAAAATATCACTTTGCCGCACGCCGTGTGGCAAAGAATTTGCCACACGCCTTGATTACATCTTCACACACGGAATAAAATAGTGTGTTTACCTTAAAGAATTTTATATTACTTACTGGTAATAACAATTAAGTTCTATAATTGTACAATAATTACACATGAATTGCAATTACAAAGTCAAATTTTCTAACTTCAGAATGACTGCGGAAAATGTCACTTTAAATAAAATCTGACAGGCAGCAAATTTAAAATTTTGGAAAGACTTTAAAAAAGAGAAATAACTTCACAACCGTAGAAAATAACATATTATATTACTAGGAGTAGAACGCACTCTTTTGTTGTGCTGAGCCCAGGATTTTGCAAACTGGGCGAAACACAAAAAAAGGCGTTCTACTCCGTGTAATATATACTATTTTTTCTTCAAGCGTATTAAAATGCAAAAATTCATTTATTTATCATAAATGTACAAATATTCAAACTACAGTCTTACATGTTGACACAATATGACAAGTGGCTAGTGGATAGCGCGCCACCGGTGGCTTTCGGTATTAACATTATGTTACTAGTAAAACAATACCCACTGCGGTGGCGCTTTCGGAACTAACATTATGTTACTAGTAAAACAATGTCCACTACGGTGGCGTTCGGTATTAACATTTTGTTACTAGTAAAACAATGTCCTACTTCTACTTCTATTTTTGATGACATAATTTAAACATTTTAATACGCTTGAAGAAAAAATAATATGTAACACACATGAGAGTGTTTTTTAATCTAATTTGATGAGGGCCTGATCAAATGGTGTTCAAAAGTACCTGTCTCGTAACATGAGTCCGGTAGAAGGTTTCTCAACGGAATTATAGGTTTTTTGGGGTGCTGAATATGAATCTGAAGTTTGCTGCCCGGTAGCAGTACCAGCTCAGGTCGAAAAACGCAAAAAACGCTTCGTACGGAAAATATTACTGTAGAGTAAAATAAAATGGACATTGCTATCAGGTATTTTCTATACATCGCATCTTCACACTACAACTTACTTGCTTTTTTTCTGCTCTTTTTTCCAGCTGAATATATTGTCAGCGACCTTATAAATCGGTCTAATTTGGAAGTTAGGGAGACGCAGAATTTAATGCTCTTCAACTTTGAATACAGTAATATTTTCCGTACGACGCGTCGTTTGCAAGATATGAGCGGAAAACCGGCAAAACTCCAAAAATTTCGGTTTTTTGCATTTGCAGTACCTGGGCCGGTACTGCTACGAGGCAGAAAACTTCAGGTTCTTATTCAGCACCCCAAAAAACATATAATTGATTTGAGAAACCTTCTACCGGACCCATGTTACCGACAAACTACCATTTGATCAGGCTAAATGGAACACACTAGAGTTAAGGTAAATTAAGATAATACATAAACTTTTACAATGGTAATTTGTAATATTTTCTCCATTTAAAGAGGATTGTTCTTCAAAAAAAAAATATTTTTTTAGATTATAACTTAATTTTAAGGAAAGTTATTTGATTTATTATTTTAAATGCTACAAAAAAATTTAAATGAACTTTTTTAACAATAAAACTTAGTTTTTATAATACTTGTTTTTTTCTAATTGTACAACCCTTATAAAATACGTGCCTCGTGGAGTTCCTGTGAATTTGTGTATAAATTCGGTTAAAACTCTGCTAAATTGGACAAAGCCGTGTTAAATTGAATCGCAAATAATTCTGCATAAACTGATATATATATTATCGCAGCATTGCGTTATATAGTTGATTTTTAATTAATATCTGTGAAATATCCAGTGATCGGAATTTTTGGTTTAATTTCAGGTGCGTCGCTACAAGGGTTTATTAAAATATGCATACATTATTAGTTGTAAATATGTATACATGTATTCTATTACGCCAAAATAAATGAGAAACTCGTAAGGTACGTTCGTATTATATTTAATTTCGATTTAATTTTGTAAGAAAGAACAAACTTTAAGTTTTTGATGTAAAATTTTATATACCTGCCTATATGCGCCACTGGAATTAAACCCAAATTCCGATCATTGGAAATATCAGATATAATATTACTTAAAAGCTTCAACTTCATAAAAAAGTGATTAATACATGGTGACAAGCAACTAGTACGTCGACGGGATTCTCTAGTATTTGGCAATTTAACTGTGAAATATTATAAACTTATTTTCTGTGAGCACAGTAAATACCAATAGGTACGGAGCCGTGGGCCCAAAAAAGCGATGAGAAGCTACATGTCTTCCGCTTTTTGAGGTCAAAGTACATACCTCAAAGACACCAAATATAAAATATTTTTGAATTTGGGCAAGGCGTGTCCAAGAACGAAAGCAAGATGTTTTTTAAAATTTTTAGCGTTATATATATGTCTTCCATTTGGATAATCTGTAGTAAAAAGTGATCAGTTATCGTCTGACAAAGCGGAAGAAATTTTGGTCACGGCGCATTTGCAAAAAAAAAAAATTGAAAATTTTTTGCCAAAACTTGAAAAAAAATACGTCTTATATACACATATGCTTACTTTTAGGCTCAAGAAATATCCATTTTAAAAAATTTCGAATTCATGATTTTTTCATACATTTTATATTGTGATACCTTCTAATATAATATTTTGCACTAAAAACTTGTTGTTTTAATAAATATGGCGTATAAAAAAATTAAAGTTTGAAAAATGTTGGCCAAGGCAGCGGGAAATCTATATAAAAATAACAAGTGAAAAAAAATATTCGGTCAAATTGGCTAAAACATTTTTTACATAAAGTATTTGTCTTCCTCATCAAAAAACTTTAATTGAAAAACTTTCGGAAATTGAGCTCCTTTGATCTCTAATACCCCATCAATAAATTAAAATTTCGACAAGATACAGAATTTTACAAGAACACAGGTCTACAAAAAAAAAACTGCTCCAAGAACTAAACCTATCATGCCTCAAGTATTTTTGTGTGCTGAATCCAAATGTTCAATTAAAAAAAATTTCTACCTCGTAGATTTCGAGTAAATCCCGGTTTTTGTCGTCAAAATAAGGTTTTTTGACAATTTTTGACGTTTACTCGAAATCTACGCGGTAGAAATTTTTTTGAATTGAAAATTCGGATTCAGCACACAAAAATACTTAAGGCATGATAGGTTTAGTCCTTGCAGCAGAATTTTTTTTTTTTGTAGACCTGTGGAATTTATAGTTGTCGGAAACTAGACATAGGATCGAGTTGGGCCCCATGAGAGCTCTTGATCAGAAAGTCGAAATCTACAACATAATAAATATTCAGCCAATTTGACTGTACTCCAATTTACTTAAGAAATATGGGAAGTCCTTTCCAGGCTGAAGATAGCTCGTCTCCTGGCGTCGGTGATAGGCCCTGGTAGCGGAAATAGGCCGACATTAAATGATTAAAAAAAATTAAAAAAGCACATTTAAAGAAAGTGACGCCTCAAATATGTCAGATTCTTTTCTTTTATGGTGGAGTGCAAATGAACCTTGCACAGTAATCAGTGTAATTTATTGCCACCGGCGACTGTAATTAATAAGGCATGCTACAAAAATGTGCGTCGCCTGCTTCTTTTCTGTTCAGTACATTTGTTAAAGTTTTTATTACGAAAAATAAATAGAATGGCGTATTCAACTTTAAGATGATTAAGAATAATGGTGTTTCAAATAGTTAAAACTGCTTAACGAGCAGACTTACATGTGAGATTAATAATAATAATTGTAAAGCCTACGTCTATCAAGTAAATTTCATGTTTATATACTTAGAACATATATATGAGATTGGCTGATGTTAACAAAATATTTTAAGATTAATAAAAGGCTTTTGGCTTAATCTTTGTGAATAAGTTTGTATTAATTAGACTCAGAACGCATACAAAACTTTTACAATAATATTATGCAAAGCTAGTCATCATCGTAGCATTTGATTTCTGTTAAAGAATAAATACATGCTTGACATAAATATTTATATATTACAATACCAAATAGAGAACGTTTCGTATCGCGGTGTGAAAGCATTGTCATGTTCCTTGGAGCAAAGTCATAAGTAACAATTAGTGTCATTCAGACTGAGTCGAAGCTCCTAATCAAAGTCAGTGGCGAATGAAACGAGTTAAGAAACAAACTTAAATGAACTATATATTTATTCATCAGAATGTAATGTCAATTATATTTAAAATTATTTTTGTATCATGGACGTAAATGATTATATTGTATAATCAAGGTTAAGAATTCTTCTAATCTCCCACGCCAATATGAGGAGTAAAGGATATATTAAATTGTTTTTCTTTTTCTTTTTAAACATTGGGAAAGTACTACTGTGTCACTCTAAAGAACTAGAGTCACAGTAGATCACAATAACAGTAAATACCTTTTCGGATATTAGAGATAAAGGATAATAAGGATATATTAAATTGGTTTACCTGAATTTATCTTTTTTTTTTAAATTTAGAAAGTAATGGAAAGTAATGCGTCTGTGAAGAGCTGGAGCCACAAGTAGCTCACGAAATCCAGACAGGGAAGACCAGAAAAACGGTCTCACAATTTCGGCACAAGCAGTATGGTATACGGGCGACTCTAAGACGGAGCTGGGGTTTACGGGATAAGGTCACAAACTAAATTTCCAATAAATCTAGGAAGATGTGCCACAGTATTTCAGGTTGAACTGGCCACCAGATAGTGTGTAAAAGCAAATAGTAAGGTAAGGAACTGTCAATCAGTCAATTGCCATTTTTTTGATAGCCATGCAGTGCTAAAGGCAGTCGGTTTCATTCAGGTCGATTCTAAACTAGAATGAAATCGCTTATAGTTATTAAGGTACCAAGTTATAAGGATAATAACGCACCGAGGTCAGCAGTGTACAATCCCGAGGGGCTCTGGCCCGAGGGAATGTACGTCGACCGAGGGCGTCATTATCCTATAACACCCGTGGTGCCTTCAGCGTTTAATGTCCTGCAAGTTTGTTATTTAATTCGAATTTTTTTTTTTGACATTTACGATTTATTAATTTGACATCTATTATGTTCAGAACGATTTGATTTAAAAGAGAGTAAAAATCAAAATTGTTTGTAAACGCCGCCGTTGCATAGCAACGCATTTTGTTTGTCAATAACGCTATCATAATTTGCTTGTTTTGGGTTGTATTATAATTTTATAATGCCCTAGGGCGTTGTAGATATTCATAACGCCCTAGGGCGTTATTTTTCATTTAATGTATCTCAAAATGGGGTGGTTATTGTAAAATAACAGACTTGTAGGACATTAAATACCTTTAAGGATCTATGAATAAAGTGATCGTCTCATGGGTATCAAGACACAAGGGAAATGAAAAAGCTAGGAAAAAGTATCCAATGCCCCAGTAGAAGTCGAACTCTTTTGCGGTGTCGTAAGCTATGCATATGAGCATCTATTAATAAACATGGAGCAAAATAAATCTTTGGACTGGTGAAATAGTTTCCCGCGACAGTGACAAAGATACAGTTCATTAAAGAACGATCGAGCAAATTTACGGAAGACCCGCTACAGCAAAATAGGAAAGCTATTAGGATAATGGTAGTTCTTATAACTGGACACTGTCGGTCTAATAGATATATAATTCGAATGGGTCTTGCAGATTCTGCCAAGAGGAACAGGAAACCTCAGTCTACTATGTGACGGCCTAGCTAAACTTCTAGCTAGTTGGCGAAGAGAAACCAAGTACTGATAGCTTTCCTAAGGTGCCCTTGTCAAATCTGTAGAATCTGATACAGATGATAAAGCTGTTACAAACGGTAAAGATGATTACAGGAAAATTCAAACACAAAATGTGTTCAACTCAGGAGTGTGAGAAGCTTAGTGAGAGTGATGAAAAAGTGGCCATTTCGAGTTTGAGTAAAACTGGTAGTGCGACTATGAACACGAACCAGCAATACTGAAAACAGAAAGGGAGTCAACCGCAAAAAATTAAAAACTGCTACGGTTGCTGCTGCTGAAAATATCAATAAAAACTCTTAAGTAAGTTGATGAGGATGGGGGGAGAATCCGGAATATGCGAAAAAATATAAGAGCCAAAAATTTGGTCTAATGATTGGAAGATCTCAATTTTCGTGCTACTACAAAGAAAGTCTGATTGCTGACGTTAATAACACAGTTCAGTAAAGCAACGCTATATATCCTTCAATCCAGACTTCAGCATCATCTGTTTTGACAAATATAGGTGAGCAAGTAGTTTGTTGAAGGACGCAGTACTAGAAAATCAACATTGAATACATAGCAACTAATTGAGAATACTAAAGAATATTACTTGGTACTTGCCTATGTACCTTTGTTTCGTAGACTACTTAAGGCTTTTGACAATGTGGAATGGGACGAACTACGGATCGTACTATTGGCAACATCTAACCATATAAACACATTAAGAATAGATTGTGAGTTAGTAAAGGAGATGTATATAAATATAAGAGAGTATACCTTGGAACTCTTCTGGACAACACCGGCAAGTGAGAATGTCAGATATGACGAAAAATGTATACATAACTACCTGGAATGAAGAAACCGATTTTAAGATATATGGTTTTCACTTTTTAACAGATTCTTATAAAGAAAAGTGTGCTCTTTTAAGTAAACTTGGTGCCATCATCGGAAATGCCATATTCGATGCACAATCGATGGCCAAAGTCGAAAAAATAAGAACATTTGCATTGTTCTTGGCTGCGATTTAAGAATTACTCCCAAAAACAGAAAACACAATAACTATAATATATTAGAGTTAAAAGTCACGATAAAATCATAGAAAATGAAATATCAGCTTGCTAAAATGACAAACTAACGTTAAACATTTTGGAAGCTAAGGGCTCTTTCTTCATTCCAAGTAACACGTGCTAAAACTTGAAGTTGTGCAAAATTTGGACTGTTAGGAAGGTATATAGAGGACGTACCGATGCTTCCGAGATGAGTGTCTAGAGACGTTTATCACGGATTCCTTGAACAGCCCACTGCATCAACTCGATTCTCTAAAGTATATGCACTCGAAAGCGACTCTAGCATCGTATTCTTATTTTTTTGCCACATAAGCAAAGAATTTAGGGAAACCGGTAAGGTAAGAGATGAAGTTGATGCCTGATATTATCAAGGAACTGATGGGAAGATCATTGGTGATGACAGGAGATGTTGCAAAAGGAGGCGGACTAGAATAACGCATGGGCCACAAATCTCTTCAACATTTTCCTTCAAATTCTTTGTGAATAAGAAGAAGGGGACTATTATGCAATTAATGTAAGAAATCTGATTCGACTGGACAAACTAATGTAAAAATTGTTTCTTCATATTCGTCGTCAATATTACATTTAGTTAACTTGAATAACTTTTCTAATCAAGATTTATGGTGCTTTGTCAATATCTTTTTAAATTATAATGATTTGAAAGATGAGCCGGGCCGATGAATATAGATCAATTGGTCAAATTAGATCAGTTTATATTCCTTTGCAGTCTATGGTATTTTATAGGCAACTTCTGCTAATTTTTGCATACAAATCGATCTAATATCAGATCGCTCGAATGATAAAGCTGAAGGCTCCAACAATGTATTTTCTTAATATATCTTAATGTTTCGTAGAAATCAATAAAATCAGATGGACCCGGTAGGATTTAGCTGGACTTCCTCAAAACTGGCTTCATCGGTATCAAAGAGGAACATAGGCAGGTTCTGCGTATCGTAAAACCCGCGGCAAATTTCGGCACAGCAAGAGAATACAAAGATGGTTATATTTTGACCGCATGATTTCATTGTGTTAGGAAGAAGACAGTTTCTTATGACTAGTGTGTTCTATTACGACTAACAAATAACAGGATCAAATCCTAGATAGAGTATATTTGTCTAAAGCAATATTCAATCATAGATAATTGTACGTAGAGTTCGTTTAGGTCATGAAATAATTTAAAAGTGAAGCTTTTGTATCTTAAGAAAGATATGCTATGTGAAAATGAAAATAATAAATAATAAATAAGTACTTTATTTTTTTGCACTCTATGCCCACGACTTGCCCTGAAATTTTAAGTAAATATAATGATTTGCTTCCCACAGACCATACCATTTAGTTTAGTGCTTTTATGTTAATATGGAATCACAGTCACACAAAGCTTATTAAAATAATCTCTGAGTTTGATAGACATAATATTAACGTCTCTAATGTCTATATGGTGATTTGTTATAACAAACCGTCTTAAATTCTTTCTATTTTTGATTATCATATAAAACATCTACCATACGACAATACGTGATTTTTTTTAACCTCAACTATTTCCTGCCACTTCCGTCATATTCATTTTTGTAACGTTTATAAAAGTGACTTCAAAAAGAAGTAATTTTGTAATTTTGGTTCGGATCAATTTGCAGGATGACGGATAATTTCCATGATGACCTATTACATCGCCTTGACAACTAATCTATTCAAATCGGGTGATTATCTTAATAACAGTTATTCTGAGAAAAAGATATCTTTATCTGAATATCTTGAGCAATTAATAATTTGTGTAATGGCAACGCAAGCAAAATGCTATTTCTACACCTATGGCTTAATGAGAATGACTATGATTTAACCGTCAAATGCTAAACAGACGCAATTATCTTTTCTTGCGTAGCTGAAGGAATCATTTAAACGTCAAATAAATTGACGCCCCTTTGAGATTATCTAATAAAATAATTGTATTTATTATTGTCTATGCTCTTTAGACAATCGTTTTCCTATTACCTTGAATTTATTCAGCTGTATAAAACTGCTTGCACATGATCTAAATACACATACTCTTAAACAACAGTCGTACAGAAGTCCTCGTGCAGATTCGTTGAATTAAAATATACATTTTGCCAAAATAATAAATGATACAGATATGCCGCCAATTCCTTTTTTGTGTATTTAATTCTCTACAACTTTGTTCGTAAAATATTTTCACATTTCTTATCATTTTGACAGTATTTTTATTTTATGATTTTTGCTTTTTATATGTAGAGATTGGCCGCTAATTGGAGCAGTCATTTTAAATTTTGCAAATTTTGTAATTTTTTGGGGTTACTGAAGATACTGTCCACCTCCATGCCAAATTTTATATTTATACAGGGTGTTCGGAAATTCCTGCCACTAACTTTAAGTGGTGATAGTATTTGCAAACATGTGAAAAAAGTTCCAGTAGACATGCGTCAGGAAATGCTTCACTTATTATTTTCTCCCTCCGGGATTTCTTTGAATTTTCATGTTTCAGACTAGGTACCAGGGTTGCGCGAACTTTAGAACATCGTTATTTTTGGGGTTACGTAAAAAGGTTCAAAGATAAAAGTTATAGAATATCAAACAGGCCCGCCCACATCAAATCATGGGCCCCGGTACCAAATTCACTGGCGGACCCCCGCGCTTAATAACACAGGCCCACAAAAAAAAATCGTGAGCGAGAATTAAGGCCCACTTTTCTTTATGTTTTTCGGGGCGCTGAACACGAATCTGAAGTCAGAATAGTATGTTTATGAAGAAATTTTCGAGCTAAAGGTAAAAATTGGACGAAAATCGTGAGAACTCGATTTGTGATATTTTCAGGTTCGAAATGAATAGAAAAAATTTGGGAGACATGAAAATATCAGTTTTGGGACAAAATACAGTATTTTCCAATGTATTCCATTAGTTGAAAAGACCTCAGGTACGGTGAGTTCTCTTTGGACCGCACTATTATACAAAATTCCCGAGGATATTGCTGTCAACGGTGGTTTATAAACACATTCATGTATATTGGATTTGGGATTGTACTTGTGTTCTCGGTGCTGAGCAGAACTGCACACGCGGGAAGAACAATGAGAAGAGGCAGGAATTATATCTTGTATGGAAGTAGAGTAACGATACAAAAATTTTGAACATTTTTATTGTTCAAATAGGCTTAGAATGTCATGAAACGTCGAGATTTTAAGTTTGAGCGAAAAAAATTTCTCTCTGTCAGTCTGTCTGACTTGCTAATATTTCAGGATCTGATTCCTTAGGTCATTTTATGAAGAAAAGTACATATGAACGTATGTCCGCAATTTTTTATTACAGGGTGTTCATTTTTTTTTTAAATCGGTATTTTTTAATATCTCAGAAAGTATTTTAGATATTATTTTCAATTTTGGTATGTGTTAATAGGATCTAAAACCATATATTTTAGTTAGAAAAGGTATTTTATCACTCCTCCAGTGGCGTTCCTGGAAACATGTCCTGTGATTTTTTTTTCCAAAAAAGTGGTACACCACTGACATATCTCCATGTGGATATTTTTCTGATTAGCCTGATCAATTCTACATGAAAACGGTATCTTGCGTTTTCCTCATATCTTGATAAAAACAATTAGATTCAAATTGCTTCATTTAGCAGTATTGAATAATGTACACATATACACGTACATACATTTTTCAAAAACCACTTTTTTGGGTTCCTGGAACCCCAAGTAAAGATTTGATATTAGCTCAATTTTCGATTTTGGACCAATTGTAGTAACCTTCCACAATTTTTTGGGGAGGTTAAAATAAGGCAAGATTAAAAAGCTTTTCTTATGGCCTTTCAGATGGTGTAAAAATATACGAGGCGTTCCATTACAAAAAAATGAAGTAGAAACTTTCAATTGTTTTTCTGACAAGATTCTCAGAAAATACATGTGATTTTCTATACGTTTTATTTTTAAACTTTTTTATGTAACTCCAAAAATAACGAAGTTAAATAGAGTTCTAACGTTAGCACGACCACCCTAATCTTGAAGTCATTCAATAGACAGTCTGATGGAATGACTGATATCTGTCGGGTATCTGTCTGTTGGCGCTATATCTACAAAACCGCTTGCCGGAGAAAAATAATATTTGAGGCTATTGTCAATGCAGAATTGAAATATAATTTTAATGAGAAATTTACGAAACGAACACCCTAAAAAAATAATGAAAAAATATGACAGATGATAATAATATTTGGCATGTAGTTAATACAACTGTCAAGACAGAAACCTGCTATACCTTCAGTGAAAAATATACAGGAGGACACCTGATATATTTTTAGTGAAAAATATGCAGGATGGACACTTTAAAAAAATAATTAAGATAGACGGAGGAAAATAATATTTAGAATGTAATTATGACTATCTCCAAAAAGAAAAATTGATATAATTTTAGTTAAAACAAATGAATATACAGGGTGGTCATCCTAAAAATAATTATTTAGAAACGATGTAGTCCAGTTAACGAATGAGTATAGAGGACATGGAGGGAGGGAGAGCAGAATTTTCCCCTTCAGGAATGTGTTGGGGGGGTAGTTAGGAGGTAAACATACTGAAAGTCCCCTCCCCTAGCCCTGAAGCTTCAAGGGGGAAGGGGGTTGAAAGGTCTCTTTTTTCGATTCTTCGCTTATAACTTGGAAACGATGCGTCGTATGCGAAAAATTTTTCTATGCAAAATTAAGTTATGTTAAATTTCCTACAAGATATTCATTTTCTTCCTATGTGTTATAGTTTCAGAGATATTCGCCAGCGAAAATCGATAATTAATAAATAAATTCTACTAATAAATCACAGTCACAAAATAATATTTATTTTACACCACCCGACGTATTTACTGACGTAATATTTTTCCGAAATCTACATATTTTCTTAAATATACAGTGTGACTCACTTAAAATGAAGACACCCTTATAACTTTTTTATTTTGTTTCCGATTTGAATCAAGTTTTACTCAAGTATAGAACAAATTAGGATCTACTTATGACCAGAAAGAAAAACATCCGCCTGCTGCAAATGCAAAGCCACCTGCGGTACCAAAATATACGGAAAAAGATAAAAAATTATATTAGGCATTTGCTTATCGCAGTGATGTTTACTGCAATATTTTATTCATTATGCTATCTACTGAATATCGTAATGTTAAAATAATAGATTTGTGTTTGGTGCATGCGATTTTGATTTATGTTGAAATACTTTTTGGAAGACGAAATTAATGTGCTTGATGAAAGGAAGTGAGGTTAAGTTTTTCTGCTGACTACAGACAACGTGAATTTTGCCGCTGACTAAAACATACAACAGTTGACAATTGGCACATTTTTAGCGCTGTCGTTTAGAGAACCGCTGCTCGCAACTGTTGCCAACCGTTGCATTCCCTTAACGCATCCATTGCACATCCTGAAATGATATGAAGTACCAAAATTAAAATCCATTTTTACTTAACTGCAAAGCGTTAATTGTTATGTACTTAGTAGATGCCTAACAAGAATATAGTGTGCAAATTACAATTTAATTTACAAAGAAGATTTGAGGTGTTAAGCGTAGAGTATGACGAAAAATGTGATCCGAAACAGCGTTTTCCAAGAATCAGCAATTTTCAGAAGCGGATAACTTGAGAACGGTTGAAGATAGAAACTTTTTGTTGAAGTAAACAATATAGGAAATTTTGTCAGCTTTCAAAAAGGTAAGAATTTTTTTTTCTAGGACCAATAGTTTTCGATATAAGCAAAAAGCAGGATGCTCCCCACTTCCTAGGGTCGGGGACTTTTAGTATGTTTACCTCCTAACTACCCCAAACCCATCCCTGAAGTTAAAAATTTTGCCGCCCTCCATGAAGTCTACACCCCCCCATATTGAAAATTCGTTGACTCGACTAATGGTGGAAAATAATATTTGGAATGTAATTGTAACTATTGTCAAAAAGAAAACTTGATATCATTTTATTAAACAAATATATACAGAGGCGTCATTCTACAGAAAAGACAATGAATAAAAAAAATGTTAAATGGAAGAGGAAAGGGTATAGCCGGAAAAGTTAGGGAAACGAGTCTTTGCAATGGTAGTTCCATTATTTCATCAGTCACTAATCGTAGTGCTAGAAGATGTCGAAGGCACAAAAGGCTGGTCTTCTTCGATCGTTCCCTCACTTTCTTCAACTGGTTCAGTACGTCGTTTTTTAGATGTCGTAATGCGACAGTAATTACAAAGAACATCATTCGTTGCTAAACATTTCTCCAAGCTCCTAGAGAGTTAATAATTCGCCACAGGGGGGTGAACCCTGGAACCTCCAGAAGTGGTGTTGCCAGATTGTGCCGAATTTCCGTACGTCTGAGGAAAAAGACTTGGCAACATCGCACAGGCACCCCCGGTCGGTTGTAGATATGCAACAATACCTTGTAAGGCTATAAGTATTAACTGTTACAACTAAGAGGCATGTGTAAATATTTTATTTTACACAATTTTATTTTTTTCCATATTGTTCCACCACAGCAAAAAATCTGACAATTTAGTGTGATAATCACGAAGTGTCAAGACATAATATATCATAGAATGGTGATTGTACCACGAAGGGTAGCCACCCTTTTGTCCTCTAAAAAAAATTTATATTTTTTTTCCGATGGTTAAAATGGTCATAAAATGACCTTATTTTTTGGAGTAAGTTATCTCCACGCAAACAATACTCGTGTCAAATTTTAAATCGATCTGTTGCATAGAAATCGAAAAAATATATATAATAATTAAAGACATATTTTTTTCTACCTTCGTAGGAGTAGTAGCGGGTTAAAATTTTTACCGTGTAATATACTCTATAAACTGCACCATCTGGAAGCCATTTTAACTAAGTAAGTGCGGGGGCACATTTCCCTAACTTTTCCGGCTATACCCCTTTTCTTTAATTTTGATATAGAATTACAGTTTTATTAAATATACACAAAAAAAAAAAATCCTCTCTGAAAAACACCGTGGAACTAGCACTTTTATATATAAACTGGTTTAAAAGAATTGTTGCAGGATGATTTTGTGGCCCGATTTCAATTAACAATCAAAATTCTTCAATGTTAAAGAATTTTACAATTCACATATTTCCTATATGATATTTATCTAGTCACGAAATCGATAGCGACTATTAAATATTTTTTGTAAGAAATATACTTTGTCACTTAAGTGCGGACACCCACTCACTTGTGATTGATCTTTGAACTATGAAAACAAGTTGAAATTTCGCTAAAATCTGTATAGAAAACAAAACGATAATCCATAAATTTTACTTAAGTGCCTGCAATTATTTAAATTTACATCGCGCCAACTTGAAAACATATTAGAGATTTAAGAGGAAGTAATTTTAGAAAGATCTCAATAACACTACACCAGTCTGATATTTTCCAACCGCAGATAGCAGAAAATAACAAATTATTGGCTTTTACGTTAAATGTTGTTATTTCCATAGCAATATTGTATGGAATTTGCAACGGTGTGGTGTAAGAGTTCAACTATGCGAGTTCATTCATTACACAATATCGCAGCCAACTATAAGTATAGAACAATTTTGCAGGGTTAAGATATGTGAAAAGACCACGGGAGTGCTTGTAATAATACGATCCTATAAATAACAGAAATTAGATGTCGACTTTTGCTTATTGCATATGCATATTACACACGCCCTCGTACTGTTCGCACTCTTTTTTTTACTGCACACCATGTCACTCTATAGTACCGATAGAAATGTAAACATCCCAAAAAATATTTATTATATTTTATTGATGCCTTCATTTACAGTAAATATTTTGATACAGGTCCGTATTTTATAAATCACAGAACTATTTATCACGTGAAAAATAATGCGGTGATAATTTTTTTTATGAAACTAACAGTGGTTAGCTGGGTTTTAACTCGACGAATTTTTTGTGTCGAATCTACATATATCGAATCAATGTAGTGCTTGATTTTGCTTTCAGAAGTTTTCTCGTACTTCTCGTTGAGCTAGAAGGTTGGAATTCGGACCGAAGTTCCCTGGGAACGAGACAATAATATGATATATCCTATATGATCTAGACGGTTCATCATATGAAAAATGCACTGAAGCCTATTTACATTCTTTAGCCCGAGGGGCAAACCGCGAAGGAAATCTGGTGTACACGCTGAAGGAGATCCGAGGAAATCTGAGGCAATCTGGAGAAAATCTCAGGAAATTTCAGTAAATCCGAGGAAATCTTTTTTTTTCGAATTTCTCCCTC
Source organism: Rutpela maculata (assembly GCA_936432065.2). Classification (NCBI taxonomy): domain Eukaryota; kingdom Metazoa; phylum Arthropoda; class Insecta; order Coleoptera; family Cerambycidae; genus Rutpela; species Rutpela maculata. Next base: position 125,497,488 of record OW386285.2, read on the forward strand.
TGCTCTTCAAACATTTTTTTTATCAAAAAGGAAATCTGAGGGAAATCCGACGAAATTTGAAGGAAATCTGACTCGAAATCCGAGGAAATCTGTGTAATCTTCGTCAAAGAGGAAATCTGGTGTACAAAATTTTGGGTGCGGTTGAACCCTCGCTTTAGCCTTTCATACAAGGTGTTTCAGGTATGCGGTCATTAATTTCTCATGGTGATTCTACATAAAAAAATATGATAAAAGTTCATATAAACATGGGTCCGGAAATCCCTCCTAAGGGCCTCTCAACGGGCACCCAAAATTAACATTTTATTTAATATCTCAGGAATCCTTTGAGCTACTGTGACCAATTTTTGCACGTGATTCTATATCAATAAATATCAATAATATCAATAAATTTGACGTTATCCCCAAGGGTAAATTCAATCAGGGATTCACAAAATTGGAAAGGGGTGACTTGACCAACCGGTAAGTTTTTTGTGTATTTATAGTCAAGGAATCATATTCCGATGAGATAATAAAAAAAAAAAGAAAAATAAAATAAAATGTTAATTTTGGGGTGCCCTCTTCAGAGGCCCACAGCGCCCTTAGGGGGGATTTCCGGACCCATGTTTATATGAACTTCTTTTCATATTTTCTGATGTAGAATTACTACTAGAAATCAATGAGCGCATACCTGAATCACCCTGTATATTGCTACTTGTCTGAAGTACTCCTACAACTAATTTCAGATGTTTAACTTCATGTGTAGGGGAAATGAGACCTAGCGTCAAAATCGTTTTTCTCTGGAACTATAAACGATATTTGAATGAAACAAAAGCGAAATTAGATATTTATTACTTCTATATTATATATTTTTTCGTAATTCTTGCTCAATTTTTAGCAAAATAAGCAATTATTTTTTCGGGGGCAGTTTTCTATAGTAGCCCCTAGAGATACACCAACCAAAAGAATCATACGTAATCATCTGTTAATCAGCTATTAAATATAAAAATTGCAGGAGATTGAACTTAGTAGAACATAGTTAATAAAAAAAAATAAAAACTGATGTAACCCATAGACAATGTGTATTTTGGTCAACGAAGTAAAGTGTAAAAACTCTATGATTTATCTAAACAAAATTATGCAAAATTATTTATCTATATGAAATCGTTTGTGGTGCTACACGAAACATTAATCGTCGTCACTATTTTCTTCATTGGTGGTAGTTACATTAGTTGCATCAAATATGTGGGTTAGTACTTTGGCGGGATTAATGATTTTCGATTTGCAACGGGCACGTTTCATATAGTAAATGATTGGAGCTACGTATGTACGAACAGCAGCCTACTGTCCTATTGCCATTAGCACAGTCACGGGTATATCCTTGTAGCCTTTAATTTCTGGTTTATATTCACTTAACACTGATAGGTTTTTCTGTTTATGTACCGCAAGACCGAGCGCGAGACCTTCATTTTTACGATTATCACTTTCTTGTAAATACTCGATATTTAAAATCTCTCTATCGTTCATTAGTTCTGATTTTTTTAAATTATAGTCATCAGACTACATCGGTACCTGAATAATATCCAAAATGTCAGAAATTATAATTTCTCATTTAATTACTTCCACATCCATATAGAGGAGTGGAGTAATCGTTAATTTTTTTTTTGCTTAATAGGCTTAGAATACCATAAAACATTCAGAATTTAGGTTTGAGCGAAAAAAATTCTGTCTGTCTTCAGGTTTTTTTGTGTGTATGATTACTCTGGAACCGTTTATGATATTGACTTGAAATTGTGTACAGTTATGTATTATAAGGAGACCTGCAACTACATTATATTTTGATCGTATTCCGGGGAAAGGGTTGAGGTAAATGGGGGTAAATAGGTAAGGTAAGCGAGTAGGAATCCATAAAATTGGGATTTACTCTAGGTATGCACGAGAATCCAAGGTCTCAAATTTTTTTTGACATCAATCACCCCCACTATCACCCCCATTTCCACCGCTACCCTATTTTTAAGGGGACTACGAAAATAAAATTGTGATGTAGTGTGTGTACAAGAACCAAAGACCTCAAAAATTTCTTTACCATCAGCCAAATTTTTTGTGCTATCATCGTAACAATTTACTAGTCTAAAAGTTTAGTTAATAATATTATTATTTATTATTCGCTATGCATGAAAAATGTATTCAGCTCTGAGCAAATACTTGACACGAATATATTAAGAGAGAGCCCAAGTTGTAAAGTAATAAAACCATAAATCTTCATCTTCGGACAGTTGCTTGAACCATAAACGTTTTACCGAGATTTTTACAATTAAGAAATTTTTCGTAAATGAAAAAGTTATAACTGACGAACTCGTAAAATTTATTTTAAATATAAAAGAACATAACTATAATAATTAATTTGAACAATCATAAAATATATCACACAGTATACATTGTGAAAATGACAAAGTTAATTGGGTAATAAACTTGTGAAGTTTACGACTAAGTTTGTATTTCAAATTTTTAGGTGTAAAGGGTTACTAAAGGGCTACTAATTTTGTACAGGGTCCAATATTGTAATTTATAACTCATTGCTCGCAAAATTGTGACACTGGAATAAACAAAAACTTGGAATGAATAATGGAGGTATAATATGCGTTAATCGCTATATGTATCCTACATATAGTGAATATACTATGGAATTGCGGGAGGCCACAGTGGGGCAAATAGCTCATTTTTTGGACAAACGATAATTCCGAAGCCTGGAATTAATGAAACTTAATTTTTTTTTTTAAACTATTCGTTATAAAATTGCCTTTAATTCTATCGAGCCCGAATTTTGAAATTTCAAAATTAAAGATGGCTAATCCAATATCGCGGACATAAATTTTGAAAGTAAATTAAAATTTTATCAAAAGATTGTTTAAAATTATAAAAAATTGTTACTTGGGTTTTTTTTTTGGTTTCTAATCTCATTTCTGATCCTCGAATTTTGCGATTCAAAAAACTAAGATAGCGGATCCAATATGGTGGCCATAATATTTTTTTAAATGAAATGTACATGCACAAACTGTTGAAAATTGTTACTTAGGACTGTTAAGGGTTTCTGATCGAGAATCTGAAATCTAAATTACGTAATATCGTAATCCAAAATGTCGAATCCAATATGGCGGCCATAATATTTTTTTAATTGACATGTAAATGCGCAAATTGTTAAAAATTGTTACTCTGGGGTTTTAGAGATTGCTGATCATGAATCTGAAGTCCAAATTACGTAATATCGAAATCAAAGATGGCGGGTCCAATATGGTGTCCGTAAGTTAAAAAAGAATGACAAATCAAAAAGGAAACTGTTAAAATTTGTTTTTCGGGGGTTTCGCAGTTCGCCAATCTCGTTTCGGATATTAAAATTTTGATATTTTGCAAACCAGAAAATTAAATTCAATATGGCTGCCATAATTTTTTTTAAAATTATGATGAACATGCGAAAATAAATAAAAATTGTTACTTGCAGGTTTTTGCGATTGCTGACTACACATTCGTAATTTCGAATTCTAAGATGGCAGATTCGAATATGCCATCTTATAAAAAAATGAGATAACCAATCAAAAATGTTGACATCTTTAAACCTAATTTTTAATAATTTGGGTATGTACATTTCATTTAAAAAAATATTATGGCCTCTCTATTGGATCCGCCTTATTGAATCCGCCATTTTGGATTACGATATTACATAATTTAGACTTCATATTCATGGTCAGAAACTCTTAAAAGCCCTAAGTAATAATTTTTATCAATTTGCGCATGTACATCTCATTTAAAAAATATTATGGCCGCCATATTGGATCCGACTTCTTGGATTTCGATATTACGTAATTTGGACTTCAGATTCATGATCAGCAATCTCTAAAACCCCCAAGTAACAATTTTTAACAATTTGCGCATTTACATGTCAATTAAAAATATACTATGGCCGCCATAGTGGATCCGCCATTTTGGATTACGATATTACGTAATTTAGATTTCAGATTCTCGATCAGAAATCAAAAGTCCTAAGTAACAATTTTTAACAGTTTGTGCATGTACATTTCATTTAAAAATATATTATGGCCGCCATATTGGATCCGCTATCTTGTTTTTTTGAATCGCAAAATACGGGGATCAGAAATGAGATTAGAAACCAAAAAAAACCCCAAGTAACAATTTTTTATAATTTTAAACAATCTCTTGATAATATTTTAATTTGCTTTCAAAATTTATGTCCGCGATATTGGACTAGCCATCTTTAATTTTGAAATTTCAAAATTCGGGATCGATAGAATTAAAGGCAATTTTATAACGAATAGTTAAAAAAAAAAATAAGTTTCATTAATTCCAGGCTTGGGAATTATCGCTTGCCAAAAAAATGAGCTATTTGCCCCACTGTGAGGCGGCGGAACTGTTGGTCGACTTATATAGTCACATCCCCAATTAATTTTTACGCTATTTCTTCTTTTTTTTTTCACAACGTCTTGTCAGAAGTTTTGTGATTTATGAAAATTGTTTTAGCTGGCCTCCGTTTACTGTATAGTACGTCTGGCGGCTGACGCCATCTGTCGCGATTGCCTGTTAAGCGCACAGTCTCATAAAAGAATTTTCCCATCAGTTCTTTGGTAACATCAGCCCATCCTTCTTCTACAACTTGTCTATACTCTTATGGCGGAATTAACATTTAACCATTTCTGCTAGTGGGCCAACAAACAATTAGATGGGATTTGGGGTTTTCTCTAAAACTATGGCAGATTGACAAAAACCAATATAGGTGTCCTGAGCTCCATTCTCACGCAAACCTCGATCGTCTCTCTTTTTCGATTACCGAGCTACAGAGCGTTTTTGGAAAATTGGCATTTTTAGATGGCCTGTATATCTCAATTACCAAGTGTCGAATCGAAAATCGAGTGACACTTTCTCGAGGCACTTTTTTTAGTAGAATTCGCTGCCGATAAGAAGAAAATACCTTAGTTCTCGAGACATAGATATAACTTGTGTTTTTTAAAATAGAATACCGTGTAAATTATTTAATTATTCTATCACAACATAAATTAGCTATCCAACGATATATAATATGTCATATTTATCTCTAGAGAAAGTGGTTAATTTTCCAAAAATTTAATATATTTTAAGGCGGTCATGGGAAACTTAACAACAATACTTCTTATAATATAAAATAATTTTTCCAAAACTAGGAAAAATATACTACAATAAGTGTTCTCCCATTGCCATCTATGCATTTTTTACATCTTTTCCTTACAGCATTTGCTGCATTTCCAATCATGACAGGAGTTATCGTCCGAAACGCAGCTAATGTTTTGTTTTCCAATTCTTCTATGTTATAAGAACGTTCTCTATATAATATAATATTTTTTAAATAACCCCAAAGCCAAAAGTAGACGGGGGTTATATCGAGAGATCTAGCTGGCCACAAAATAGGGCCATTATTTCTTAAAAATTAAACAATATCTAAACTACTTTGTTGTTTATTAATGCCCAGTTAGCCAAATTAATTGTTGCTAGTAAGTTAAATTAGCTAATATTGATAAACTAGTCCTAAGTGATATATAGATACCTATCCAATCCTCCCCAAATTGAGCATTTAAATAATTTCGTGTTTCATTTGACATATGACCTGGGACGCCATCGTGTTGGTAAATTAATCTTTGAAATTTTCTTGGAGGCATATTGTCTACACAGGGCTCTATTTCTTGTCGTAAAATGTTAATAAAATTGTCGGTATTCAAATTACCATGAAAAAAATGAAATATTATTTGGTATACAATAAAACCACACCATACACCAAATCACCAAATCCAAATCGTCCTAGACGATTAACTGTAGCGATTACGTGCGAATTTCCATGAGCCCAATGATCGTTTTTATGGCTATTAAAAATTCCGTCACTGCTTATATGGGCCTCGTCTGTCCATATAATTGTTCCTTCAAATTCTGGCACTTCATTGTACTGACGCAAAAACCAGTGGAAAAAATTGAGACGCCTCTGAAAGTCGTTTGGGTGACTAATCCTAATTTTGTAAGGTTTGAATTTATTTTTTTTTTAAGCAATGCAACAAGTTGTTTTTGGGATTCCTACATTTTCCTGTATTTTTCTAGACGATATAAATTAAGATTTTCTCTTGCAGGTTCTAAAATAATATTTTCTACAGCTTCTCTACCTGCTTTATTATATATTTTTACTCGAGGTTTTACAAATGATCCAAACTCTTTTAAATTTTGTTGTAGCCTTTTGAATATTTTTATGTCTGGCTGTTTATTTTCTGGATGTCCAAAAATATTGTTTAGGAGGCACTTTTGGCACGAAATTTTGCTGTCTATAACTTACCGATTAAAATAAAGCTCGAAAGCTAAACTTGAATCTTTTCTGCATTCTATAAAACATATCATATTTTTCACCATCACTAAATTGAACCATTTTTAACAATGCTCACTCACAATTAACTCACAAATTAGTTTTTGACATTTACGATTATTTCGATTTTCTTTTTTTTACCATGGCCTTCTCAATAAATATTAGAAATGCGATAAATATGCATATATGTCGATGGAAGACAATTCGAACACTTATTTTAGTTCAGTTTTTCCTATTTTTGGCAAACTTATTTTATATTATAAGAAGTGTTGTTGTTATTAATAGTTTTCCATGGCCTCCTCACAAACATATTGTTTTTTGTCTATCTGCCATATTTTTAGAGAAAACCTCAAATCCCATCTAATTTGGTCCACTCTGTACTCTGCAAGTAATAGTGAATGCAGAGACATCCTTGTCTCACCTTACCAGGAAGGTGAGCGTAGATACGCTAGCAGCGCTGTACGTCATGTCGCCGCTGCTGTCAGGTCACCATATTGTTTGTTTTGATGCATAGTTTGCGACATTTGTATAGTTTTTGATATAATTTTTGTCCTGAATTTTGGGTGTTTCTTACCAATTTTGGTGCATATTTGTTAGTTGTAAAGCGTTTTTACTTTCTTAAATATTATTTTATGTGAACCTTTTATTAGTGACAATATCTTAAACAAGTCCCAAAGACGGTGTCTTGTTTGTGGATGCAATAGAGATGAAGTAGATTAAATGCACCATTTTCTATAGTCAATGACCAAGAGTAAATTTTTGTGATTCGAATTTTAACGGTATTTAAATGAAATGTACCCTTCATCTTAGGTCCAAAGTTTGTCAAGAAATAATGGGAATGAAGTACGTGTCTGGCTTATCACTTCGCAATTATCTGATTTGCAATTGTCATTTTTCGGCCAGACAGTTACGTGAACCCTGTAACGTGGATGCTGTGAGCTGATACTATGCCTACATTATTTCCATGCCAAATGCAACTGGAATCATCGTAAGTAATTGAAGGCCTTACTAGTGGTGATCAAGAACTTTTAGGAAGACACAGACATAGGTGCGGTTATTGGCTACTGGTTGTTTTCACTTCTTATAGTATAGTATCTTGGCTTTACGTTGCTTTAGAGATTTTTGCAAAATTTCTTACATATTGGCTAGTATTTTTCTGCTTGTGGAACGTTGTGGTTGCAGTATTAATAACAAGGTTTTACTTGAATTCTAACACTGCATGGATATTTTGCATTTCAGAGAAAGCAGTTGCAATTACAAACCCAAATTTAAGTTGCACCATTAATTATATATATGAGTACAAGTCAAGGGCGGATCTAGAAATTTCAATAGTTTTTTTCTCGTCTGTGGCGCATGGGACCCATACAAAATATAGGAAATAACATCTCGAGAAGCACTTCTCTAACGACCCCTAAAAAATTTTGAAAAAGCAGTTTGCGAAAAATTTTTTCAAAATTCGATTACCGGGACTCCTGTTTAAAATTATTTTTTTTTGTTATATGCATTTTATTTTTCATAAAAATACAACAATGCGTTTTAAACTTTATGAAAATATTTTCATTACTAACTGAGATACAACGAATTGAAATTTTGTGATTTGTTAAATTGTAAATCACAAAATTTCAATTCGTTGTATCTCAGTTAGTAATGAAAATATTTTCATAAACTTCAAAGCATATTGTTGTATTTTTATGAAAAGTAAAATGCATATGACAAAAAAAAATAATTTTGAACAGGAGTCCCTGGGGGGGTAACCGAATTTTGAAAAATTTTTTCGCAAACTGTTTTTTCAAAATTTTTTAGGGGTCGTTAGAGAAGTGCTTCTCGAGATGTTATTTCCCATATTTCGTATGGGTCCCATGCGCCACAGATGAGAAAAAAATTATTGAAATTTCTAGATCCGCGCTTGGTACAAGTACTAGTCGCTCTTTGTTCGGAGGCATACTACTACTGCAACAGTACCAAGGAATCTAAATTTTTAAAAGCATACTACGGTTTATAAAAGAAAATAATTAGCAAGGAATGCAATGTTCTTATGTGTCATAAACCTAAATGTAAATAGCTTTGGAAATAAGAAACGAAAGGCAACATTATATAAGTTTTTGCTAAGAATTTCATTCTGCTTTGTTAAGGTTTTTTGTGGAGTTCCTTTTTACAAGCTTTTATTTAACTAGCTTTGTATGTTAGTTGGTTAGTTAGTTAGTATGTTTGTTTGTTTGTCTCTCTCTTGCAAGTCAATTTTGAATCATTTAACGACGTCCAATCGAGCTCGAGCTTTTCATACACGCGTAGTTCTGATGACAATACAATATTATGGTACCATAATACCATATTATGGAACCCAACAAAAATATAATGGAACCCTTCCGAGATACGACGTCCAATCAAGATAAAATTTTGCAAACATATGAAGTTCTGATGACAATGTAATATTATGGTCCCATGGCACAATATTATGGAACCAAACAATAATAATATAAAGGAACTCCTTCGAGATACTTCGTCCAATCGAGCTGCATACACGTGTAGTTCTGATGATAATATAATATTATGGTACCATAAAAATTATGGTAAAATATTATGGAACCTCTTCGAGTTTGGAGTCGTTGAATTCGTCTCGACGAGTACTCTGGTCCTAGGTGGTATTTAGAGTCTAATGATGGAGCCGGAAGGTGGTAGATGCATGCAGAAAAATTTAAAAATTAAATGTAAAAAAACTTTTTAAAAACAAGCTTTTATTATTATTTAGGTGTACTAAAATGAAAAAAAGAAAATATAAAAAAATGAATTGAGTAGAAAAAAAAAACGAACTTAGGTACTTACTTACAATCTCTGTCAAACAAAATTAATACATGTATGAATTTTTTGTTTTATTCATCTATCGATGAATGTTCTAATAATCCTAATTCATTTTTAATTCATTTTGAGATTATTTTTGGGATCATCGGGATTATATTGAGCCTATGATTATCCCGGACAGAAAAATGGTCAAGTTCCGTGATTTTGGGGTCCTAATATTATGAACTGAAAATGATAATCCTAGTTTAAATTTTAATTCGTTTTGGGATTATTGGGATTATATTGGGACGATCATGATTGTCTCGGGCAGAAAAATGGTCAAGTTCCTTGATTTTGTTGTCCTGAATATGCTAAGGAATGTCCATAAAAAAATTAGAACACTCGACAATGATTTAGATTAATTAGTTCTGCTAGATCTGACAAGTTTCCTTTTAAGAATAAATGTTTATATCTACGAGCCCTAACAACTATATGTTGGGACAACCATAATTTTTACAGTATGGAAGTTAAATAGAAATATGCCTTATTTTATTTAATTTTTATTTTAATAAAATATATATGAACATGTTTATTATTGTTTTATTATATTCTGAAAATAAAATTGCTGATTTGCCTTTTATTATGTTTCACTTAGAAGTAGTGTGGTCAAAACAAGTTGAAAGAAAATAAAACAAGAACAACGTTTTGATAACTCATAGCTATTGTGACATTAATTTTATCAATAGCTTGGTTTGTTCTGTTCATATTCTCTGAGTTATTCGTATTTGGAAAAATGGGACGCGGGAAACCTATTGATAGAAAGGTGCGGGAAATTATTATTGTAAATTTAAGGTTATGTTACTAAAAAGTAGGCAGACTTCAACAGATCGAATGTCTGAATGAATGTAGTGTATTTGCACCTACTCGAAAAAGAACCTACCAGAAGATTCCAAAGTGACATCTGGAATTATCTTGAGAATGGTGGCGTCATCACAGAACAATCGAGATCTGTCATTTTTAGGTATAAAAGACTGACCGCATTCTCGGCGAGTAATTCAGAAAATATAGAAAGTGAGGTTAAGAGTTTAATGATAAACAAAGTAATAAACATTGTGATTTTAGTCAGTAAAGTGTATTTAAATTAATAATAGTATTGTGAAGTACCCAGTAAATATTTAATAAAGTGTGTTAGTGGACATCTCTTGTTATAATCTTTGGAACCCACGGAATTTGCAAGGGGTAGTTTCCTAAGGGTGGAAACACGCGACAAATTGGTGTCAGAAAGCGGAATTTTATGACAAGAAGAGCTCTGAAGTTGTGTTGGAGTGTTCGAGAAGTATTCTCGAGAGTTAGTGCTAACACAGGACTAATTTACTGGACATTGTTCGAGGGTTATTTTCGAACAGGAAAATAGTGTTTAAGTGCATTTTTGAGACATTGTAGAACATTTTATTAGGACATTAGTGTGATAATTAAATCCTTTGAACTGAGAAGTGATAGAGACACTGAAAAAGACTCATTTAGTGCGTGAAAATTTCTAGAACTTTTCTATTTGGACATTAGTAGAGATTATTAAATTCTCTGAACTGGATAGTGACAAAAGACTCTGAATAAGACTTTTTCGTGCTATTTCGAGATTTGTCTGGAAAAGTTCCATTACCGATAGTGACGTGACAGTTAAATTTATTTTATTTTCATCGTATGCCCGTAACAACAAGAAGTATGGCATCCGATAAACAAATACAGGACTTATTCGAACAATTCCAAAAAATGATGGCGCAGCAACGGCAGGAAGACAAAGAAGAACAGGAGAAAAAACGTCAAGTAGAAAAAGAAGAGCAAGAAAGAAGACGTCAAGAAGAAAGGGATGAATTAAGAAAATTATGGAAAATCTGGAAATAAGACGCCAAAAAGAAAAAGAAGAACATGAAAAGGAGAAAGAAGAGCAAGAAAGACGACGTCAAGAGGAGAAAGAGGAACAAGAAAAGCGACGTCAAGAAGAAAAAGAAGAGCAAGAAACAAGACGTCAAGAAGAAAGAGATGAATTAAAGAAAATGATGGAAAATCTGGAAATAGGACGCCAACAAGAAAAAGAGGAACAAGAAAAACGGCAAGAAGAATTAAGGAAAATTCTGAATGAACAAATGAAAATACAGCAGGATGCTATCATTTCTGCCAACGAAGATTTAAAGAGTGAGGTCAAAGAAGAGATAAACAAGGTCGAAGACAAAGTAGTTGTGGTCGAGACAGAAGTTAGTCAAATCAGAGGAAAAATGAGCGAGTTCGAAGGAGAAATGGAGAGACTTAAACGACAATTGAGAGAAAAAGGAGGCCAGCTAGTAACATCATCAGGCCCTCGATTAAAACCTCCCTCCTTTGACGGCAAAAGTTCCTGGACGACGTACAAGAGGCAGTTTGAGGCAGCAGCGTGTGCGAACAACTGGGATAATGAGGAAAAGGCCATGGCATTAGTTCTGGCGTTAAGGGGCCAGGCCTCAGAGTTGCTTCAAACTATCCCAGTGGATAAACAAAGGGACTTCAAAGTCTTGGAAGCTGCATTAGACTTGAGGTATGGCGATCAACACCTTGCCCAATTATACCAGGCTCAGCTGAAATCCCGGATGCAAAAAGCTGGGGAAAGTTTACAAGAATTTGAAGCTGCGATAGAGAGACTGGCACACCTGGCGTATCCAAATGCACCTAAAGAATTCCAGGAACAATTAGCCGTGGGGGCCTTTTTAGATGGTATAAGGGACGAAGAGGTCAGGCGAGTTCTGAGGCTGACGAGACACCAAAGTAATAGCGAAGCTTTGGTGCGTGCACTCGAAGTAGAAGCCGCTTACAGGGATACTCCAAGGTCGAGAGTGCGAGCTGTGACTCTCGAAGAATCGCAACCAGAAATGAACCAGAACCCCTTGCTGACTGAGATGCAGAAAATATTCACCAAACTATTGGATAAATTAGATGACCTTGGAAAGCAGGAAAAACAGAAAAACAAAGGAAAGCCGAGTGGTGGTATTAAATGTTACAACTGCGGCAAGGTAGGACACATGAAGCGAGACTGTCGACAGCAGAATTCGGAGAGTCGAGTAAATGCTGTGAATCTTGAAGAGGAGCAGGAAAACAGTACCAGGGGGGTTGTTCTGGCTAGGGAATGCAGTGCCCCCAGAGAAATTAAGATTTCCCAGCTTCGAAGAATCGCAAGCAGTCTGTTGTTGCATGGATATGTGAACGGAAGAAAATGTTTGTTTACCATCGACACAGGTACTACGTCATCAATAGTACGGCCAGGATTTATATCGGGCATAAAGATTACCAAGAGGCAAAATGAAGAAGTGATCGTCCGGACAGCTACGGGGAACAGGGCTACGGTTCATGAAGAAGTAGACCTGGGTTTGCAGATTGGGCATTTGAGGTTCGACCACAGGGTCATCGTGGCTGACATTACGGATGACTTCATTTTGGGACTGGACATTATGGAACAGTATGGATTTATTGTTGACGTAGGGAAGCGAATGTTAAGGATTGGGAACGAACAATTTAGTTTGTCAAAAGTGAACGACCAATGCGAGAAAACCAGGCTGTTGACAACGCAGGCAGTCAAAACTCCTGCATTATACAGAAAAACAGACAAGGAAGATTGCAAGGTGAGAAAATTGCCGAACATGGTTGAAGTCAACACTGTCAAGGTCGATCTTCCAGAGAGTTGGTCAAAGAAAACTCTGAGGCAAGAGCAATTGCGCGATGTAGAAATCGGACCCATGTTGAGAGCAAAAGAAGAGGGAACGCGTCCAGCATGGAAGGATGTTTCCAACAAAGAAGTGGGGCTGAAGGCTTTATGGTCACAATGGGATTCACTTACGGTCGTAGATGGGCTTTTGAGGAGAGCATGGGAAAGCCCAGATGGGAAGCAGGTTGCCATGCGTCTAGTGATTCCCAGGTGTCGTGTACCAGAAGTACTCCAGGAAGCACATAATGAAACATCCAGCAGACACTTCGGCCTAAACAAGACATTGAGTAGAGCACGGGAACAATTCTATTGGGTTAATAGTCGCCAGGATGTGGAGGCCTGGTGTCGCAAGTGTAAGAATTGTGCTGCCCGTGGGGAACCATTTTCCATGAGCAACTACAGAAATGGAAGTCGAGAACAGCCAAAGAATGATCGAGAGCAGATGAACAGAACTAGTAACCGCTTGAAGGCTCGTTATGATCAGAATGCCAGTACAGGGGGATTCAAGGTGGGGGATCTGGTTTGGCTGTACAACCCACAGCGGAAGGAATGGAGATCGCCGAAATTTCAACCTCCTTGGGATGGACCGTATACTGTTATTACCCGAATTAATGATGTCGTCTATCGTATTCAACGAAACAAAAAGTCCAAGATGAAGATCGTACACTTGGATAGACTGGCGAAGTATGTGAAAGAGGCTGAATTGCCTGACCGGGACGTTCAGGCTTAAGGAGGGGGCAGTGTAATATGTTGCACCCCTTAAAATTTAAGGTTATGTTACTAAAAAGTAGGCAGACTTCAACAGATCGAATGTCTGAATGAATGTAGTGTATTTGCACCTACTCGAAAAAGAACCTACCAGAAGATTCCAAAGTGACATCTGGAATTATCTTGAGAATGGTGGCGTCATCACAGAACAATCGAGATTTGTCATTTTTAGGTATAAAAGACTGACCGCATTCTCGGCGAGTAATTCAGAAAGTTCAGAAAATATAGAAAGTGAGGTTAAGAGTTTAATGATAAACAAAGTAATAAACATTGTGATTTTAGTCAGTAAAGTGTATTTAAATTAATAATAGTATTGTGAAGTACCCAGTAAATATTTAATAAAGTGTGTTAGTGGACATCTCTTGTTATAATCTTTGGAACCCACGGAATTTGCAAGGGGTAGTTTCCTAAGGGTGGAAACACGCGACATTATTATTAAAAAATATGGTACGGGTAAGGACCAAACAGTGCGTGAAATCGCCAGCGACTTGGGTATAGCTAAATCTACTGTGTTTAATGTAATTAAAAAATTTGGTGAATCTGGAAATATTGACATTTGTGGGAAAAGCACCGGAAGACCAAGAAAAGTGAGTGAAAAAAATGTCAGACAGCCAGTAAAAGTTTGTAAAAAGGGCAGAAGGAATACATTTCGGGAAGTTACTGCGCTGTGGAATAATGAAACAGAATAAATGTTTCTCGAGAATGTTGCAGAAAATATATTCACAAAAGTGGTTTGAGTCTTTATAAGGCATGGTTTATGTTTCATTATTTTTGTGTACCTATTTACTTATTCTCTGTGGATTGTAGGCCAAGGAAAAACCGTTATTGATGGAAGTCCAAAAGCAAACACGTCTTATTTGGGCAAAGTCTAAGCTCTTGTAGACTAATAAAGATTGGGACAAAGTGATATTCAGCGATGAATCAAAATTTGATGTGTGTGTAGGAGACTGTCGCAAACGAATCATCCGAAATAAAAAAGAAGCTTTTATCAGTGACTGTCTTAAAAGAACTGTAAAGTTTCCAAAGGGGATTATGATATGGGGGATGTATGTCAGCAAAGGGCATGGGAACTTTGACTTTTGTGAACGGTACAATAAATGCCTGTAAATATCAAGATATTCTACAGAATTCATTACTGCCTAGCGTCGCTAAGCTGTATCCAAATGGAAATTACGTTTTTCAACAAGATGGTGCATCATGCCACATGGCAAAGACAACAAAACAAAGTTTGGAACAAATCGTATTAATCGTACAAGCTGTGGTTGAGGCTAAAGGCGACACCATATTAGGAGAAAAAAAATTGTTGGTCCCAACTTATAGTTGTCACTGTTTTTGTGGAAATAATAATAAAAAAATGTATATGAAAAACTAAAGTCTTTTTTAATTCGAAAAATTCTGAAAAATGATGGCTCATAAGCATACCAAATTTTGAAAAGATCTCATAGAGTACTCTTTATGTTTAACTACCTAATTCACAAAATATTGGCTTGTCCCTTGTTGTTAGGGCTCGTATTTAATGGGTAGAAGTTTAAGTGGAACGTCGCCGATTGCGAATATCTACTTGACTAACATTTTGTTCGAAAATTCTACGATTCACTTTTACTTGGTGTTACTGAGATTAAGTGCATAGAAAATATATTTTTTGTTTTTGTGTTCTATTGGGCACTTACTGTAGACAGCGCTCGAGAGCAAGTTTCATTGGTTTGAGCTGAGAGATACGTTGTATATGTTTCGATATTTTGTATATTTTCGTGTGGGTAATCAAAAATATTTTGTTCTAAAATTACTAAATGGAAGTTTATACAAATTATGACAGTTTACATGCCTTTGGCGATCACCCTGTAGGATGGATATAGCTGAATTTCAATAAGGAATATTTTGCCATGCTATTTTATATGTTTTCCAAATGAAATATAAATTTTAAGTCCAACAAAAGTGTTTACAAGGAAAGGTCTATACACACACATACATATAGATACATTTTTTTTAGATATTCAGCGTTTATGAAACTGGTTTCTGTATGTACAAAAAATAAGTTCTGCGATAATTTCAAATGTTTTTGTTTAGTCATTGTTATTTGGTTAATAGGTATAGGTATACTAATACACAATTAAATAATGCATTTAATAAATGCAGCAAATTTCTAAACATAATTAATTAATTATAAGATAAAATCATCGAATTTATGCATCAAATTTATTACTTTTTATAACATTTGCAGTAAATTTCTAAACATAATTAATTAATGAAGATAAAATCATCGAGTTTATGCACCAAATTTATTACTTTTTTATAACATTTCTTATCATGCGATATCATAATACGATTAAACAAACTAACAACTAAGTTATAGCAAAAAAGTTCAGATAAATAAATGTCATTCAATAAATAAGTGTTGTAAATATTTATATCATTTCAGTATCGAAGTATCTGATAAGACTTACAAAGAGCGATCTAAGATTATTCATGTTGTTTAATCTCAGAAATTGGTAATTTAATGAGAGGATCATACTATTATGATTTCTTGATTTTAAATAATTCACATATTATCTTACATATTTTTTCTTATTTGCAAATAGTTGGCTTAAATAATATCAATAAATAGCTTACAACTAGTGCGTAAAGTAAGTACGTCATATTTACTAACGTGGCTCTGTTTAAGAACCGCAAGCATAAAATGGCACTTTACGCAAGAGTTGCAACATTCTTTTTTCAAAGTTGTAAGCGATTTTAAATGTAATTTTTATTCTGGAATTAATTTTAAAAATAAGGTATGCTAGATGAACTTCAAATCTTTCACTAAGTATTAACCATTAAGACTCATTAAATTTATCCGTTAACATAATCGGGAATATTGTAACAAAATCTTCTACATGTATTTTGAAATTTTTGTAGGCTCTCTTCATCCCGTTGCAATAAAGCAGGCTAATTATACTACGTTACAATACTATAAATATGAATGAGTCAAAGAGTCACACAATTTTAATTTAATATAATTACTCAAAATATCTTATGAATCAAAAGAATTTTTAATTTACCAAATGATTTTTGCAATAAATTAGACACGTTTTGAAAATCTTAATTGAACATCTAAATAAATACCTAATTTTTTGCAATTATCAATAGATAAGTTGAGTTATTCAAATTAACAATCAACACTTGTGTTTTGAATTCGTTTAAAACTAGTCCATGAGCTTTAGATATGTTGGATATATATATCAGGTCAGAATTAATATTTTTTGCAGTCTGAATGAATTCTGTCTGTGAAAATGAGTAAATATGCGTATCATCTGCATAGTGATGTGACTGACAATATTCCAAATATTTATAGAACTCGGCCGTGTAAATCGAAAAGAGTAATGGTCCAAATATACTGCCCTGCGGAACTCCTTGATTTGTATCAATAAATTGTGGAACATTATGATTTACTTCTACCTTCTGGCATCTTAGTCCAATCAACGAAGGAAAAATGGGGGACTTAATTCGTGTAGTGGCCAATTTTTGTGTAGTTGTCGGCGGGACTGCCCTGAACAACATACTAAATGGCCTGACCGGTGGGGGTATGCGGGGTGGGGTGGGGGTAATTTAAAGGTCCCCTTTTCACGTCTATCTTGAATAACTCGAAAACTACGACCTCTAGTGAAAAAGTATCTTTATACAAAATTGAACTAGATAAAATTTTCTACAAATAAGTTCCTATTCATTTTTTATGTAGGATCAATACTTTACGAGATAGAGGGTGGAAAAATCGCGAATTAAGAAAAAACGAGCTTTAATGACATGAATGAAATTTTAATACTAACAGAAAAACTATATGATGAACAATAAACGAACACTATCTTAAATCTAAACATTTTAAAAGTCAGCAAAACCATCATCGTCGTCGTCCAAATTGTCGTCTAATGGTTCACCATTCGTACACGTACCATGGCAGGTTCCGCACCATTGAGCATGGAATGCCGGCTTTTCTGTAACCACAGCGTCCCCCACACCCAGTAGAACATTGGCAAAAGATCGCTTCCAGATCGCTTCAGGAGCTACTGATTCTTTGGTGGTAACCGTGGTTAGCGATTAATTTTCCCCTCGTTTCCATTCCAACTGGTTCGGGGGTAGGGGGTTCTTAAGCCATTGCTGTATCTGTAAGTAAGTAAGCGCACCGCTGTAAGTAACAAGACATTTAAAAAAAAACAGTAAATAGCTCAAATAAACTCTGAAAGAGTTGTTGCCTATCTCCTTTGGTTGGTGGCAGTGTGGCTAGATCAAGTTTTGGCTTGGTGGATGATTTTAGGAACGCAACATATCGGTATTTATTTAAGTCTCCCTCATCTGCAGTCACTTAGTAAATCGCTAAGAACATATTCTCATTCCATTTTACGCGGTGAAGCAGGAAAGAAAGAAAGACGCGAAAAGGAGACCTTTAAACTACCCCCCACCCCTCGGCACACCTCCTCACTGCTCAGGACTTTCAGTATGTTGTTCAGAACTCTCCCTCCGACAACTGTGCAAATATTGGCCACTACACGAATTATTTCCCCTATTCGGCCTTCATTTAACATCAAACTTTTATTTTATAACATTAAAACATGATTTTTTAAAACTCGCGATTTTTCCACCCTCTATGTCTCGTAAAGTAATGATCATACATAAAAAATGAATAGGAACTTATTTGTAGAAAATTTTATCTAGTTTGATTTTGTATAGAATACTTTGCCGCTAGATGTCGTAGTTTTTGAGTTATTCAAGAAATACGTGAAAAGAGGACCTTTAAACAATTCGTAATCTGTGCACGCTAAAGTACTAGTTAGGTAAATACTTTAAAACACTCATTATTGGAGGACCAGTCAAAACAACTACTCTTCTAGCTAATATTGACGAAGTAATGAATTACATGATAGGATTCATAGCATTTTAAAGCAAAAAAATGTATTGAAAATACTTAAATCATTATTGAAATTCAATCATGATGGATTTAGTACGCCGCGGCGGACTGAAACCTTAAAAAATCATCTAAAACATCGGAATAAAATGGCTCAGAGCTCTTCATCTTTTTAGTTAAAAATCTGGTATTATAATTCAAAGCTATTTATAACAAAATAATGTGAAATGAGTGCAACATATATTAGAATTTATGCCGAAAAAAAATTATGTACAGAATTCATCAAGTTAAGCAACGGCTTGCAATTGAACTCAACTCCAATATTTTCTGTTCCTGTTTATACTGTAGTAAATTTCTAGCAAGTATAACACCTCTATTCTTCATATTACTATTTCGTTCAACATCCGTACATAATTTTCAACCAATAATTGGAGAAGTTATAGCAACGTTAGAGAAACTAAAGATATAGATTAAAGTTTCTATACCTATCGCAAAAATTAATTAAACATAACTGGTTTAAGACACCAATTAGGTCACCTTGAAATACTGCTTAGTTATTCAAAAATGTTTCATTTTCCTTGAAATTCATAGTAGCTGATTGATATTAAAAAATTCTGTGCACGAAATTAATTGTGATTTAAATTAAGTGGTAAATACATATAATTTAAATTGGGTAATAATTAATCAAAGATTGATATAGGCTTTCACTTGTTAAATATAATTGACACGTTATTCGTTTAGAAAAATAACGTGATCGTTGAATTAACAACTGCCATAATAAACTACAGCGTTTATATTAGCCAAACGATTATCTTAATTCTTAATAGGCCATTTAAAACAAAAATATTTCTTAAACATTTTACACAAGAATCAAATTTTAGTAATGCATATATTTTGCTGATACATATATGATACAGTAACTTTATACATCCTACCTGACACCAAATCAGGTATCTATGCTTTTTTAATATGTGCATAAGGATTAAAAAGTAATGTTAAATCCAAGTTTACGACCTCGGCAGACCTCCGGGTCTTGGTCAAAAATCCAAAAAACTGTGAGATTTTTGTTGTTTTTTTTTTTCAATTTTTGCCTATTTTGACACTTAAGGCCTACTTTTTTGGTAAAAATAATTTAGTATTTTTTATAAGTAGACTAAATTTGCTACAAATTGATACCAGAGCGGACTCTGTAGGTCAAATAGTATCCGAGACACAGCTGTTCAAAGTTTTGCAAAATTTTCATTTTTCGACATTCTCAACAATTTTTAACTTAAAAATCTGTGAAATACGTACTACAATAACTAGGTTGAGAAAATTCATTTTACCCCGAACCCAATCCCCAAATGGTGTTAGAGGGTCCCCTGTGCATTGTCGTATGACTGTCCACTGCAATGCGTGCAAACCGTCGAACATTTTAATCCAGATTTTTTGCACCTACACGCATTGCTACAGCCCCTCTTGCAGCTGCATGATATCAACTCAAAAAGTTGTTGCGGTGCTGCATCCCTGGACATTATTTTGAGAGTGAGACCTTGGGACGTGCGCACCCAGCCCTAATCAACAGGATTATTTTAACTAAGTCCCCAGTACATCCAACATAGAGAAGTTAATCGCGAAATAGTCGTTGACGGCGCGGCGTTTCCGCTGTTAGCGCATTTTTTATGTTGCACTAAAATAAAATAAGATCTATTAACCTGGCCCATTTCGGACCCATTTTAATCGAAAGGTGGGCTCTTTAGCTTTAATTTAAAAAAGAAATTAAGTCGCTAGTACATCTAACATAGAAGTATGTAACATTAATCCAGTCAATGAGTGCTCAAAAGAGAGTACATGGAATATGCGAGACTCTTTGACTTCAGGACTTCGTTAGGAGTAGTTAGCAGGTAAACATACTAAAAGTCCCCGCCCCTGGGAGGTGAGCTTAAGGTGGGAAGAGGGGGGGGGGTCCCATTTTTGGGTTTCTCGATTATATCTCGGAAACGGTGGACTCTAGAAAAATATGTTTTAAATAAAAATGAAAGCTAATTAAATTTCCTATAAAATTGATTCCATACATATTTGTCGAATTTTCAACGGTTTTCGAGATATACGTTATTGAAAATCGATACTTTTCGAAAAAATCATTTTTACCTATCTCTTTTTGTCAAACATTTGCTTCTAGTGCCTCCCACGATCGTTTCTCAGAAAAATTGTAGAGCATTAAATTTCCTTCAATTTGATATACACTTATGAAATATTTTTTTCGAAAATTATCGATTTTCAATAACGTATATCTCGAAAACCGTTGGAAATTCGACAAATATGTATGGAAACAATTTTATAGGAAATTTAATTAGCTTTCATTTTTATTTATTACTCTATTTTTCTAGAGTCCACCGTTTCCGACATATAATCGAAAAATCCAAAAATGGTACCTTCCCCCCTCCCTCCCGCCGTAAGCTCACCTCCCAGGGGCGGGGACTTTTAGTATGTTTACCTACTAACTACTCCTAACAAAGTTCTGAAGTCAAAAAGTCTCGCATATTCCATGCATTCTACAATATATTCATTGACTGGACTACATACAGAGTGCAGTTCTTAATTTTCAGAAATGCATTGAAAAAAAAGAAGATTTCATTGGACATTTTTTGTTGTAAACAAATATTTCAAATATGTATTCAATTATTCAAAATATTTCGTATAATTTACATTTAAGAGAAACAATCTTAAAGTTTATTTTTCAATTAAAATTGAAGAACCCACATTAATAGTTTTCATTTTATTTTAGTGTATCTTAAAAAATGTGCTAGCAAAGTAAACGGTATGAACGCAGTTACGCGGTTAACTTCTATGTTAGATGTACTGGGAACTTAATTTTTTTTTTTAATTAAAGCTAAAAAACCCACCCTTCGATTAAAAGTGGTCTGAAATGAGCCAGGCTTTTCATTTTTTTTTATTAACATATTACTTGAGAAATGACGCTCTAGCAGCGAAAACGCTGTCGTCTGTTTCGCGGCTAACTTCTATTAAAATGGGTCCGAAATGAGCCAGGTTAATAGATCTTATTATACTCTTCGCAAATACTAAAACGAAGAGTATATTTTAGTTGATCTAAAACCGTAAATATCGCTAGCAGAGAAAAATTTTCATATCATTGTGTTAGTGAACGAATTCTGAACAGTTTTCAAAATGTCCGTCTGTCCGTCCGTCACGTTTCTTGTAAGCACGATAACTCGAGAAAGAAAAATCCGATTGTACTGAAATTTAGACAGTAAGTTAGTGTTAGCTAGGGGAAGAACCCTATTTGTTTTGAACAAAATCGATCAGTAAATAAAAATGTTATTAATGATTTAAATTTGTGAATTTTATTTTTATTTTTGTTTTTGTAAAAATTTACATTTTTTACATTTTTTTACGTGTTAGGTAGTTCTAACGCTTTTGACTCGGAATCCAAGGGTTCCAGGTTCGAAACCCCACATGGGGTATGGTATAGTTTTTTTTTTTACTTTATTTTACACTGAGTCTTTCACCAACTAAGTTCGTACTATAAAATTAAAAATGTCTAAAACTAACATTATTTACGAAAAACTGCGAAGAGTATCCCATAGAATGTGCAACAATTATATAAAAAGTTTAGTAAACTGGCGGAGAGTACGTTTTTAGCTTGTTTTATTTTAGTGTAACATAAAAATTGCGCTAGCAGCGGAAACGCCGTCAACGACTATTTAGCGATTAACTTCTATGTTAGATTTACTAACGACTTTCTTTTTTTTAATTAAAGCTAAAGAGCCCACCTTGATTAAAATTGATCCGAAAAGGGCCAGGTTACTATTTTTTTTAATACGAGTTTTACCTGAAAAATACGCGTTGATCGTTAAAACTATTTTGAGAATTTGAGGCTAATAGCCTTCTTATTAGCTCTTGGGTCATAATTTGCAGGTAAAAATATTGATATTATCATTACTTATGAATATATATTCAAAAATGCAAAGAAAAAATTTTTTTTTTATATACAGTGTGTTTCACTTCTCGTGAAGACACCCCTGTATCTTTTTTATTTGTTGCCGAATTAATTTCAAATTTTTATCAGCCATGCAAGTCCATAAGGTGACTTTATTCAACATATAAATGCCGTCTAAATCTAAAACGCCGGCCTACTGCGATAAAAAGAAAATGTCAATTTTCGAGAAATCATAGTAGGCTTAGAGGTAGACAAAAATTTTGTTAACAAAAGTTGTTCGGAATCACTTGATATGTCCCCCTGTTAAATTTTGTGAAAATCGGAATATTTTCAAAAAAAAATTTTTTGTTTCACTTCTCGTGAAGACACCCCTGTATCTTTTTCATTTGTGGCCGGATTAATTTCAAATTTATATCAGCCATACAAGTCCATAAGGTGACTTTATTCAACATATAAATTCCGTCTAAATCTAAAACGCCGGCCTACTGCGATAAAAAGAAAATATCAATTTTCGAGAAATCATAGTAGGCTTAGAGATAGACAAAAATTTTGTTAACAAAAGTTGTTCGGAATCACTTGATATGTTCCCCTGTAAAATTTTGTGAAAATCGGAATATTTTCAAAAAAAAATTTTTTGTTTCGCTTCTCGTGAAGACACCCCTGTATCTTTTTTATTTGTGGCCGAATTAATTTCAAATTTTTATCAGCCATACAAGTCCATAAGGTGACTTTATTCAACACATAAATGCCGTCTTTATCTAAAACGCCGGCCTACTGTGATAAAAAGAAAATGTTAATTTTCGAGAAATCATAGTAGGCTCAGAGATAGACAAAAATTTTGTTAACAAAAGTTGTTCGGAATCACTTGATATGTTCCCCTGTAAAATTTTGTGAAAATCGGAATATTTTCAAAAAAAAATTTTTTGTTTCGCTTCTCGTGAAGACACCCCTGTATCTTTTTTATTTGTGGCCGAATTAATTTCAAATTTTTATCAGCCATACAAGTCCATAAGGTGACTTTATTCAACACATAAATGCCGTCTTTATCTAAAACGCCGGCCTACTGTGATAAAAAGAAAATGTTAATTTTCGAGAAATCATAGTAGGCTTAGAGATAGACAAAAATTTTGTTAACAAAAGTAGTTCGGAATCACTTGATATGTCCCCCTGTAAAATTTTGTGAAAATCGGAATATTTTCAAAAAAAAACATTTTGTTTCACTTCTCATGAAGACACCCCGTATCTTTTTTATTTGTGGCCGAATTAATTTCAAATTTTTATCAGCCGAACAAATCCATAAGGTGACTTTATTCAATACATAAATGCCGTCTAAATCTAAAACCCCTGCCTACTGCGATAAAAATAAAATGTTAATTTTCGAGAAATCATAGTAGGCTTAGAGATAGACAAAAATTTTGTTAACAAAAGTTGTTCAGAATCACTTGATATGCCCCCCTGTAAAATTTTGTGAAAATCGGAATATTTTCAAAAAAAAAATTTTTGTTTCACTTCTCGTGAAGACACCCCTGTATCTTTTTTATTTGTGGCCGAATTAATTTCAAATTTTTATCAGCCATACAAGTCCATAAGGTGACTTTATTCAACACATAAATGCCGTCTAAATCTAAAACGCCGACCTACTGTGATAAAAAGAAAATGTTAATTTTCGAGAAATCATAGTAGGCTTAGAGATAGACAAAAATTTTGTTAACAAAAGTAGTTCGGAATCACTTGATATGTCCCCCTGTAAAATTTTGTGAAAATCGGAATATTTTCAAAAAAAAAAATTTTGTTTCACTTCTCGTGAAGACACCCCTGTATCTTTTTTATTTGCGGCCGAATTAATTTCAAATTTTTATCAGCCAAACAAATCCATAAGGTGACTTTATTCAATACATAAATGCCGTCTAAATCTAAAACCCCTGCCTACTGCGATAAAAATAAAATGTTAATTTTCGAGAAATCATAGTAGGCTTAGAGATAGACAAAAATTTTGTTAATAAAAGTTGTTCAGGATCACTTCATATGCAACTCTGTAAAATTTTATGAAAATCCGAATATTTTCAAAAAAAGAGAACACATAAAGAGAACTTTTTCCAACATATGAAAGTTGTGAACAAAAATCAGCATTCAATAAAACACTAAAAGGGCTTTTTATTTTTACATATCAAGTTGAATGTAATATCTTTTCTTTTTTCTTTTTGTTATCTCTCTTCTGGAGGAGTAACTCTCCATCATATCCTTCCTCCTTATCGGCTCAGAAATTTAGGAACATGGACGGTTTTATTGCGTTGAATGTAAAGAGTGCCGTGAAATTAACTGTCAATATGTATTGTTTTATTTATTTCGTCATTGCTTTCATGACAGAAGTGATTGTTGTTATTTTCTGTGGAGTTTGTTAGTTTTTCTTGTTTTAATAATTTTATTCATACTAAAGTTTCCTTATTTCATATCTTTTCTCATAATGGTTAGAATACTTTTAACTACTAATGAAAAAATTGAAATAATAAAGATAGTCGGTGAAAATGTACGGTCTTCAAGAGAAGCAGCAGAAGAATTTAATTTAAGACATCCTCTAAGACAACCAATACACCATGGTACCGTAGCAAGAATATGTCACTTGTTCAATACAACTGGCAATGTGCTTAAACCGAGAGTACATCTTAATCGAAATCACGGAGATGATAATGTTATATTAGCGGCGTTTAACGCCAATCCCACTACCAGTCTTCGAAATATGGCTCGTGACCTTAATTTGTCGGCATCAAAAATTTGGAGATGTTTAAAACGCCATAAGCTACAACCGTTTAAACCAAAATTTTTACATACCTTGGAGGAAGGTGATGAAGAGAGAAGATTAGAATATTGTTTATGGATCCAAGGTAATTATTTAAACAATAGAGACTTCTTGAAGAAAGTAATTTTCACGGACGAGGCAACTTTCTCCACCAACGGGGTAGTGTCATCACAAAACTCTAGGTTCTGGGCAGTAGAAAATCCTGATTGGATAATAAATTGTAAAAGGCAATATTCCCAGAAAGTAAATGTGTGGTGCGGAATTTTTAACGAAACAATAATAGGGCCGTTTTTCTTTTTTCAAAATATAAATGCGTTAAATTTGCTAGAATTTTTAAATAATGATCTTTGGAATGCAATTGTTGATTTTCCTTTGGAACAATTGTATTCTCAACTCGACGGAGCATCTATCCACAATTCCGTAGTAGTGAGAGCATGGATGAATGAACATTTTCCCCAAAGATGGATAGGACGAAATAGCCCTTTAATACATTGGCCACCCAGATCACCTGATCTCACTCCAATGGATTTTTATTTTTGGGGTCACATTAAAAACAAAGTTTATATGACCAGACCTCAAAATATAGAGCAGCTTTGTGAGAGGATAAGGCAAGCATGTTTAGAAGTTACAGCTCAAGAACTGCGAAGAGTTGTAAAAAATAACAGAAAAC
Source organism: Rutpela maculata (assembly GCA_936432065.2). Taxonomy (NCBI): domain Eukaryota; kingdom Metazoa; phylum Arthropoda; class Insecta; order Coleoptera; family Cerambycidae; genus Rutpela; species Rutpela maculata. The sequence goes on from OW386285.2 coordinate 125,523,411, forward strand.
GGATTGAGAAGTGTATTACACTTGAGGGTGGGTTAGTGGAAAGGGGCGCAATATAATAAATAAGTAAAAAAAACCATTAACTTCTTTTATTTTTGAACTATTCTAACACTGCGGCTTTTGCTTTATCTGTATTTTTTTTTCCGACAATATTATCATTCATTATTAGTAGTCTTCTCTGTAAAAACAACGGGATTTTCAGGGCCACCAATTTAATTCAAAAAGAATTGGTTATATGACAGCATCCTACCAACCTACATATTGTTAACAGATGTTAAAACTCATTAAAGTAATTAGATTTTAATTTTAATTATTCTAAGGCCGGCATTTTAGATTTAAACGACATGGGGCGTATGAAGTGATCCTGAACAACTTTCATTAACAAAATTTTTGTCTATCTCTAAGCCTACTATGATTTCTCGAAAATTAACATTTTCTTTTTATCGCAGTAGGCAGGCGTTTTAGATTTAGACGGCATTTATGTGTTGAATAAAGTCACCTTATGGAGTTGTATGGCTGACAAAAATTTGAAATTAATCCGGCCACAAATAAAAAAGATACAGGGGTGTCTTCACGAGAAGTGAAACAAAAATTTTTTTTTTGAAAATATTCCGATTTTCACAAAATTTTACAGGGGGGCATATCAAGTGATTCCGAACAACTTTTGTTAACAAAATTTTTGTCTATCTCTAAGCCTACTATGATTTCTCGAAAATTGACATTTTCTTTTTATCGCAGTAGGCCGGCGTTTTAGATTTAAACGGCATTTATGTATTGAATAAAGTCACTTTATGGACTTGTATGGCTGATAAAAATTTGAAATTAATTCGGCCACAAATAAAAAAGATACAGGGGTGTCTTCACGAGAAGTGAAACAAAAATTTTTTTTTGAAAATATTCCGATTTTCACAAAATTTTACAGAGGGGCATATCAAGTGATTCCGAACAACTTTTGTTAACAAAATTTTTGTCTATCTCTAAGCCTACTATGATTTCTCGAAAATTGACATTTTCTTTTTATCGCAGTAGGCCGGCGTTTTAGATTTAAACGGCATTTATGTATTGAATAAAGTCACTTTATGGACTTGTATGGCTGATAAAAATTTGAAATTAATTCGGCCACAAATAAAAAAGATACAGGGGTGTCTTCACGAGAAGTGAAACAAAAAATTATTTTTTGAAAATATTCCGATTTTCACAAAATTTTACAGGGGGGCATATCAAGTGATTCTGAACAACTTTTGTTAACAAAATTTTTGTCTATCTCTAAGCCTACTATGATTTCTCGAAAATTGACATTTCCTTTTTATCGCAGTAGGCCGGCGTTTTAGATTTAGACGGCATTTATGTGTTGAATAAAGTCACCTTATGGACTTGTATGGCTGATAAAAATTTGAAATTAATTCGGCAACAAATAAAAAAGATACAGGGGTGTCTTCACGAGAAGTGAAACACACTGTATATATATTTTTTAAATATTCCGTCCTCTTTTCCACTGTAATAGTACTATATATTGGAGGGGAGCCTTTTTTTGGCCGTTTTTGAGCATTTGGGGCTTTTGTTTGGGGTAAAATGAATTTTCTGAACCTAGTTATAGTAGTAGTACGTATTTCACAGATTTTTAAGTTAAAAACTCTTAAAAATGTCGAAAAATTTAAATTTTGCAAAACTTTGAACAGCTGTATCTCGGACACTATTTGATCTACAGAGTCCGCTCTGGCACCAATTTGTAGCAAATTTAGTATACTTTTAAAAAATACTAAAATTACTAAATTTTATTATTTTACCAAAAAAGTAGGTCTTAGGTGGCAAAATCGACAAGAACTGAAAAAATAACAAAAATTGCAGTTTTTTGGATTTTGACCAAGACCCGGAGGTTTGCCGAGGTTGTAAACTTGGATTTAACATTAATTTTTAATCCTGTACAACATATTAAAAAAGCATGATTTTTTTTCCGGATTTAGATTGGCCTCGGGTATTTCCCATCAGCCAGCTACTCAGATTGTCGTACTTTGCATTATAAAAGAGAAAAGCATGATTTAATGTCCCCTTTTTTGATGACAAAGTTACTGGATTAATATCAAAAGGATCTCGAGGATAGAGTGAATATTTCATTATGGTAAAATGTTATTGCGAATCCATATCGGGAGATTTTAAAACGCCCCGCGATGTTTAAAAGATATTTAAACGGCGTTTTAACAAAAAAAAAACCCTCTGAATATCCCATAGAGCATACAATGACCGATAAACCTCACACAAAACTTCTCACAAAAACATGATATTGGCCGTGTTGCCAAATTTTCTCTCTGAGTACTTCAGAATGTTCCTCAATGACATTTTGTGAGCGAATTTGTCCTTTACCCTGACTTCAAAGTTAAAATTACCGTGATGTCGTAAATGCTAAACTACAAATGTAACAATTTTAAAAGGTGTAGAACCAGAAATACGGCTATTAGGATATCATTTAGCATACAGTGTTCTCGCTCTAATCTCAACCCCGCATTCCCGCAAGTGAATACAACCTTTTTTTTTCTGTGTTTCTTGTTGGGTATTTTTTTCTAAAGTAGTATTCCGTGTGAGGAGTGTAAATAAATATTATGTTGGTAAGTCATCCAGACCATTTGTTAAGGGGTCGCTTGGCCCTGGGTTGGCCTTTCTTCACCTCGACCTAAAAGGTCTTTTGTGAATTTAGTGCTAGATTGAGTGTGCACAAGGGTTGCGTTAGGAAGAATGAGTTTTACGAATCGGAGGTTTGTCACGGAAGTGATAACTCTTTTAAAATGTCAGAATTTTAAATTTTTAGGTGTAATCTTGTAGTAGTAATAGTAGTAGTACTGTTGTTTTACTAGACAATCAGGCCGGGATGGACCATTTTGCTCTAGGGATCTACAGTTTAGCGTGGACTCCACACCACGGTCCTCGACCACCAACTTTGACCCACCCGGGTCCCGTTACACCACCCTTCAAGGCGGCGCATTAGCCCGAGGTTCCCGGGTCTCCTGGACCAGCCACCGCCTTTCAAGATGGTTCACTAGCCCTAGGATTGTATCTGTTGGCAGCCTACCGACTATTAAATGAGATCATGGGTCACCCATCCAAGTACCGGACGCGCACGTGCCGGACTCGCATAGCGTTGCTGCACCTCGCTGATCGAGCGACGGAACTTAAACCGGTGATCGTACCTCATCCCCTTGTAATCTTGTAACTTTTTATTTAGAATTTTAGAGAAAAATAAAATAAACCATTTATTTGAATTAATATATTTTTTCTACGACTGTTGAAAAACTATTTTTTTTTTATTACTTTTAGTGTATAAAACATATGTTTATGGTAATAGTGAAAAAAAGCATAAAGCATTAAAAAATAGTATTGCGTATCTAGTAGTAAAATCAATACATTCTCGGACGACGATGTAAATTGTTTTCCGAGGTGTTAGCCGAGGCCGACAAGCATTGAAGTCCGGAAATGTGCTTTTACTACCAGGTACATATACTATTTTTTCTGAAATCGCAATGCATATTATTATAATTATATAAAAATAAAGAAATATGTACATATTAAAATATATATATAAAAAAAACAGTCAGGGAGAGCCACTTTTATATATTTTTCTGGTAATTGCTTGGCAATGGATTAAAATACTTTTTTTTGTTATCTATTTATTTAACGTCGGCCTACTTCCGCTACCAGGGCCTATCACCGACGCCAGGAGACGAGCTACCTCCAACTTGGAAATTTTGCCGAACCTCTTCTCGTAAGAAGAGTAGGGATCTTTTACTTGCCTAATATTTAATAAACAAAGGACCGCCTGCTTTACATCCTCTCCGAAGAATGGTATATCCACTACGTAATCCTCGTCTTGAAATTATATAGCTTCCGCGTATACACTGATATACAAGCCGCTAGAAGGTGGGACGAGATTGCTGTGTTTCCCAAGATGGGTAACCCACCCATCCAAGTACTAACCGCGCTGCACGTTGCTTCACTGAAGTATCGAGATACATACACAGTGAAGACGCATCTACGCTCGCCCCCGATTAAAATACTAGAATAGTGTGTTTTAGGATCTGAAATTGCGAAATTGACATTCTTGATCGATTTCAAAGTAACTTTATTTCACTCTTATGCATTAAAAACAATTGAAGTCTCACAATCTTCGCTTTAGAAACGTCAAATTATGAATTTGTGTTTTGACGTTTAAGCTAATTTTTGAATTTATTTGTCTAAATACGGAAATTGCGGAAGGAAAAACATATTGTATGAAACTCATGCATAAAGAGCCTTTTTTGACTTTTCGTTTATTTAATAGAAATTAAATTATTTTAATTGAACTGTAATTTAATAATAATTCATCGTGCAGAAAATAATGTCATTTTTCTTTAAATAAATAGAAATTTTCCATTTTTTCCCCTTATTTTCGTGAAATAACATTATATTAATTTTACTTACTGTTCAGACGTCGGTAAGTAAATTAGTTACCGAAGTATTAGGTCTAACAATCAGTAAACATAACCTACCGTCTTGGCAACAGATATTGGAAACAAACAAAAAAGCTCGATCGTGCAAAAATAGTATATTGCGTCCTAAGGGCAGAAAATCAGCATTAGTAGCCAGCGGATATTAGCTGATAGCGAAAGGCTACTAATGTGTTTTCTGCATGTGTGACATACAACTGTTTTTCGCCTAGCATAAACCAAAAACAAAAAAAGGAAAATATATCAAAGAATCTACAAACATTGGTTTTAATTGACGTTTAACGAAAAATTTTGGGATACAGCAAAGTATGCAAATGACAGTCATAAGGTGTCTAGATTGTGAAAAACTACAAAATCGTGTTGTTGTGAGTTTTTTGTTCATAAATATACTCGTCGTAAGTATGCTCTAATTCCATTGTTTTGTCGATCGAAAGTGACGCTTTATGTACCAAATACTTGTTGCCTCTGGCAACTGGTCATTATTTTTCATCATAACGTCCCTAAGGAAATAAGAAAATTTGGGAAAATTTTCTCTTTTATATAACAAGTATTAAATGTTTTAACTTTTTTGGAAGTAAATCCAGACAAGCCTTACTTGCTATATTTTCTATATCCGACATTATTTTCAAAAATATTCAAAGCTATTATAGTACAGTAACTAGAGGTTTTAACTTCGGCATAATGCCATAAAGAAAAATTACATATTATGAAATTATTCCGAAATGTTGCATACGCACTGTACTATTATAATAATATGATTTAATTTATCTTGACAATAGCTACCTTTTTACTATTTGCTTAGCAAATATAAAACCTGACTCAAATAATTATAGTTTTTCAAGTTTTTTTCTAGTTTAATGATTCATGGGTATGACGAAAAATTATAATATGCACCGCGGGTCGTACAGTGCGATTTTTGCTCTCGAATACTTGCAAACCTCGACTCTACGGGTCTCGGATTGCAAGCTGTATTCTCGACCAAAAAAAGGGAACTTACGACTTGGTACATAAATAACTATAGCGACCCAAGGGACAATAAACATTGCTTTCGGTCATATTTTTAGGGTTAATATGTGTTTCACTTTCACATATGCTAGGCGAAAAAGTACTTCAACGCTCATTGTCATGAAGGACGAGCATTAAAGTGACATTACTAATAAGACATCGATAAACGTCAACTTTGCGTTATCACATGTGAGTAAGAAGGCCTACTTTGTCGATTTTAGAAAATAGTATATTGTGTTATTAGGAGTAAAAGTGAAACTTTTGTGACGAATCTGTAGGTTTAAAGACGAGCCACAAGAAGTGGCATTTACTCCGAATAAACATACTGTTTTTTCTTCTAACGTTGATTAGCTATAAAAAAATTTCACCACCAAAAACGCATGTGTTAATATCGCATAGCCGGCGTATTAAATAAAATAAGCGTTGCTATGTATATTACTTTTTCTGCCGCTCACAGCGTCAGAAATAATAAATTGAGTATTGAGGTCAGTAAGTGTTCTTTACTGGTTGAGGATAAGTTTGGAGATCGAAACGAAGTCGAGATCTCCAAGACATCCGAAACAAGTAAAACACTTAATGACCGCATTGCTTATGACTTTTTTGCACGTTCAAATATTGAACAAATTTAATTAAAATGAAAAAAATAATAATATTCTAAGAATATATAAAACAAACAAGTCGTACATAAAAAAGTTTTCGCTGTGGTTACTACGAGACCGAATATTTATTGTCAAGTGACATCTGCTGTCATTAGAAATTCCTCGAAGATAAGATTTTTGCCACAACTTAAGATTCTTGTAAGTTGTGATTAAGAAGAGAACGTTGTTTTAAACCCGAATTCTATTGCTACAATAAATTTTAATAAATGTTCAAATTGTAATTTTAATTTTGTCTTTAGTAAAACTTCATTTTTAAATTTCTATATTTATTAGTTTATTTACCTCCTCCTGATCGGTAAGTAATTACTTACCGATCGCTAATTTGTAAACGTCACTTACAAATGTCTTAACAATTCGGTAAAGGTGTCAAATTACCTTAGCGTGCAAAAAAGTACAGCCGTCTAAAAAGTCAAACTTTAATGTCATGAAGTGAGTTAAGAAATGTCATGTTTCTCTGACGTTTGAAGAAAAAACACTTGAAAACACTGGTTATCCTTTATCCTTTTTAGTGTGGTGACTTAAAGCAAATACTAGGCAGAATCGTGACCTGCTGGATTAAAGCGCCAAATTTATAATTTATATACCCTCAGTACTATCAATTATGGAGGAAGTGCCCGATTTCAGTGCCCGCCATCTTAAATTACGACGCCATCTTTGTTTTCTTTGTAAATTTTCGACTTTTATTTGGTTTTTACTAAATATCTCTCCAACTTCCGGATTTGTAGCAAAAAGGATTTAATTTAAACTAAATTTGCTACAATTTGAGACCAGAGCCGCTTTGTAACTTTAATATTTTGCGAGATACAAGCTTCCAAAGTTTTGGACATTTTTCAAGTTATTACAAACCACGATGTACCAAACTTTGATGCCAAAATATTTGACAGATCTGCCATTGTACATGCACTTCCTAAATATAATGTATGCATATTTGAAAAATATAGTGATATGGTCTTCTTACCATAGATCAAGAGACAACTTGCCTAAGAATTGATGTTGTATGGGACATATACAAGCCAGCCAGTCTGAAAAAAACTACACGTGTGAAGAGAGGGAATGGAGAAAGGAGAAAAGTCACAAGAGAAACCGCGCTGCCCAAAAACTTTGTTACATTCTTGAATAATTCAGATAACAAGACAGACCTGTTTACCCTACTACGTGATGCAGCTTTTGACGTACAAGAAGGTAAAGAAATATATATCACCTATGGTAAATCTGTTATTTCAAAAAATAGCAGTGCACCGATGTCCGAAACTAACCACGAAGAAGCTGATACCAGAATGTGTCTTCATATATTGGATGCATTACAAAAGGGTGCAACCAACATCCTCATAAGTACTATTGACACAGATGTTATTATGGTACTAGTAGAAATCTTTTTCGAGCTACAAACTTACACACCTAATATTCAACTTTGGATTGCATTTGGTTGGGGTAAACACTTCCGATATTATCATATCAACGCCATCTGGCAAGGGCTCGGAGAAAATATGTCGCAAGCATTGCCCTTTTTCCATGCTTTCACGGGTTCAGACATCACAATTTTTTGGTAAGGGGAAAAAGTCAGCATGGAAGACATGGAAATCATAACCTCCAGGCACTGAAGCGTTTATCTTCTCTGCAAGACATCCATTTCAACCAGTAGATGCTAAAACAAAGGCATTTGAACTTATAGAACGATTCACATGCATCCTGTAAGATGGCACAACAGAACTTGACAGCATCAACAAGCTCAGAGAGGATCTCTTCACACGAAGAAAAAAAGTAAAGATGATGCAAAGTCTACCGCCTACATAGGATGCCTTTATTCAACACACAAATCGCTGCATCTATCAATCTAGCATCTGGTTAACCAGTTTCAAATCACTCCAAAATGCACCTACTCCGGCTAACTTTGGATGGAAAAGAAACGAAGAGACATGGCAACCAATTTGGATGTCTATATCGGAAGCAAGCAAAATCTGTAGGGAATTAATGAAGTGCGGATGTAAGGCTGAACATCTGGGCTCTAAGAATTGCGTTTGTAACAAGGCTGCACTTGTCTGTTCAGCTCTTTGTCATTGTAAAGGCCAATGTGAACAGTAAACAACAATATTATAAATATAATAAATATAATAATAACTAAACGTTATAAATATAATTTTTATGATTATTTTCTTAATAGTTATTCTGTAATTTTTTTTATTGAAACGTTTGTAACATGGTCAAATACATTGTCAAATAAATTGTGGTTCTATCGATATCTTTCTTTACTCACATTGTAGCCTATTCATTCTTCTGAAACATTAATAAAATAATGTTTGCTGTAAAACTGACTGCATTGGAGATATTTAGCAAAACCGACAAAAATATAGATTTTCGTAATAACCTGAAAAAAATCCCAAACTTTGGTAGCTTGTATCTCGCAAAATATTAAAGTTACAAAAGCGGCTTTGGTCTCAAATTGTAGCAAATTTAGTTTAAATTAAATCTTTTAAATAAAAGTTGAAAATTCAGCCCAAAGAAAATAAAGATGGCGTCGTATTTCAAGATGGCGGACACTAAAATCGGGCTCCTCCCCCTGAATAGTACTGAGTGTATGTAAGAAGTGTGCAAAAGGGTTTAGCAGGATAAGCATGACGAGTCGGCCCCCAAATGGCAACCTATATCGAAACTTATGTTTTAATATCGACTTGATGTATGAACGCGATTTATATGTGTTTTGCCGCCGTACTCCGCTTTGACCTTGAGATATGGAAAAAAAATGAGCGCATGCATGACTATCGTTCAAAGAGACATATCTCGAAAACTAATTCAGCTAGAGAGGTAAAACCAACGGGAGATTTCAGGTAACCTTAAAGAGTATATTTTATATATTTTTTGAATTTTTAGAATAATTACGCACATCATTAAAAAATAAATAAAAAATATAATAATTAATATTTCCGTATTCTCTGTGACTTACAATCACTGAAATAATATATGTTGTAATACTTTATATGCACTATTACTACTATAAAAGTTGCGTTAGAAAAAAGTTGGTGCAACACTTCGAAAAAAAATAGAATTAGACGCGCATGACATCATATAAGAATACAAACTTGACATGGAACACACATATAAATATTTTATGAATTGGAATTATTGTTAGAAGAGAAATTGAATGAAAATATAAATAATTGTCACGTAAATATCTATTTCATACGACACACAGTGGCACGAATCGTAATTTTTTCGTTCAAAATTATTTAGAGCACTTTGCAACCGATTGGGATAATTTTTTTTTTAAATACTCGTTATCGATTTTTTAATTATGCTAACCAAAATTATTGAGCTTCGCCAAAATGCCCATTTTTTATTTAAATCTTAATAAAACTTCCAAAAAAAAAATTTGTTCTTATCCAGTTTACATAAATCTTGTTACTCGGGGGGTTTTTGAGGTGGCTGATTACGAATCTGATATCCAAATTGTCATAAATTAACCTGCAAAATGGCGGCTATAAAATGCTAAAAAATTATGAAAAATTAAACATTTTTGTTAAAGTTTAGGCCGAGAAGTTTTGAATATTTTTGATAAGTACTTTTAAGTTAAAATAGACTAAATTTTAAGTTCCAGGAATAAATTCAAGATGGCGGATCCAATATGGCGGCAATAAGATGATAAAACTAACTTATAAATAAATTAAATGCATTAAACTAGATGGGCTATTCCTAAGAATTATTAAAAAAATTAAAAAGGATCAAATTTTCTGAAATTTTCAAAGATATCCAATATGGCTGCCATACATTAATTATCAATCATATATATATGCGATTCAGTCCTCTATTTATATAAATAATATATTTAATTTTTAAATGATATTTAATATACTATATGTTTAATATAATATAAAAATATAAAGGACTTTATTATTTACATGTATTTAGGATAATCAACAATTAAAAAAATTATCAACTCAATCGGAGTATTAATATTATTTAAATAACACAGATTAAACAGAGAAATTTAAAATTTAAATAATCACGAAACATTTTTGCACTAAGTTAGGTTTAAAGTTCATGGTGTAAAACTCTTGCCTTAGGTTATAGATTTCTTGGTAAAGTTCTATTAGGCTTAGGTTATGTTAGGTTTAATATTCTTGTTTTAAAGTTCTTGGTGTTAGGTGTTTATTATATTATTAGCAGATAAAAAAAATATATATTAATATGACCTACTTGGGGTTATGTGATTCCGCCATTGATTCCGCCATTCTTGTAGGTTGGTTTATGACAATTTGGAAATCAGATTCGTAATCAGCGACCCCAAAAACCCCCCGAGTAACAAGATTTATGTAAATTGGATTAGAAAAAAAATTTTTTTTTTATAAGTTTTAATAAGATTTAAGTAAAAAATGGACATTTTGGTTAAGCTCAATAATTTTGGTTAGCATAATTAAAAAATCGGCTCTCTTACGTTTTTTTGAAATTAAATAACGAGTATTTAAAAAAATATATCCCAATCGGTTGCGAAGTGCTGTAGATAATTTTGAACGAAAAAATTACAATTCGTGCCTCTGTGCCCGTATGAAATAGATATTTACGTGACAATTATTTAAATTTTCATTCAATTTCTCTTCTAACAGTAATTCCAATTCATAAAATATTTATATGTGTATCCCATGTCAAGTTTGTATCCTTATATGATGTAGTGCGCGTCGAATTTTATTTTTTTTCGAAGTGTTGCACCAACTTTTTTCTAACGCAACTTTTATGAATAATAGTACATATAAAGTATTACAACATATATTATTTCAGTGATTGTAAGTCATAGAGAATACGGAAATATTAATTATTATATTTTTTATTTATTTTTTAATGATGTGCGTAATTATTCCAAAAATTCAAAAAAAATATACAATATACTCTTTAAGGTTACCTGAAACCTCCCGTTGGTTTTACCTCTCTAGCTTAATTAGTTTTCGAGACATGTCTCTTTGAACGATAGTCAAGCATGCGCTCATTTGTTTTCCATATCTCAAGGTCAAAGCGGAGTACGGCGGCAAAACACATAGAAATCGCGTTCATACATCAAGTCGATATTAGAACATAAGTTTCGATATAGGTTGCCATTTGGGGGCCGACTCGTCATGCTTATCCGGCTAAACCCTTTGGAGCTTTAATCCAGCAGGTCACGATCTTTTTGCTAAGCCACCACACTATATCCTTTACATTATGGATCATCTTCACATTTTTTCTTGAAAGTATGACGTACACTTAAGTTATCAACTACCGAAAATCTTAAACTTATGATAGAAAAGTAAGTCGACGTATGTAGCAGTGAGAAAAAGCGATCAATAACAGAGTAAATACTCGAATTACAGTAAACTCAGAGCTCCTACAAATCTAAAAATTTTATAATAATTAATTAGTAAAGCGACACAAGATTGGAAATGTTAATTCCTTACTTCTACACTGTTGTACCATGGAATATAATTTAATTTAGAGTCAATTAAATTGAAAAATACATGTACAACTTTAACTACATTGTAAATCTTTTGTATAATTTATTATAATTGGTAGTTAAACCAAAATAGCATGGATCTAATGGTCTTTCCTGTCATCCTTCAAGCTCTTGTATTTCCGATTGTAATTTACGTAATCACATGCTTGGGTACACCAAGTAATCACATTACCATTAAAATGCTAGTTCAAAAGGTACTTAATTCAGATATCTAATCTAAAGTACCATTCATATTACCTTTATTTATTCGTGAATGAGTTCACTATCAACAATGATCCATATAACGCAAAAGTATTGATAACGACTTATATTCCCTTCAATAAATTTCAGATATTGTAATGAAATTAAAATTAGGTTACACTCGAGTTGTTTTCATTTTCCTCTAGGTCGCATGATGAATTGCCAAAAATGATATTTTAAATTTGGACGATGTTAAACAAAAAGGAATCAACCCACCTTGATTACAAAAATTAAGAAATATACCATAGTTGAGGCGGTACGAGACTTTGGCTTTTCACGGTATTCATTGGTACCTAAATGAATATTTCAGGAAGGGGAGACTTTCGAATTTTCCCTTAGTATGCAAGATAATATATCACTGATATGCTATCTTCAGTTCACTGGGGCTGGCCACAGTGAGGTGAAGTGTGGATTCCACAGTAGACTACCCAACCAGTAGATTCGCAGGCTTGCAGAGAACTATTGCAATTTGGGGGATGTATGTCAAATAAATGTTCTTGTAAATTTGTTGGTGTCTCGTACACTCTGATGTGCTCCAACTGTAGAGTTAAATTTCGACATCCTGAATGAAAACAAAGATTTGTTGTTTTTCTTGTTAAAGATTTTCGCTATTACTTCCACATTCACGTAATGGAGTGCAAGTATAGTAATCGTAAAGAAATATTTTAAAACGTCGATATTTTAAGTTTAAGCAAAAAAAAAAATAGTTATTTCGGTCTGTCTAACTTTTCTGTGCGCACGATTACTTTAGAACCGTTCATGATATTGACTCGAAATGTTGTATGTATTATAACTTCATCTGGAATTAGATTAAATTAGATTAGATTAGATTAAAAATGGGGGTAAATAGGTGGAGCAAGTAAGAGTCCTTAAATTGTAATTTAGTGCATCTGTACTAGAAGCTATTGTAGTTTAGTGTGTATACAAAAACCAAAGGCCTTAATTTATCTTTGGCACTATCTATCTCTCCAGCACCACCCCCTTAAAATAAAACTGTGATTTAGCGTGTATCCAAAAAGCAAAGGCTTCAACTTTTTTTGTCACCAGTCCCCCTCCCCCCCAGTACAACCCCAACCCCATTGTTGAAGGGGGTAAGAAAATTAAAATTGTGATTTAGTGTGAATACAAAACCAAGGGTCTCAATTTTTTTTTGGCATCAGCCATCAGAAATTCGGATGTGGATGTAGTGATTCCTCGGGCAACGGTCTTTTGTAATATAATGTAACATGAATTTATTTTGCTTCATGTCATAAAATCTTATTTTGCTTCATTTATAAGATCCTTAAGTTGGTTTTGACCTTAAATATACGTTACTCGAATCAAAAACATATGTAAACGATTCCAAATATGATATAATTTGACAATTTGTGGACATTTTTGGACTCGGGACGTCATTTCGAAAACTAACCGCCATATTGAATATTAAGGGAGATTTAGAATTCCTCTCATTCCTAAAATATTCCCTTGGGGGGTCACCAATTTATAGCAGATATTCATGAATAAAATAAAATTTGGTAATATATATATATTTGAAGAAGGTTTTTAAAATAACATTTAAATAAAATACATGTTATTATTATTTGATTGATAAAATTGTTATTATGTTTTTTGTTTTTTCTTCTTTTTCCTTAGTTACTTGAGCTTGAAGAGTGACTTATATTTACCCAGCAAGTGAACTGATCGCCACACTACTCCCCCGCTAAGAAAAAGATCAGTCAGCCATTCAATTCGTCGATAGCAAAACGAACTTTCTTAATCAACGGTGGAGTGACATCGCATTTGTCAGATAATAAATATGCTGGTTTAATCCTGTCAATATTTACTGTGACGGCTTTAGTTCCTTTAACAAAAGTAACCAACTTATCTGTACGGGACAACACTTTAAAAGGTCCATCATACAGTGGAGTGAAAAATTTTTCAAAACGTTCTTTCCGAACGAAAACAAAATTACAATTCGAGATGTCTGGACTGACAAATGATTTGTAATTAACGTGGTGAACGGGTGGAATGAACGTTAAATTATTAAATGAAGTACGTAATTTAGTAATAAAATAAGGAATATCCGGACAAGTATATGATTTAATAAAAAATTCACCAGGTATTCCTAAAGTTTGACCAAAAACGAATTCTGCGGAGGAACATTGCAAATCGTCTTTAAGGATGGTCCTGAGAGCTAACAGTATGATAGGAAGTTCATCTACCCAATGTGGTGTAGAAGTCTTAGCTCTCAGAGCAGTTTTAAGAGATTTATTAAACCTTTCAATCATTCCGTTCGAAGAAGGATGATATGGTGTCGTACGAATTCTATGAAATCCCAGAAATTTTGAAAACAGTTTTGATTCAAATTGAACGCCTTGGTCGGTTGTCACTGTGACAGGGACACCTAATCGACAAACATAATTCTGAAATAACGTACGCGCTACAGTTTCTGCAGTAATATCCTGAAGTGGATAAGCTTCGGGCCATCTAGTAAAACGCTCGATCACAGTAAGAATATAAGAACAACCTTTAGAAGGAGGTAATGGTCCTATTAAATCTATATGTATGTGGTCGAGACACTTAAATGCTTTACGACCATAAAGTTGATGGTAATAGCAAACTTTGGTATTAGATGGATTATATCTAACGCTGGTACCACTTCGACTGTTAGAACGGGGCCTCGAGCATCTGCGATTTCTTGAGTCGAGTCGACTTCTACAACTATCGCAATAAGTTCCAGAAACTGTAGGAGTAGCGGAAGGTATTGAAGGAACTTTAGATTCAATAGCAAGTAATTGAGATGTAAAGATTTCTTGTTTGTGTAACATCTGATTTAACGTGTCTTGAAATGTTGCGATCAAATTAGATGTAGAAACTGTGGGATTGATTACAAATCGAATTTGAGGTAAGGGAAGTCGTAGAATTCTGACACGACTCCCATATACGATCGGCGATGTCAATTAACTCCTTAATCTCAGTTTTTCCTGACGCGGTAATTGCAATGGAGATTGTGTTTGGTAACCGCCGCTTCCATAACTTGACCAGGAGCTCCTGACTCACCACATGGGAACCTCCGACCGTTGATAGCATTGACCGGTAAAAATCTGATGGCTTTTGGTCTCCCTTCTGGGAACCAGAGAGTAGGTCCTCCAACCGCTTTTCCTCGCTTGAGGTCAAACGAGAAATTAGAATATTTTTCAAGTTGTCATATAGATCTTTTTCTGGCTGATTAGTGACAACGTCATACACCGTGGTAATAATTTCAGGGGGTAAACTGGCAATGACATAATCGTATTTTTTTCGATCGCTAACAATCCTGTGAATAGAAAATTGCGATTCAATTTGAGTAAACCATATTTCTGGTTTAGATACCCAGAAAGGTGGTAATTTAATGGTCGCGACGTAATTACCATGAGATGTCCCCACACCTGATGAAATTGGTATGTCATCTAATAAAATATCATCTGTAGGTGGTGCCATTTTTAAAAGAAAGGAATAATAAATCGATTACTAATTGATTGATTGATGAAATGATTGAATATATATGCTATTTGTGATGTTTTTGAATGAGATGTTTTTTGAGACGTCAACGTTGAATGACTGACTGATTCCCTTTAATAACGAAGAAATAATGATAAATGGCAAAACAATTCACTTACTAGATAAATAAAGTTTGCTGCTTCGCCGTCTAGGATTAATTTAAATCAATAAAGTTTTGCTTCTTCGCCGTCTAGGATTGATTAGGAGAAAGTCGGGAATATATTTACTTCCAAGTCTATGAATTTGAATTTGTCTTCCAATCTTCCAGGTTTTTTAATAGAGATTTCTTGATTGATTTGAATAGATGTAATCCATAGCTTGTTTATAGCCTATTTAAATCTGCTTTTGTTTCAAAATATCCTCAAACTTTTAAAGTCTCTCCAGGACTGTTTGTTGGAGCGCTAATGTTTGGATTCTGTTAATTAACAATTCTGGTCTATTTCCAAACTAACAAAAATTTTTATTTATGCTGCGTATTCTTCGAGGGGTCACCCATTGATGCTGCGTATTCTTCTACTACTACAACTGTACATACAAGTCGTGTCCAAAAATTTCGGTATACATTCGCGTGTCGCCTCTACTAGTAAACATTTTGCTTTTGAATTCATTAAAAACTATTTTTTAAATTCTTGTGGCCTGATTCCTTTCTGTTTAATATCGTACATTTCTTCTAATCTTGATGCAAAACAAACACCTTTTGAATGTTATTTCAGATTTCAAAAGTTTTATAACGGGTTATACAATGACTGTAATTTTTTATCACCAATGATAAACTGATACAATTCATTGCAAAATAAAAATAGTGAACAATTTTACTCAGTATAAATATTTACAACACAAAGTTTTAATTTCATTTTGATAGGTTTATTTTCTAAGGCCAACGCTAATGAAATGAGAATTTTCGTTTAAAATGAAATTAATGAATATAGAAGTTGCAGCCGTTCGTCACTGATTGTCAATAGTATTTGATTATCATTTTGCTAGAATATGGCACAATTTATGTTTACGTGGTGCTACTAGTAGTCCAAGATCCCAGAGCTGCCAGACCTACGTCATTTTAGCAAAGCTAATATTTTGACAACGAATAGTGTGATATCTAGTTAAGAACGTATGCATATTTGCTAGCTTGAAAGCGGGGCGCTTTTGCAGAAAACAGGTACAAAAGTACATAAAAAGTTTTCTCTCCTACGTTAAAGTATGATAGCTGATTTATTTTATAAGTGATGTGCTAACGACATGGTGTAAGCGTCGCATACGCGGCGCCGGTGTGGTGCAGCATACCGACCACGACAATGAGAAAACTCCGAGTTCTCGAACACAAATGTATGCGCCTCATCTCTGATTCGGGCAGATATACCTCCCTCAGGGATCTATATAATCGTTGCCACGACATAACGCCACTAGCGGACTACGTCCAAGACATCTCGCAAAAATTCTATCAATTCAAGCTGGGCGATAGTCCGCTAACCCGCAACATAACACGAATCAGACAGCATAATGCGATCCTTTTCGATATCCGACACCCCCTACCATACCAGGCGTTGCCTACCTTTCGGCAACCTCTCTAACCACACTTTCCTCTACGACAACTACTCCTTTCCCCACCTTTAATCCTCACGAAAACTTACAACCAACCCCTCTAACATTACACACTTTTAACTATCCACGACACTTTCCTGGCGTCAGGAAGACTACCAGGGTGGAATTGTCTCAAACGGGTTTTTTCGTTGAGTTTTGTTTTCCCGTGCCAGCAATCAAAATTTTTAAGTGTTCGCGTGTGCGCGAAATCAATAGTTTTACAGTTTTAATTTTAATTATTTTTAAGTACCCTCGTGTACTACGTTGCAGGATGATGTTAAATTTAAGCCTTTCCCCATTAGGCAGGAGTTTTAACTATTAATTAATTTCCGTCACCGTCAAACCGGACCCTCTCCGCCCAACCTCACACCCACCTCGGCGATGTTCGCCGTGGTTGTCTGGCTGGCTCCGGGCCGGACCCCGGAATGAAGCATTATTGTATGTGAATATTAATAAATGCTTGTTGTTGTTGTTGTTGTTGTCAACCTTCGAATCTTAAGGTCCGAGGTTCGATCCCTGAGCGTTCTCATCTTTTTTTTTCAACAAATATTAACTTAAGGTGGCGATTACCAAGAAAGAGACAACCGATAGGGAAATATTTATTATTTTTGACCATAACTTTTTTCTTAGTACGTATATTTGAAAAAAAAACGAGAACGCTCAGGGATCGAACTTCGGACCTTAAGATTCGGAAATGAATGAATGAATAAACAATTTATTAACAGTTTTATACATTATGCCAGACAACCACGGCGAACATCGCCGAGGTGGGTGTGAGGCTGGGCGGAGTAGGTCCGGTTTGGCTTGGAAGTAAATTCGAGGGGGGGGGGGGGGGTAGAATCTCCTGTCTGCCACGTGCAGACTTAAAAGCTAGATTACAATTTTTATGTGTCCACATGGACCTAAAAGTAGCTTAAAAATAAATACAACACTGAGAACACTAAAATCGTAGGCGAGCGCACTTCGTAATTTTGATTGTTGATACGGGGAACACAACTAAACGAAAAAACCCGTTCGAACAAATGACGACCTTGTGGTCTGATCGCCGACAAGGAAGGTAGGGTGGAAATAAAATTGTGGTTTAAAAAATTAGGATTTAGGTAAGTTTTCGGCCTAGAGGGGATTTCGAGAGACAAAAAGGGAACAAAAACAACAAAAAAGATAAAAGAACAAAATTGTACAAATATAAATGGGGAGAAAGAGGGATTGGAAATATGTAAAGTTGAGGAAAGATAAAAGTAAGGGGGTAGGGGTAAGTTATCGTAGAAGGAAGTGTGGCTAGGGGAGCTGCCGGAAGATAGGCAACGCCTGGTATGGTAGGGTTAAGATTCGGAGATTGACGCTTACACCATGTCGTTAGCGTGTCACTTGAAAAATAAATCAGCTATCATATTTTAACGTAGGTGAGAAAATGTTTATGTACCTTTTGTACCTGTTTTCTGCAAAAGCGCCCCACTTTCAAGCTAGCAAATACGCATACGTTCTTAATTAGATATTACACTATTCGTTGTCAAAATATTAGCTTTGCCAAAATGACGTAGGTCTGGCAGCTCTGGGACCTCACACTATAAGATTAAGTACGCAGCCAATATATTTTTGATTTTTAATTTTTAACTCCCGACGATAACTGCCCTTCGCTTTGTGATGGTCTTATGAATATTACCTTAATAAAGTTACATAAATAAAATTACCTAAAAAGAATTAATTGATATTTCATACTTAAACTCGGTCCAAACTTGAGGCGCAAATTGCATATTACAGCTTTTATATCATACAACTTAATATTCGCACGTGCTTAATCAAAATACATAGTAATCATAGTAATATTTTGCTATAAAATTGTAATAAACAGATTATGTAAAATATGACAGTTTTCAAGACTGTTGTGATCACTCTGTATGCCGGCTGTGGTTCAATTCAATAGAGAGTATTCTACCATGTTAGTTTTGTTGTGTAAAAAATTTGAAATAAAAATCTTAAATTTAACCGAAATTATCGTGTTTACAAGAAAACGACCTAAGCACACTTACACATGCATACATAGAGATATTTTTAAAGCCATGTTTGAATTTAGCATGTTATAAAACGGATTTCTGTAAAAAAACTTCATAGGATGATTATTAAAACTTTTTGTCTCGTTAAAATACATCTCTTTGATTAGATTAAATAGGTATAATAAACGGTTCGACATTACTAAAATTAACTTTCTTATAAAGGAGTAAAGCCTATACCCTATATACAGTACAAACCACACCACTACGAACATGAGAAAAATTACGGTAATCTGCGAGTGGCCGTCTAGCTGAATACGAGTCCGAACGAAAGTTAGCGATTGCGCGTTCGGGACACGGCGTTTACAGAAACAGAGCAGATTTCAGTAATTTCAAATATTTGTTTCAATCAGTGTTGCCAGGTCTAGTGAAATTTCACTAGATCTGGTGATTTTTTTCAATCTAGTGATTTAGTGAAAACTTTTATGAAAATTCCTATTTCTAATGATTTTTATTTCGTCAAATTTGTTGCCCTCTAGCGGTTCGCAGACAAACATTACTTTCTAGTTGCGAACCATTTAATACATGTAAATTAAGTCAAACGAAAATTAGATAGAGAGAGCGCTGATGTTGTATGTGTAGAAGATGTGTAAAAATACCGTATTTTATTTGTGTATAATACATTTGTATAATACCGTATCGTACGTATAATATCTATTAAAGGAAGTATCTGTTTTCGTGTTTTCTCACATTTCAACAGATGCTTCACCATTCTAAATTCTTGCAAATGAACATTGACAAAATGTGCATCTGTACGTTTGACACTTCCCTTCATTTGACTTTGGATTCAGCACGATAAAAAATCTCAAAAGATACTTATCAAACTTTGAAGGTCTTCCCATTTTGAAGACAAAGATATCATTCTAATCCTGTAATTTAAGTGAAAAAGACAATAAACAAAATAATAGACATCAATTCAAATAAATGATAATAAATATGAGTTGAAATAACACAACCTAACTTTTATTTAATACCAGTGGTATTAAAAAATTTTATACCGTACCATAAAATACGTTTTGTACTGGGTATTATACAATTGTATTATACACATTTACATCTCTACATGTGACTGTAGGAAGCGTCCGGCTTTAGCCGGATATATTTGGCTTTTTACGGTTTCATCCGGCTAAATATTAACATGTCCGGCTTTTGTTTAGATTTTTGCCTAAGGCTCTAAAACGTGATTTTTTCGTTTTTAGCCGCTTTTTTATAAATACGTTTTATTGTTTTGTGACTTTTTCTGTTCCTATGTAACAAATGTTTATTTTTAAATTATTCAAGCATGGATTATGTCCAATGCCATAAAAAAAAATTATTCAAGTTTAATAAAAGTATTAAAATACTGATTTTGTGTTTTAGTTATTTTTTTATGGCGAATGAATGCTGTTCGGCTTTTTGTATCAAATGTCCGGCTAAATGTATACGTTAAGTCCGGCTTTTCGAATTTTAGGCCTATACCCACATATCACACTATATCCATTGGACGTCCGTTTAATATCCAAAATACATCCTTACGTCCATTAACCTATTTTGGATGTACAGTGGACATCATAAATCCTATCTATAAAAGATGTACATCAATGTACGTCCACTGTTCATCCATTTCTCATCCTTCTACAGCTTAGTAAATTTTAGTACATCCTCTGTACGTCCATAAAAGTTCGACATTTGACCATTACAAATGGACTTTCATTGTGCGTACATTTTCTGCCATCTAAGGGATGTACATCAACGTACTTCCAGTGTACGTTCATTTTGTATCCTTCTATAGTTTAGCACATTTTGGTACGTCCAGTGGACGTCCAAAAAAGTTCTACATTTTACCATTAGAAATGGACTCCCATTGTACGTACATTTTCTTCCATATAAGGGATGCACATCAATGTACGTCTACTGTACATCCATTTTTCATCTTTCTACAGCTTAGTAAATTTTGGTACGTCCTCTGTACGTCCATAAAAGTTCGACATTTGCCCATTACAAATGGACTTTCATTGTACGTACATTTTCTGCCATCTAAGGGATGTACATCAACGTATTTCCAATGTACGTCCATTTTTTATCCTTGTATAGTTTTGCACATTTTGGTACGTCCAATGGACGTCCATAAAAGTTCTACATTTTGCCATTGGAAGTGGACTCCCATTGTACGTACATTTTCCTCCATATAAGGGACGCACATCAATGTACGTCTACTGTACATCCATTTTTCATCCTACAGCTTAGTAAATTTTGGTACGTTCTCTGTACGCCCATAAAAGTTCGACATTTGACCATTACAAATGGACATTCATTGTACGTACATTTTCTGCCATCTAAAGGATGTACATCAATGTACTTCCATTGTACATCCATTCTTCTCCGACTTAGTACATTTTCGATGTCCGATTTTGGTAAGAGATGGCATCAAATGCCAATTATGTACACAGAGAAGGCAATTAACTGTTATAAGTCACATTTATCTAGAATTAATCTCGTATTTATTGGTGTTTGACTCATTTCGAAGCCTTTCCAAGTTTGCAATAGATTTTGGTAGATAAATTTGGTTATAAGTCGCCGACTTGGTTCTACTACTGGTCTATGAGTATTCACCTAATAATTCGTATTGGCAATCTAACATATAAATTCTTCGATGTGATACCTTGAGACAAAATCCTACATGCAATATGCGCTGCACTGATGATTCTGGAGATAACCAACAGTTAGAAATCGATAGTTGTAAGCAATTATCGTGTCTCTTAGGATCCATATACATACTTCGTCCAGTGAACTACCGTTTTAAGTGCGACTGTACGTACTTTGGACATCCAGTGGATGTATAAGTACATACATACATCCAATATTCACCCAAAGTTGTTACACCGGGACGTCTATTGGACGTCTATTGTACCAAAATCGGAACAAAATTGGACATCGACTGTACGTACATTATGTCCAAATATAGTCCAAACGTATGTACTTTTTACGTCCATTGGATGTACTTGTGCTACGTCCAGTAAGTGTAAATAAAGTACGTGCGTGGGACATAGCCAGGACCTATATTGCAATACCTATTGGACGTAATTAGGATCCATATACATACTTCGTCCAGTGAACTACCGTTTTAAGTGCGACTGTACATACTTTGGGCATCCAGTGGATGTACAAGTACATACCTACGTCCAATATTCGTCCAAAGTTGTGACACCGGGACGTCCATTGGACGTCTATTGTACCAAAATCGGAACATAATCGGGCATCGACTGTACGTACATTATGTCCAAATATAGTCCAAAAGTATGTACTTTTTACGTCCATTGGATGTACTTGTGCTGTTTGGGTATGTGAGTCATTATATAGAACAGTGAACTCTGCTAGAGTTCACTTGTATAGAAGTGAAAAGGGAAAAATACAATAGGGTTACAATTGCATTCATTTGCAGATGCTATGCTGTTAATTGTTAATATAACAGTCTCAAAAAATTACATGTCCTACAGAATACAAGTCTGAGTTTTTTTTTAAATATTTCCTTTCACACAGTAAAAATATTTATCAAACAAAAATTTTAAAACTCCCTCCCCTTTAATCTAGAGAAATTTTAGTCAGATCTAGTAACTTTTTAAAGCGTTGTCTGATAACTTTTAAAATTTTGACCTGGCAACACTGGTTTCAATCAGTATCGCTAAAGCATTGGAGGAGACTGTTGTCAAGACTGTTGCTCGTTCATCTAAAGAAAACTTCGCATATTAACAGCACACAGTCAAGTGTTGATTTTTTTTTTTCGAAACAAAAAGTAATTCTAAAAACGTAAATGAATATTCTTACAAAAATAATAAAGAAAAATATTACCAACTCTGAAAAATAAAATAATACGCAAATAAATAATTAATTCAAATTAGATGCTCAAAAAGGCCTCCTTCTTGAGCAAGGCAATACACTAACCTATCGTAAAAGCCTCTTCTAACATAAGACAGCGTGTTAGGTGTTTGAAAAATCTCTGAGATTTTTGCTCATAGGTCTTCTAAAGTATTAGGCATGTTTTCGTGTCCATAAGTCACCGATTTGCAGTACCCCCATAAAAATAAATCGTTGGGTGAAAGATCTGGCGATCTTGCTGGCCATAAAATGGTTCCCCTGCCTGTAATAAGGCGGTTTAGAAAAGTATCATTCAAGTACTGTTGGACCAAACCATTATTATGAGCGGGACAACCATCCTGTTGAAACCAAATATCGCCAAATCTTTCTCCCGCAAGCCGACGAATTTCCAGAACAATTTGTTGCTGCAGTAAATTCAAGTACTTAGGGCCATTTAGATTTCCTTCTATGAAGAATGGACCCAGCATATGCTCCCCTAATAGTCCTGCCCAAACATTTAATTTCTGGAGATACTGGGTGCGAAGTGTGAAAAACCGATGTGGGTTTTCCCTTGACCAATACCGAACTCTGGATGGATTGTGTCGACCTAGCAATGGAAAAGTTGACTCGTCAGTGAAAACGACATTTCGAGTAAAATTTTCGTTCCTATTTATTTTTTCCATTGCTGCCTCACAAAACTCCATGCGACGGATATTATCTGTGGGTAAAATTTCATGGGTTTTTTTCACTTTATAGGAACGATATCCATTCTTCTTTAAAATTCGTCGAACTGTTGTGGCACTCGAATTTACTGCATCTGCAATTTGCCGCCTGGAAAGTGACGGTTCCTCAAGGGAACAAATTTTTTAAATTTTTTTGCCGTCTATGGGGTTTTTAATGATGTTAATTTACGATTTTGAGTATTTTATATTAATTTTATTTTTTGGGCAAGTTCCCTATTGTTTCGCTAACCATTAGCTTCTTTAGATGTGAGTACAAGACTCCGGCCTTGTACTCACTGCACTACTAAACTACTTCTAATGTAATAAAGTTTTATGTCTTCAGAGGTGGCATATATTAATACTTCACTAACTTATACAATTATCAAGGCGATAAATTTATTTTCTTTATAAATTTGTCAAATAAATTAATTTACATAGTTGTTAATTGATATTAAAAGATTTCATTAAGACAAAAAATTACTGATAGCTGTTTTCAATTATCTCATATTAAATTCTAGGAGGTACTCCTGATTAATATCTTATAATTACTAACAGTCTGTATGATATATTTATATAGTTTTTGCATATTTTAATTATTATTAACTTTAGAGAAAAATAATTACACTTATAAGGAAGTATTCAGGAATAGACATATATTATTTAAATTTGATACATTCATTAATTGTATAAGTGTTATGTTTTTATTTGTAAAGAAGAGAAAAGAGAGAGAAAGAGAAAGAGAAAAGAGAAAGAAGAGTTGCTTCTGAAGAATTGGGCTATTATACAGGGTGTCTGCTGTATACGTAGAAATATTTTGCAGGATGACATGTTGGTCCAAAAGAAGTAAAAAATCCTTATATTTTTTTTTGTCTGTCTGCAAAAAAATATGTTTTAACGATGAGTTAAAAAAATTACCATTTTTTAAATTTATTATAGAAATTTTTTTAACCGCTGTAGTATTTAAATCAATAGCTGCTAATTTAATTTCAATAGACACTTAATTCATCACCTCATTCATTATACCGTTTTATTATGTTTGCTATAAATTTACTTCAAAACTGGATAAACCAAACACATTGACAACACTGTATGATTAAAAGCGGCGACCTACCTACTGCTAAATAAGGAAGTATGAAAAACAAAAGAATATTTTCTTTGAACCGCAGATACCGACTGCAGAAGATTACTTTTATGAAGTAGACACTGGAGTTTTTTTTAAGTTATTTTATGTCTCATTATAAAAAGGGAGATGCAGGTCACAAGAAGACGTTGAATTTGATTTTAGTTTCTACTGCAAAACTGACCTACACAATATTATCTATACACTATCTGGCCTGAAAATATCGTATTTTTAGATAATAATTAATTTAAGCAAAGCCGTTGGAGCAAAGCAAAAATTTTATAAGACTTTTTTGTTTCTCTTGCAAAATACTTGCACGTATACCGCAGACACACCCTGTATAATATATTTTTATAAAAATTGTGCGGATCAATTTTGCAATTTTTGATGTTCTAGTAACAACTACTAGGTTTTAAACAATTTTGCAATAAAACGTGACAGACATAAAAGTTTCCTAAACGAAAGAAATATTGCGTGCAAAATTTTTCAAATCTTTTTAGATTAGTCCACTATTAAAAAAAAATTACTGGCCAAATTGATTCAGGGCCGGGTCTCATTAAAAAATCTAATGCAAGACACTATACTTGCCTATAAGAATGTTACTGTTCACACAGATCATCTCCCTTTATAATATGATTAAAAATAATCTAAGAATCCTCACTCACCAACTACGTGGTTTTAACCTTTTTTGTCAGGTAGATACTGCACATACAAATGGTAAAGAATTTTCAATAAGAAGTTGTTATTCAAGCGTGTGAAAAAGATTTATTTATGAGTACATAAATATATCTAAAATTTTTAAACTAAAGCTAAATTAAACAATAACATAAAGCTAGTGAGGAGTAGGTAAGGGATATAATATTACATAGTTCTTTTAAGGACATCATTAGTCACTCGCATAGTATCAATACAGATTTGACCATCAGGAGTAAAGTGTAATTCAATAATCTAACCAAGATGGGAAAATTGTTCTGTTTAATCACCACAATAGTACCAGTATTGGGAAGTTTTGAAGAATCTACCTATTAGTCGCTAGTTCATCCGGCTCAAAGGACCAGAAATGATTAATAACTAAACAAAACGAAGGACCTGTATTGCACTGACAGACACCGAAATGATTTCCGTTACAATGCAAATGATGTAAATTAAATGAGATACCTTGTCTTTGCTGCACTGTTCAAGTCTTGTTAGTTATTTGTTCAAGTTAGACACAATAATTTTGGATGATGGAAGATTAATAGGGTATTAGCGAAGGTTTTTGTAATGAAGCAGACGACCGAACTGTTTGTTTAAAAAAAAATACGTGTCTTATGATAAATAATTTACTTGTTAGGTATATCCAAAAACGTAGTTAAATAAACGAAACAAAGCAAAATGATTGCAAGCTTCGTTTTCTGAATAGACACCAATCTAGTTGTGATAACTCATTAAATTGTGACATATCCCCATAGCGTAATCAACATGACATATTAAACAAGGAAAATCGCAGACGTATACACATGCTTACACTTATCTGGCAAATAATTCACAGCGAAGAACCTTAATACTTAAAATGCAAATTAACTTTAAGAGATCACTTAAATAATACAAGTACAGAATTTTTTAGTGTTTCAGCATAAAACTGCAATTTTTCAGACATCATTTACCTATTTTGCATCTCGTCTTTGGAATGAACTTCCAAATGAATACAAACAATATAAATATATAAAAAAATAATAAAAGTAATCAAAAACTACATCTTAACCGGTCAGAGGTTGGTGACTCGAAGTTGTGTTGTGAATGCACATATATTTTTTAGGTTATAATATTTACTCACTCTTAATCTTTTTGTTTTTGTTTCGCGAGGTTAACCTATTGTTCCCCTTGTTTATTCGTATGTCTGGGTGTTGCTATTATTTATTGTTACTATTATTATAAAATATAATAGTTACTAGTATAAAATTAACTGTTGAATGTTAAGAAAAAATACAATTTCAATTAATTTGGAAATTTTCGATTTGCATATTTCTTATTATAATCTTAGATTTCTGGAAGAATATTGCAGTTAAGCCTTCCACTTATTTCTGTTCCACTTACACATATAATCAATATTTCATTCGAGTGGGGTAGTGTCGCCTCACCATGGAACATATCCATCATAAAACCGATACCAAAAAATAGAAATCCGAAAAACTTAAACGATTTAAGGCCGATAAGTCTGCTATCAGTACCACTAAAGCTGCACTACATGAGCAACTAGCAACTTATGCATCTGAAAATAATATTTTGCCACATAACCAGTCTTGCTTTCGAGAAAAACAGAGTACCACCACCGCATTAACAACAGTCGTAGATGATATTCTCGGTGCTACAGATCAATAAAAAAATACGTCTCTAATACTATTAGATATGTTGAGAGCTTTCAATGCCATCAATATTGATGTTTTGATCAGCAAATTAAAATATTTTGGACTTTTTAGCAATCTCTTAGATTGGTTGGAATCATACCTAAAAGGTCGTCGACAAATTGTTTGCTTAAACAGTCCAATTGGTAAGATATATTCAGAACCAAAGGATTTAATTTCAAGGCTCAGTCCTAGGGCATCTCTTGTTCAGTATTTTTACCTCTGATTTGCAAAAAATACCCATGCACTATAATATGCAACTCTGTGCAGATGACATTCAGATGTACCATAGTCTCTTTATCCATGATACTATGGACGCGCAAAACAAAATAAATGTTGATCTCTTAGAAATTAGTAATTGGTGTAAACAGTACTCATTAATATTAAATACGAATAAATATATCCTGTTCCACAAGCCAGAACGACTTTTAGCAATAATGAATGGTTCACATTTGGAACACGTAGACAGTCTCAAAGATCTTGGTCTGATAACAGACAGCCAATTAAAGTTCATTAACAAGTGAAAAATAGTCTATGAAATGGTTATTTTAAATTAAAACGTTTATTTCTATTTAAATCGGATTTAGACGCCAAGGCCAAAATTATGTTAATTGAATCTTTAGTTCTTTCAAATCTAAATTATTGTGAGGCTTAACAGCAGATGATAAAAATAAGCTACAAAAATTGCAAAATTTATGTATGAAACTCATTACTAATATTCCCCTATTTACTCATTCAACACCGTACATTCGTCAGTTTGAACTTTTAAAAATACAGGAAAGAAGATTCGTTCATTTTTTCGTCTACTATGTATAATATTTTAAAATTCAAATTACCTGCTTATTTAAATAGTAAATTAGTAAAGCGCAATGAAATTCACTAACGTACTCACAGGCACGTTCCAAATACATTAGACCTGCCACATCATCGCACTACTGGTTTTTGCTCTAGCTTTTCCTATTTGACACCGCATGTGTACAATGCACTTCCAGTTGATCTCTTCCAAATGTCATATACAGTGTTAATAAAAAAATAATAATAAATATTATCAAAAACAATGAACCCAGGATCAATTTGAACTTCTTTTAATGTTTTTTATTTATCTGATATCACTTTGTTATTGAAAATTTTAATTATTATTTTAAGGATTCGTGAGTGTTTTTTTCTTTTGTATGTTATTAAACTGACAAGTTTAGGTCTAAATATTAGTTTCTACTGTACCTAGTACACTTTGTGTTTTGTTTCAACTTCTAAGGCACAATAAAGCTAAAGATTAGATTTAAATTCTTATTACTGGGCAAATGGGAGAAGATTTGTGTAGTTTAATTTGTACCATTTTTGCTTTCGAGTAAAATAAATGTATTATTATTATATTATTATGATAATCTGGCTTTATCTAAACAATTCCGAAATGATTCCTTAATAAAATTTAACATAAAAGACCGTCAATGCTATAAAAAGTTAAATTTCTATAAAACTTTAACATCTAATTACGCAATATTTCTATTATCCTTCTCTCTATTTCTATTCACCCTCAGATGGCCTACGCTCCTTTAGGACGCATTTCCATTCACTTTCTTATAGGAACTTTTGTTTCTAATTTTGTGAGCACAATAAATACACCCTGTATTTAGTCAAAAATAGTAGTTAAAATGTAACCCATACCTAATATTTGAACAACTTTTAATCAGATTCAGTGGATATTGTTAATTTTTTGCGATTTTTATTACATTGCCAAATTTTATAAGATTATGAAAGGTTTAAAGTACGGAAACTTTTTTTCTTTATCACATTTATATTTTCCTATTTGATTACCAATATTTTTTACATATTGTAGATCTGGTGTGTTTCTTTGAGAAGGTTATTTAGCGGTTATATTTTTTAAACTAATCAGTTGTTTGAAAATTAAAATATCTATAAAGAGCAAAATAAACATGACAAAAACCAGACTGCTACTGGACAAACTGGTACTGCGCAAATATTTATATAATTTATGTAGGGGAAACCGAGATAATTAAATATTAGTAAATATGTGCAATACAAATCTTATTTCTAATAAATAAATTATATTTAATAATTAACAGAGAACATGAGCAAATGATCGTTTCTTCTCTAGAAGTCTGATTGGACCAGACTTCATACATATATTTTTTAAGAAATGCAATCTACATTATTGGATCATAATTATTTTAGTAACACTTTTTTCGCGTTCCTTGAAATGAACGAAATTTCTAATACGTATTTATTATTTGACAGCTGATTAATTATTATTTGCGTAACTTGGTCATCATACAAAGGTAAAGTAAAACATAAAATACTAATTTTTTGGTTTCAAATTTTCCTTGACATTTTGTCTAATACAAAGATGAAGTGAAAGTTAAAAAGAAAATAATTTCGAATATTGTTTAAGTTTCATATTTTATAGAATTTTGGTGTGATAGCTAACATTTTTGACGTAGCACTGTGTTTGTGTGAGTATATAATAAAATTTTCAACATCTGAATGACTGAAAGGGTGGGAAAGGTGCGAAAACCACAAATTACACGTAGGGGCTGCATTTTGACTGAAATGATGTTTAAAATAAACCGCAAAGAAATTCACGTCAATAAAATGCGGGGGCAACAAAGAACAGCTAAAAATGACGCAAGTTATTTAATAGTTCAGGAGCTAGGTGGCTTTTTCATTACAAGTACTTCCTCTGAGTTGATTAATTGTATCGAACATAAGTCACAACAAAATAGACTTCTGGCATGTGAGTACATCAGTTCGACCGTAGTTCAAGATAAAAAAGGAACATAGAAATTATATCACCGTTACAAGGCCCATTTTTTGCATGCTTACAATTGTTATTCTTAAGGATAGAATTCTGTAGTGAGAGGGAAATATGCGTTCTTTTGCGATTTATTATAAATATTTAAAAAACCAAACATAGCATAATCTTTAAAACAGTTTGAGATACTTCCTATTGTTCTAAAGAATACAACTGTATATATTTTTTATTGCAAATTTCTGTTTTATTTAAATATTGTAGTTTGCCAATGAAAATAGTTCCTTTCATTATTTGAGCATGGCATTTAACTATATACAAAATCAACTCTATATTGTTGCATTCCTAGAGCTATGGGAAGTATCTGAAACTATTTTAAAGATTATACTATTTCTGATTTTTTAAAATCATAAAAAAAATCTAAAGTATAGTGGTCGTGATATAATAAAACAATATCAAAGTTGTCAGCTATGTTCTCAACGGTATTAATTATATATACTAATTAATCATAATATTAATATTTCGTTGAAGCCAATTAATTAATTAGTCCTACAATACAATCTGCATGAAAATTTAAATTTGTCTCCCGATTTATAAGAAGTAATTTGAAGTTAGCAAATGATTGATAGTAAGAATTTTAAATTTATAATAGCAATAGTTATAAAAAATGCCGGTCTGAAAAAAATTATCATGCCATTCATACATAACGCGATAAATAATTTCAGTATCCATATATAGTTAAAGCAACATATAATCTCTCATTAGCGTACCAATAAATAATTCGTAGAAAATAAATTTAAAGTGTGCGAAATAAATAGATTATAATTCGAAACATAATAAGTTATATATACGCATATTAAACAGAATTTAAATACATTGATTATTTTATCGTATGTAATATCACTAGTGCTTAAAATGTTATCGAAAATTTTTTCGAAAGCGTTGTTGCCTGGCAATATAAAGAGTGCAAATTGCCAGTTTATTATCTTATTAAATCCCGAGCGCTTTAGCGAGAGGGATTTAATCTTTGATAATAAACTGCCAATTTACACGAGTTATATTACCTTTTGGCAATTTGGCTTGAGAAAAAATGCATAGATAAACTTTAAAAGCACGAGTGGTTTTTGGGGAGAATATTTCACGAATAAATAAGTTGTTAAGTACATCTTCAATATTATATTTTGTAATTAATTGCCTTCAGACGTTATAGTGTCACTTTTTAGAGTTTACTGACGTTTATTTTCAATTTCATCATTTACGTCATATAAAAATGCATTTCCAAAACGACTCATCTAATAAAAAACAAAGTAGGTATAAATGACAATGACAATCAAGGAAAACAATATACGTTAAACCATAGGTATTGTAACTTATAGACTGGTCTTCAATGTAAAGAGTTCTCTGGCACGCTTCGACTAATAATATTACGAGTAAAGACAGACAATATTGCATTTTACCAATCTCTCGCTTTTACGTTCTAAGGTTGCCGAGATCAGATGAAATGGTACCGCCATCTAGAAACGGTAGCTTAACTTAACTGTGAAAATGTTGTAAAACCTTCTAGAATTGCTAACATAAAAAATTCGACTTAGGCAAAAATTTCAATTAAGGACATTTTCAACAGTCTAAGAGACTTCAGAGAAAATTCGAAGAAACACCGAATTTTTACTTAGGAAAATATATTTTGGTCCAGGATATGAGAGTGAAAGTATATGGTGATCATGCTTTTAAAAGTACGATAAAAAGGTGCTTGGAAAATATTCAAAAATATTTTCAATTTTAATTCCTCCACCGTAGACATTGGCCATGGAGGTACAATCATAAAATGCCTTGTTCTAAAGAATGACAATAAAATCTTAATAAGGAAATGTATCAGAAAGGCGAAACCGACAAATTTGGCAAAAGCGGTGTAGCGCCTATAAGCGAAAATTGGCAAAAAATCAATGAAAATGCACAAGGCCGGTTTCTCGCATAAAACGAGTTTGGATTCACCCAGCGACTCGTAAATTGGTCGAGTGCGTTGGGTGGTGAATACAAAGCAATGGTAGGAAATCCAACTGCAGGGTTTTCCGAATAATAAAGTTATAGAGAAAACCGTCTTGTGCACAAGGGACTCAAAATTCCATTTTGCCCAAAAGTCGTTCGGAGGCGAGTCGCTGTAATTTTTCCTAATTTGAACACCTACATAAGGACAAATAAGTCGTGGACTTGCCGAACGTTATCAAACTTATGTAGTAAGTTAGTACTCTTGAATGTCGTTTTAGTACGTGAAATCTCACGTTACGAGAACTTTAAAACTAAGTAGTCTCTAGTGAAACTAAATTTTTTAGTAGAACATTTTTACGTTATTTTCAGTCAGCCGTAATTATCATATTACAAAAGTCATATAAATTTTTAAAAAGCTTATATTTAATTCTGGGAAGGTTGCCTGACTCTTTTCTACCAAATCGATTGTTAGCGTACGCTCTCACTTGTATGGTTAAAGAGTCATTTGCCTTAGTTGGGGAGGCCTGATTCTTTCACATTATATCATTTTGCTGAAAATCACTGTATTCTTTAATAGTTATTAAATAAATGGTATTCTTTGAACTAATTGCATTTTAATGATGTACGGACTTATTGCTAGTCTTAATCCCTCGAGTTTTCGTTTGTAAGACCTAAACAACTGAGTTGATCGGAATCTCATGATTCTTTAAGTCTGATACTCAGTGTTCTGGTCGCCGTACGGGAGCTTGATAGGAATTTTTTTATGCGATTTCTCCAGAAATCTTTAAGTGAAGAGACCATTATTAGTAGGTAAGTATATACAGATCACGTCAAATTCCAATCCCGTCGGAGAGAAATCTTCGATAGTGATTTTTTTAATGCAATATAGTAGAAACCAGAAACGTCAGACCATTTATTACTGTATAAACAGATCCAAATCACGTCAAATTCCAATCCCGTTGGAGAGAAATCTTCGATAGGGATTTTTTTATGCAAAAATCGCAATAATTCGAAGACGTAAAAAGCCCTTATTGTCAGTGAATAATTGAATTCACGTCTTGAGAGAGCGTCGTTAATGATCTAAGGTAGTGCAGCCTTGATCCATTACTCGTCTATCGAAGTGCATCTTATCTCGAACCCTACTGGGAGTGGAAGAATGAGACAGAACGCGGCTGGCGCCCCTTAATAAATAAATTGGTGTCGCGTCAATCTGACGCCCGGTTGTGTGTTCTTCTACATAAACACTGAACTTTTTAAGAATTATTATATCAAAGTGTTCATTAATATATATTTATGTATTTAATCCTTATTTTTAATATAAGAAATTTAATAATTGAGTTAAAGTTTGTTTGTTTAAGTAGAGGGAACTTTAGGTACAACGAATTATAATGAATAGTGCTACTTAGTGCAGAGTTTTGATTTTCCGAATAAGGATGAATTACATTTGTGTATTTAACATGAAATAATTGATTTTTCTGCTTCGTAGGCATTTGTATTTAATTTTAGTTGTGAAAATTATTTTGTATTTACATTAGGTATTGTAAGCCATTGAAAGCTGTGTATAACTTTTCTCGAACCGATATAGGTTCCACACAGATTTCGCTTTGAAATTGGGAGTTGTCAACTTATGTAATGTTTTTAGGTCATTTTTATATTATTATATCACTATGTATATAATACAATACACAATTTACAATCTATGTTAGCAATTAGTAATAAACTAAAGAAGATATTTATAGATAAAATTTAAAAGCATGAGTTATCCTATTTGCCGAAAACATTTCACGAAGCAAAACGTCAAAAAATGTTCGCAATATTTGTCGACGCGGCGACACAAAAATTAGAGTTGTGAAAAACGGGCTCTCATTGGCAGTGGCGGCTCATGATATTTTGTGCAGAGGAGGCTTGATATTTAAAAGACAATTAACTTGCAATATGATTACAATTTGTGCATTTCCTCACCACCCCTGGATATGCTGCTAGAGGAGGCTCAGCCTCCCCTGCCTCCTCTGACGAGCCGCCACTGCTCATTGGCTATCGTGTTAATGAGTGAAATAATCGTAATAATTTACTCAAGTCTTTCTGATTCAGATTAAGGTAAAGTAAACAGGTCTGCAACGACCGCCATTTTAAAATGTTCTATAGCTGAATCTTTCGTGTTCACCAACCCATATTGATACTTTAAAATATATTCTTCTAGTTTTTCTCCCAATTCTTTTTCTTCTTCTTCACAACATTTCGGCAGACGACTTGTGGCCTATGCGTTATTCTAGTCGGCTTTTCTTTGCTGTAT
This sequence comes from Rutpela maculata, assembly GCA_936432065.2. Classification (NCBI taxonomy): domain Eukaryota; kingdom Metazoa; phylum Arthropoda; class Insecta; order Coleoptera; family Cerambycidae; genus Rutpela; species Rutpela maculata. The sequence goes on from OW386285.2 coordinate 125,557,517, forward strand.
AGCACTACTAGCACCATCTGCTGTAGTCGCCTGTTAAGAATATGGCCTCAGCAATGCCCTTTAATATCTGTTTTTTGGTAACATCAGCCCAAAGTTTCCTAGGGCGTCCTCTTTTCTCTTACCATCTGGTATTCCTTGAAATATTAGTAGTTGTATATTATCCTCTCTCTGGTTGATGTGGTCAAAAAATGAAAAGATGTAGAAGAATATGATATTAGACAGTGATTTTGAGAACGTATTTCTTGAAGAGCTGAGTTATTGATGCGAGAAATTTGGAGAGCGTCAATACGCCGTCAGTCTTACTTCCTAACTGATGCCTTAGAAACACAAGAAAGATCTTTCCCTTTATATTCTTTAGCGAATTTCATGTTCGCAGTTACCGCTATTATCAACGGCGGCTACATTTATTTTATTTACAACCTTAACAAAAATAGAGAGTGAATGTTTATGTAATGTATAAATACAAAAATAAATCTGAATTTGAATTTGAATAATTGAATACATTATTCACACTCAGAAGCTCAGATTTGAGCTGATGAGTACTAGATACAGGGTTTTCCTTACTGACTTGCTAATATTTCAGGATGTGATTCCTTAAGTCATTTTATGAATAAAAGTTCATATGAACATATGTCCGCGACCGCTTAAATTTTTTGCTACATGATGTTGAATTTTTTTTTAATCGTTATTTTTTAATATCTCAGAAAGTGCTTTAGATATTATTTTCAATTTTGGTGTTAATAGGATATAAAATCACATATTTTAGTTAGAAAAGTGATTTTATCGCTACAGCAGTGGCGTCCCTGCAAACATGTCCTCTGATATTTTTTACAAAAATAAGTGGTACAATACTGACATTTTTCCATGTGGATATTTTTCTGATTAGTAGCCCCTTGAGGTAAACCAGAAAAAGGCAAAAAGCCCAAAAGTTCTGCGACTGGACCGCAAAACATCTTCTCCCCCATTTTCAAGGACGGGGAACACGATGGTGATAACATTTTCTGGTCTACCCTAAACCTGTTTCCGGTTTTCCGGTGCTAAGCTTGGAAGGATCGGTTTAATTTTTGGTCAACTCGAATAAAATAAATAAACATTGACCACAGGTGCCCTAACCCACCCCCGTGGGTTGAAACTACTCCCACCCTCAATAACGAAATGCCAGGAAAACAACGAAAATCAGCTTTGTTTTCAAAGGTGGGGAATACGATGGTGACAATATTTCCCGACCTACCCTTCACACACTACCCCTCAACCTGAAAAAACTCCCCCTTTCTCGATTTTCCGGTGCTAGGCTTTTAAGGGCTTGTCGGATCCATTTTTGTTCATTAATTCAAATGATATAAGTAAAGATTGACCACAGGTGATCTAATCCTAAGACCTAATTCACCCCCGGGGTGTAGTAGTAGTTTCAACTGCCCCCACCCTAATAATAATAACTAAATGCCTCGACAACAACAATAATAAGCTTCTATATGTTATTAAAAATCCCTGCCCGAGGAATCACTACTTCCATATCCTGATTTTCTATCCAAGTTCTTACAACGAAAAAACAAAAAAGCAACTACGATGATCTGCAACGGATTCGGAATTTTTTCTCGATTCAAATGCATTACCTAATGACCCATGCAAGGTAGCTTTAAAATTAGTCAGCTATTTATACTTGAAAGAATATCCTCCTGAAGGAAATTTTAATGACATTAGATTCCAATTCATGCTTCAGCAAGATGAGAATGTGAATATACGTAACTTTTCCCCGACAGAGGCAGCCATACGCGAGCATGCTCTTGGGGTATACTATCAATGTCAAGCCTGGCTTTTGAATATGAATATAAATCCGTTAAATTGGAGATGGACCATGGAAATGGATTTTTAGAACCAAAATTCTCTTCAGAAAAACTCATTCCAGATTCATTTTTTAAGCAAAATAATTGTACTTATATGAGTGGATGTGTTAAGCAATGTGGCTGTAAAATACTAGGTATTATATGTAGCTCGTTCTGTAAGAATTGTAAGGGTACCGACTATAATAATTGCGTGCATGTAGAGGAATCACTTGAACAGGACGATGATAATATTGATTACGATATAAATTTAATTCCAGAAATATGATAACGATTGTAATGATGATAATTTTAGTGATGATGGTAATGACGATGAAGATAATGATTATGAATGTAACGAGATGGATTGTGACGTCCATTTTTCGACTCGGATGAACAGTGTGATAATAATTGTAAGCGTTTAAAAATCTATTAGCATAGAATAAGAATTGTATATAATGAACCAAATGTGATGATGTGAATGATCATTGAATTAATAAAAACAAGAATATTTTTACATATATAATCAATGAAAAAACAAAAACATCTAAATATATATGACTTGTCTCAATTCATTCCCTACAAACCACTGAAGGAAAAGTTCACTCCGTATAAAGGCTGCTTGAGCTTTCCAGCTGATTTTCGTTGTTCTCGTGGCATTTCGTTATTGAGAATGGGATAGTTTCAAACCCAGGGGATGAATTAGGTCACCTGTTGTCAATATTTACTTATTCTAATCTAATTGATCCAAAAAAACCCGATCCGACAAGCCCTCGCAAGCCTAGCACCGGAAAATTAGAATAAGGAGTGATTTTTCTGGATTAAAGGTGGTGGGTGAAGATTAGGTTGGGAAATATCGTCACCATTCTCCGCCCTCGAAAATGATTTCCAGCTGATTTTCGTGGTATTTCGTTATTGGAGGTGGAGGTAGTTTCAACCCCCGGGTAGTGGATTAGGTCACCTGTGGTAAATATTTACTTATTTTATTCAAATTGACCAAAAAAGCCCGATCCGACAAACCCTTGCAAGCCTATCACCAGAATATCGAAAAAAGGGGAGGTTTTTTCGGTTTGGGGGTAGTAGTTGGAAGGTAATTATTGTCACCATCGTGCTACCCGCCTTCGAAAACGGGGGGGTTTATGTCTTGCGGTCCGGTCGCAGAACTTTTGGTGTAAAAGCTTTACCTCAAGGGACTATAGCCTGATCAATTCTACATGAAATAGGTAGGTCTCTTGCGTTTTTTTCGTCAGACGCACAGTTCTTGATTAAAACAATTAAATTCAAATTGCTTCATTTAGTAGTATTGACTAATAATTTTTAAACACATAAATCTAGTTATCCTGAAATAAATGATAATAAATATCTCAGTAAATATGGTTATTTAATACGAATGCGGAAATGGCGGCAATGCATTACGTATATGGTCTCGCAGATGGTAATGCAACAAAAGCCAGAAGTATGTATCAGGGAAGATATCCTAATCGTGCCTTGCCAGATAGTCGGTTAAGTAGTCCGTTTGGTTAAATACTGACAGAAAGTCGTCGTCGAGATCATTTTCGAGGACGTTGTCTTTATCAAGCACGAGAAAGAATTTTTTTTTTGACAATTTTTCAATAAAAAAAACGAAATATCAAATAAACTAATGATTGATTGATTGATTTACCAGCGTGCGGTAGGCATTGCTGCCACTCCCAGAGTTATACAGCTGGGCCTGCTACGTCCACGCTGGGTTGGACTAAGGTCATGCTTGTTGCCAGCAGCGAGTGCCACATGGCGCATGGTAAAGGAATATGGGTAAAGGAATATGGGATGGGAGGTGTAGGTATTTGTGAGATGCGTTTCCGCATTGTGTCGTGAGGAAGCGTTTAAGCTCCCTCTTGTGTTTTTGGTTCTGGGTATCTGCCTCTTCTGTATCTTCGTGTGAAATATGTGTTGTGTCTTGATATGGAGTGTTTATTACTGTTTATGCTCCTCTTTTTGTGTTTCTGCTTCTTCAAATTTTCTTTTTCTGAGTTTTCTGATTCCTCGATTTCCGATGCTAGGTTAGGTTTGGGTCAAGCTTGTTGTCAGCAGCGAGGGCCATATGACGCATTTTTTTTTTTCATTTTTCCCTTCGCTTTTCTTTCCCAGTTTGTTTGTGATTCTCTCGATTGTTGCTAACCACCTGTAACATGGTCTCCCTATTTTTAGTTTGCTGCTGTTCAGTGTTAGCGTTTTCTTCAGTAGGTTTTCTGCTGTCCTTTTTGCTTTAACCTTCTTGATCCTTTCTCTTATCTCTTTGCTTACCAGGGTATGGTCTATTTGTGTGATTGAGCTTCCATTACTCTAGGTGTCAATGCGTGTTTGACTTTTGCTCTATGTATTTATTATTGTTGAGTCAAATATGTGTGCTAGGTTTTTCAGCGCGTTTCCATTTTCGTTAGGCCATATGTGGAGTATATGTGCATTGAAATCTCTAGGTATACGATTTCACTGCACTATATATACGTATATAAACTATGATTTACTGCGTTAGAGGGAAGCACTGTGGAAAGTTTTGGTTTGTGTATTTATTTAATTAAACACTAACTAATATTTCTTATCAAGCTGACAATATTCCGAGGTATAAATTATTTTACAAACACTTTCACTTATACAAACTTAAATATAACTTCTATACGTTGTCACTTTGTATTTAACTTTTACAAGCTTTTATGGGTATCCATGGTGACAGAACACTATAAGTCATCTCCCTGCCTACCTCGATATGATCTATTTATTGAGTTGAGTTTCCGCTGCTCTAGGTATCAAGATTGCTCTTTTCTGTGTGTATTTTCTTGGAAACCATTTTTCTGAGAGAAACCTGTATCACGCATACCTACATTGAGGTGCCATAAGGTTTCAGTTTGGACGCTACACACCGATGGTGCCCCATTGATTATTTCTAGTCTAATCCAAAATTAAACTCGTTTGAATATTTTTAGCAATTATGAGAACCTCACCTGAAATATAGGTATACTTTAAGAGTATTGCGCCACTGATCATTACGTGTTCAATTTTGATTAAATTTGTTTGAATATTTTTAGTAATTATGAAAAACACACTTGAAGGAAATCTGTATAATCACACTTTAATAGCGATGCATTACTGATTTTTCGGGTTATTATTATCACCATTTTTATCATGCGTAATTCTCTTGATTGGCTGAAAGAAATTCGGTTTTGGCTATTAATTATTATTTGTATTATTGACCTAATAGTATACCTCTGGTTTACTCAATACTATTTAAAATAGGTTTTGAGTTAATAAATTAGGTTAATAGAGATTAAGTTGATAAAGTTATTAAAGTAATTAAATTTAATAAAATAAAATAAATTAGTTTATAGCTTAGCTTTCTGTGGCTTCTGGCGTGGTGATTGTTATTTTTTACTCCCTCTTCTTTTTGGGCTTAGTACACTTAAAAAACTTTCCACTGCCCACACAAATTTATTATTTATTTATTTACACTTTTACGTTTAATATGTCTGTCTTGCTTTGCTTTATAAACACGTGTTGTTCACTTTTGACACTGAATATTTATTGCTTTCTTTAACGCAATATAAAGCACTTGAAAGGGTTTTTTAGGTACCTATATAGATAGGTCTATTTAGGTCGACCGTCAACTAAGGCACAGTCTTACAGTTTATTTTTTGGTATTATTTAAAAGACACTCATAGTAATTTTCAATTTATTAATTGTATGTCACGTTAAGCAAAATTTCTTGGCTCACCGGTGGCTTAAATTTGATAAAGTTTACCGTGGTTTTAACTGATTTTTAGCACTTATTTCGGGAGCGTCTTACGATCGTCTATACACGCCGTTTGTCAACTTTCGTCTCCGACGAAATATCAAATAAACTATCGATTTAAAATAATAAAACATCGAAGTTAAAGTGAATAAAATTCCACATATTTAAAAATAAAAAATAACCTAATCCAAAAAGCAAGCGAGATATCCGCAAATGAAACATTCACCACAAAAATCAAGATGGCGGCCAAACCCTAAACCCCTATGATTATACATTTATTAATTCAAGCATCTTCAATATGCTCGTAAATATCCTCCAAGTTTGGTTGACGGGGAAAAGAAATGCCTATCTTACCTTAGTAACTCGAGCCTGGTTTACTGGCCCAATTAAATTATCTTACTATCAAGGGTGCTTGAAAATATCAAGCTGCTGATGCAGATTCTACCTGCGGAAATATGAAAAAAAATATTATACAGACATATCTTCGCAAATGCTTCCTAAGGGAGCTTTGAAGGTGGGGCCCTAGCGTAGGTTTTTATTAAACATTTATGATACAGCGATAAGATTCGGTATTTTATTAAGTATCAATAAGTGCTATTATTTTATGGTATTGACCAATATGCACAAAGAGTTCCTTCGAATGGTCCTAAGGAAGTATTTGGGGACATGCTTATATGAACTTTTTTCATATTTTTGCATTTAGAATCTGCATCAGAAGTTTGCAACCGATATTTCCAGACACCCTGTATATGTATAAATATATTTTCTTACATAAATTTTCTGTTGATTTTTCATACATTATTCTTTCTGTTCTTTGTGAAATTCTATAAAAATATTCTTTTATATATAGTTACATCTTACAAAATCTACACGATTAGTACTTGCAGTTGTTACTGGACGAATTCCCGTTTTCGAAAATCATTTCTAGGTAGTTAAAATTCATTTATATACACCAGTGAGTTATTTCATTGCCAAAAGAAAACGTAAATAGTAATTTACTTGTCTCCCCCAAATTAGATCTATTGTCTCTAAACACCTGGGTGATATTAACCAAATAACAGTGTATACAAGTTCGTTTATTTTTTAATGATCGTAGGTAGCAGTTTAAGTATAAATAAATGAAAACAAACATACAATTTATTTATTATATCGCCTCATAAATTAAATTAGAAGTACTGTGGCAAGTATATGACAACCGCAAAACATAGATAGAATATAGAAATAAATAATAATTATTAGAAATTTCAGTCAAAGGAAACTCAACCTTTGAAATATTCTAAAAACACAGTTATTACATCTTTGACTATTTTATAAACAAATATCTATGCTTTAATACATTTAATTTTAGTTGTTTATGTAGACTTCATAATACGAATATTGACATTGCGAAAAAAATAGTCTCCTTTAGATAAAATTTTCTTAGAAAAATATTGAAAACATATATTTTAAATAAACAGTTTTAAGATTAGATTAGATTTTACAATTCTCACGTAAATTTTAAATATACAAATATCATCATATCCTTTCTTAATGTATCAGATTCGCTTTCAACGATGATAACTTTTTACTGTATTTTATTCTCCTTGAGGTGAAATGGGCATTCCTAAATAATTCTAATACAAACAGGCACAGTGAATTTTATTATAATATTTTTTTCATTAAAAACAAATAAATGAATGGATGAATTGTTGGCAGAAAACTGAAATTCCTTTCAAATGATGTATCACATGATCTTCCATTTTCATACCAGAGGATTTTAGTCAGCTACGAATTTTATGCATTCAAATCTAAAATTCACAAACTTCAAGTTTTACGACTAATGGGTGGTAGTCTTTTCTCAAAATTGTAGGTACAGGACTCAGGAAAATCCTAATTTCCGAATTACCACTAACAGCCAAAAGTTTAAAAAAGTAAATGTTTGGTGCGGCATAATGCATAACAGAATAATATTTTATGGATGGAAATTTAAATCAAAATACTTATTTAGAAACTTTGAATAATGCTTTTTTGGGCTAGCTGGGCAATGAAAACTTGGAATATACACAGAAGTAAAATAATTTTTTAGCAAGATGGATGCCCAGCTCATTCTACAGTTCTACAATTACACAATTACTTTCACGACAGGCGGATTGGCCGCTATGGACCACAGCATGGCCAACCCGTTCGCCAGATCTAACCCCGTTGGATTACTTCTTATTGGAGTATTTAAAGCAAAAAGTATTCGCAAATGATTTCGAAGACGACGTAGATTTATTAAAGCAAAAAATTGTGGATTCTGTTGCAACAATAAATGAAGATGTAATCTCATTTGTCTATGACGAATTTAAAAAAAAAAAACTTTTTATGCAGAATGACTTTCTCTCGGAAAATCAAAAATAAGAGAGTTTACAAGTGTGCGGTACCCCAACCGGAGTCACACTGTACATATTTCTATTTTCTTTTTTGGTAATAAATACGGAAATATTTTTCACAATAGGGACTGAATTTTGATTTGGGTATACATATTTAAAATTCATTACATTTCCTCTAACGGTATATTTATATGACCATTTTGATTTTAATTTCCAAGGATGGGTGATCATCCATACACGATACAATATTTCTAAATACATTACATTTATTCGATTTTATCTGAGCTAATTAGGTTATCTAGTCCAACTTTGAGAATGTATCATAAGACCTAAACTAACTCGAAATAAAATTTAAAAAAAATCATGTAAACACTTCTGTTTTTGGCTCATATTGTGGAATACTATGTCCATGACTTTCACTTCTGTTATATTGATATCATCAAAAAACCGCTGCTCAAGATCACTAGTTCCACATCTAGATTTTCCATTCAAGTATCTCACAACGAAAAAATTTGGTATGTGGAAATAACTCTTTATGGATCTTTAATAATATAATATTTGAAATCGTCTACCCCAAAAATCCATAAAACGATATCCCATATCGGGTGGTGTTAGGGGAGGGTGATAGTGGGGTGCATGAAGTAAAAAAATATTTTGAGGTTTTTGGTTCTTGTGCACATACTAAATCACAATTTTACTCCCTTTAATAACAGGGTGGGGGTGGTAATGGGGCTGGTTAGTGCCAAAAAAAATTTTGAGACCTTATAGGTTCTCCTGTATATACTAAATACCAATTTTATAGACTCTTATCTGCTTGATTCTTCTATTTACCCCCATTTACCTCCAGCCCTTCAACGGAATAAGATAAAAGAATAGTGTACCAAATTTCAAGACAATATCTTAAACGGTTGCAGAGTAATCGTGCGCACAAAAAAAAGTTACAGACAGACTGACAGACAGAATATTTTTTTCGCTCAAACTTAAAATCTCGACGTTTCATGACATTCTAAGCCGTACTGCAAGAACAAGGACTGCAAATGAAGACAACAAATAATTCAACGGCAATTCTAAGCAGAAAAACAATAAGGCAAGTTCCACAAAATGGTTTATAGCAACTTGTTATTTTACAAAGTGATGAAAATCAAAAATTACTATTTTTTTAATAGCACCATCAGAACGAGCATGCGAGTGGCTAATGGCAAAAATTTTTTAAAACCTTACCTTCTCTCATTTATACTAAATACCAATTTTACTCTTACTTGCTTGATTTACCTATTTCAACCCTTCAACGGAATAAGATCAAAATATAATCTAGTTTCAGATCTCGTTAAAATACATACGTGTACCAAATTTCAAGTTAATATCTTAAACGGTTCCAGAGTACCGTGCGCACAAAAAGTTATTGACAAACCGACGGACAGATTTTTTTTTGTTCACACTTAAAATCTCGATGTTCCACGACACTCTAAAGCCTATTTGAGCAATAAAAATTTCCAAAAATTTTTTTTGTGTTACTATACTTCCACTCGATGACAAAGTAAATTGATTGTATTATACAATAACTTTATACATCCTACCTGACGTCAAATCAGGTATCTATGCTTTTTTAATATGTTGTATAGGACTACAAATTAATGTTAAATCCAAGTTTATGACCTCGGCAGACCTCCGGGTCTTGGTCAAAAATTCAAAAAACCGCGAGGTCTTTTTTCAGTTTTTGTCGATTTTGCCACCTAAGGCCTACTTTTTTGCTGTTCAAAGTTTTGCAAAGTTTTCACATTTCGACATGTTTAACAATTTCTATCTTAGAAGTCTGTGAAATACGTACTACTACTATAATTAGGTTCGGAAAATTCATTTTACCCCGAACCTAAGCCCCAAATAGGGTCAGAGGGAGGAAGGAATATTACAAAAAAGAAAAATAAAAAAAATTAGTTATAAACACATCTTACATTTTTTAAACAACATTAATTCTTTTGAACCATCCGGGAGTGTTGTCTCTGTCGCCATTCTCTCTTATCTTCCCTTTTGAGCCCAGAAGAAATTATCCAACTCTTCTAATTCTTGTTTGTGTATGTTTATACTTAAATCAGAAGCATTGTCGCATGACTGTCCACTGCAATGCGTGCCAATCGTCGAATATTTTAATCCAGATTTTCTGTAACTACACGCATTACTACAGCCCCTCTTGCAGCTGCATGATATCAACTGCAAGAGCTGTTGCGGTGCTGCTTTTTTTTTTTTAATTCGTGGAAGATCCGGGATTCAACATTCTATAGTTTTGGATCATAACGAAACGAGAAACTATGAATACGTCACTCAACCGGCATCAGCTAACAACTGAGTCACAAATAGTGTTGCCACATAACCAGGTTTAGAACACGCTTGAGGTCATTGGTAGACAACCGGCCTCAGTTGACCGTTAGTGAAAAAAAAACCCGGAGAAATCGCTAAAAATGTCAAAATATGAAAACTTTGCAAAACTTTGAACAGCTGTATCTTGGATATTATTTGATCTACAGAGCCCGCTCTAGTACCAATTTGTAGCAAATTTGGTCTAATTTTAAAAAGTATTAAATTGTTTTTACCAATAAAGTAAGCCTTAGGTGCCAAAATCAACAATAACTGAAAAAAAGAACAAATATCTCGCAGTTTTTTGGACTTTTGACCAAGATCCGGAGGTCCGCCGAGGTCATAAACTTGGATTTAATGTTAATTTTTAATCCTATACAACTCATTAAAAAAGCATAGATAGCCGATTTGATGACAAGGTTACTGGATGAGTCAAGTAGCAGATTTTTTTTTTTTTTTTAACTATTTAACGTCGGCCTATTTCCGCTAACGGGGCCTATCACCGACGCCAGGAGACCAGCTACCCCCAACCTGGAAATTTTGCCGAACCTCTTCCCTTAAGAAGAGTAGGGATCTTTTACTTGCCTAACATTTAATAGACAAGGGACCGCCTGCCTCTGAAGGATGGTATATCCACTACGTAATCCTCGTCTGAAATTACGTAACTTCCGCGTATACACTGATATACAAGCCGCTAGAAGGTGGGACGAGAACGCTGTATTTCCCAAGATGGGTCACTCATCCAAGTACTAACCGACGTTGCTTCAACGGAATATCGACAGACATTCACATTGAAGTCGTCTCTACGCTCGCCCCCGGCAGAAAAATTAAAATCGTTGATAAAATCAAAAGTGCAAGTTGCTTTGCCCAGTAGGAAATGTCCTTGATTGTTACAAAAAATCACTTGCATTTTAGCACGTTAATCGGTAAAAAAAATAAATGCATAACAAAATAAATGAATAAAAATAATTATTCTTTTGTTTTCTATTTTCTGTTTTATACCAAACAGAAAACAAATTTTCTTTATGAAATTGTTGTTACAATTCATAAATATAACACAGCCCCACAAAAAAAAGTGGTCTGTTCAGCGGACCAGACCAGGGTATCCGTATGTATTTGGACCCGCTGAAACCGAATCCGAAGTCAGAATTGTCAGATTGGCTCGTTTTTCACCCCTAACCCCAAAAAACACCCTTTCAAAAAAATGGTCTGTCCGGCGGACCAGACCAGTATATTCTTATGTATTTGGACCTGCTGAAACCGAAGTCAGAATTGTGATATTGGCTCGCTTTTCACCCCCGACACCAAAACAAAAACAAAGTGGTCTGTCCGGCGGACTATAGCAGTGTATCCTTATGTATTTTGACCCGCTGAATCCGGATTCGAAGTTAGAATTGACAGATTGGCTCATTTTTCACCCCCAACCTCGAAAAACATACCCCTAAAAAAAAATGATTTGTCCGACGGACCAGACCAGTGTATTCTTATGTATTATAAAAAACACCCTCAAGACAAAAACAAAGTGGTCTGTCCGGTGGACTATACCAGTGTATCCTTACCAAATACATAAGGATACACTAGTATGATTCGCCGGGCAGACCATTTTGTGGGGGAGGCGGTGTTTTTTGGGGGTTGGGGGTAAACATGAGCCAATCTGACAATTCTAACTTCTAACCGCCGGACAGATCACTTTTTGTGTTTTGGGGGGTGTTTTTTAGGGTTAGGTATGAAATACGAGCAAATCTGACAATTCTGACTTCGAATTAGGATTCAGCAGGTCAAATTACATAAGGATCCACTAGTATAGTCCGCCGGACAGACCACTTTGTTTTTGTATTGGAGGTGTTTTTTGAGGCTGGGGGTGAAAAACGAGCCAGTCTGGCAATTCTGTCATCGGATTCAGTTTCAGCAGGCCCAAATACATAAGAGTACACTGGTGTAGTCCATCGGAAAAACCATTTTTTTGGGGGGGGGTGTATTTTTTGGGGTTAGGGTGAAAAACGAGCCAATCTGTCAATTTTAACTTAGAATCCGGATTCAGCGGATCAAAATACATGAGGGTACACTGGTACAGTTCGCCGGCCAGACCACTTTGTGTTTGCTTTGGGGGTGTTTTTTGGGGTTGGGAGTGAAAAACGAGCCAATCTGACAATTTTGACTTCGGATTCAGTTTCAGCAGGTCCAAATACATAAGAATATACTGGTCTGGTCCGCCGGACAGACCATTTTTTTGGGGGGGTGTTTTTTGGGGTTGGAGGTGAAAAGCGAGCCAATTCGGTTTCAGCGGATTCAAATACATACGGATACACTGGTCTGGTCCGCCGAACAGACCACTTTTTTTTTGTGGGGCTGTGTAATTGTTAATAATTACCAACAATAATATGCATCCTGCTTTCTAATTGTTTAAACAAATTGGGGGGCCCCAAAAGTACTCACAAATACCATTCCCATTAATCTGAATCGAACGATAACAAAAAATATTTTTTTCCAATGCTGTGAAATGAATGGAAGTGATTTCACCAATTGCCCTGCACTATTTGAATTCCAACATTTACTAAACAAGCCTCAAGATTTGAAAATTTTTCATTAACATTAATGTTTTGAATGTTTAACTTGCAGCCATTAAAACCTCACCATCCCTGGATTTTCCACTAAGTTAAAAATTCCTTACATACCTCGTTTATACATACTTAGCAGGTGAGAAATAGGAAATGATATGTAATTTCAGTAAATATCAGGAAGTAATGGCTGCGGACATAAAATACTCTTAAATGCACACTTAATGGCATAATTAATGATATACGCAGATATCAAATTATATACACTATAAGTGTCAATAAGTATAAAATACGATCGATGTATAATAAATAATGCAGGCTTAAGTAACGTCAAATAAATAATGAATTTTATGCCTGTTTAAAAATATAAATCACACCTTATTAGGAATGTTGGGATAATCCGATATAAAATCTAGAAAATTTGAGAAATGTCTACTAAGTACAAAAAGTGTAGTAGAAATATTACTTTTAAATTACAACTGTAGATACAATGTAGAGCTTTTGTAACAGGTTTTTGTTTTTGTTTTAACACCTGTTTTAACCATAGTAATAATAAATAGTTTTAGGTTACCATATTCTAGAGAAAGAATCTCGATGGAAAAAAAAAATTCCGGTCATAAATTTTCGTTAATAAATACATATTTCGAAATAATTGTAATGCGGGAATACCTCAGAACAACCATATATACTTTAGACAAAATCTTCAGAAAAAAGAAAGATTTTTAACTATATATTTATTAAACTTCAATGTCTCCTAATTAGATTGATTAAAAATAAGTTATAATAGTGGTATTTGGGGAAGCCCGGTGTCTGGCAACTAGAACCAAACGAGCTTTTATTATCTGCCCCTTACCGTTCTTTCCATTATCTACTTCTACACCCTCTTAAAATCTCCTCAATCTTATAATGCAAATGAAGAATTCCTCTATATTCTAAATATACAGTGGTCTTGTCAGAACTGCAAACAGTTGATTAATTATACAGTCTTAACTGTAAAGAAATTGACGTAGATGTCATTCTGATCCTTTACCAGTAAAACCAATTTCTCTCGAAAACGGATCGTTTTATGTGTATCAAATAGAAAATTGTTAAAGGAATTTTAAAATGCCATTTCAAGGAGTGATCCCAAAAATAGGCCAAAAATCAACCATTTTCTCGCCCTCAAATTTTGTATTAAACTAAGTGCTAAATTATTGTTAATAATAAGAGAAAGAATCAAGAACGTTAAAGCAAAAAGGGCAGCAGAAATCAATACAGACCACAAAATTCTATACGGAAAACTGGAAATAAAAGAAGGAAAAACAAGTCAAGGAAACAACAAGACACTACACAGTACCTGGAATATTTCTCTACTACAGCACGAAGACTTTCGGAAGAAATACGCTGAAGAAATAGAAAACCAACTGACAGGAGAAGAATTAGACTGGACATCAATGGGCGCAAAAATAAAAATTGTACCAAGAAAAACGTTAAAAAGGGACAGATCACCTATGAGTCCGACAAGAAAGGAAAAAAATAACAAGTACGAACAGCTAAAAAAGATGAAGGCCTCAGGCGAACAACAGCCGGCGGGAAATATAAACGAAAAACTAAAAGAAGCACTGAGGGAAAAAAGAGAGGCGGAGAGAAACCACGACGAGGAAAAATGCAAATCATGCTTCGAAAACATAGAAGCACTTCCAACAGGACAACGACTAAACCAAACCTTCAGATATCTGAAAAAATATAGAAGAAACAACAATACCCACAGGAGAAGATACATACTGATACAACATTGGACCAAGAAGCTGGGGGAAGAAGAGAAAGTAACTAAAGAACGAACAAAACTAATAAAAGAAACATACCACTGGCTCTTGGACAAGCCACCTTCAAAAGACCAACTGCTAGAAATAATAGCCAGAGCTAGAAGAAACACCGCACCCGGAGTAGATAAAATAAACAACGAGTTAATACACTACGGTACGGAAAAGCTAAAGGAGCAAACCCTAGAAATCATCACCAGGGTATGGACAGAAAACACACCTCTGTCTACGGAATGGACCAAGACTATACAAGAAGAATAACACTCTGCAGCATAGGATACAAATACTACGCACAATTCCTGCTCGAGCAACTAAAGCAACTAAAGTACATTGGAAGACCGCCAGACTACCAGACAACATTCATCAAATGCATATTAATGGCCGACCACATGTACACCACCAGAAGAATACTGGAACAAAAATGGAGAGAAGGGACAAAACTGCACATAGCCGCTATAGATCTCCAAAAGACATTCGATACCATCAGTCACGAAGCCATAGTCAACACCCTGTATAACAAAGGAGTGCCGCACTATCTAATAAACAAGATAACAAAGGCCTGCCTTCATGAAACAACTGCCATACAATGGTTCGGACAAATGACGGAAACCAGACAAAAGAACAAAGGAGTCAAACAAGGATGCCCCCTATCCCCCCGACTATTCACCACGATCCTAGACCAAGCGATACAAAATACAATAAGGGAAACACCAAATTTTAACGAAGACAGGGAAACACTGAGAACCCCAATCGTATTAGCTTACGCCGATGACCTCCTAATCGTCGCAGAAGAAGCGCAACAAATTCTCAACTTCCTAGAAAACATGAAACCGAATTTGGACAGATCTGGGCTGAAAATAAGTTTCAAGAAAAGTCTAATAATGGAGCGAGACCCATCAACAAAAGAGAGTCGGATCAGTGGAGAAGAATACAAAATAGGTGACTACTCCCTAAGAACAACGAACAAACTGAAATACCTAGGAACATACCTGAAGAACCAACTGAAAAGGAGAGAAACAGTAAAGGAGAGAATAAAAACAACATACAGAGTCACAAGAGCAATTATACCGTTCATTGAGAAAAACAAACTGTCATGGGGCCTGGCCAAATGGCTGTACATAGCCATCATACTGCCAACAATGACATATGGAGTTAAAAACGCGGCAACAACAAAAGCCAACAGAAGAAGTTTGAGAAGAGCTGAAAGAGACATCATCCAATTACTCAGAAAAACAACAGGGCAAAAACAACGACATAAAACATCAACACTACTAGAAGGGGAGACAATCACAAAAAGGATAGAAATGTACGCAATGAAGTATTGGGGACACGTCCAAAGAAGGGAACCAACACACCTACTGAAGAAAACACTAACACTGAGCAGCAACAAACTTAAAATTGGGAGACCATGTTACACGTGGAAAACAACAATCGAGAGGATCATGAACAAACTGGGAAAGGACTAAACATACTGGGAAAGAAAAGCGAGGGGAAAAAATGAATTTCACAAAGAAATCGGAGCGATATATGCTCTAGCAGAATCAGAAACGGAGGAATCAGAAGCCTCAGAAGAAGAAGAAGAAGACTTGTAGAAACACAAGTACAAAAATAGGAGCACAGATAGCAGCGACACAACGCGGCAACATATCTCACAAGAATAGGCAGACGCCCAGAACCAAAAATAAAAAAAAAGGGGGGGCTTAAACGCTCCCTCACGACATAATGCGGTAACGCATCTCACAAATACCTACATCTCCCATCCCACATTCCTTTACCATGCGCCATGTGGTTCTCGCTGCTGGCAACAAAATGCATTCAGCCAATAGACTTATTTTATGTTTCTGTTCATGGAAGCTCTATAACTTAATAGCTTAATTTTTCCCTGTTTTCATCCTTATATAGGGGATGTTTTTGGCTCTTCTGAATTAATCAATGGTCATACGGATTCGTCGATATTAGGTATGAATTCTGCGTCGAAAAATACTAAGAATATCTTGGTTGCTATGCCATAACTGATAAATATTCACTTTTTGTATGGCTTTGTATTTTTTGATATGCCTATGTTACATCACGCTTATCACAACTTCCCCCATGTCTCAAAAACCAAAGATATGCTCATCTTAAAATTTTTTATTCAGGACGCTCTCATCATTAACAATAATTGAGCACTTAATTTGACATAAAATTCGAGGGCGAGAAAATGGGCGATTTTTGAGGTCACTCTTTCAAAAAAGTTTGTGTCAAAGTTTAGGGGTAAAAACCATTACGGATATTCCACTCCTGGCTTCCTAGACAAGATGCGAAAAAAACCTATATTTTTTTTGTCACAGATGCTTACTGTGTATACTGTTTAAATTTTATTATCATCAATACTGTAGTTTGAAAATCACATCAACTTTTTGGCCGTTTTCATTAACATTCTTTTATTACTGTGCCATAAATAGCGAAAATGGTTATCTGCCAGGGTTCGCGCGGGACAAGGCTCATTAGGAGTGTTTCAACTATGTAAAAAAGAATTGTTGTTGTTTACTGAATACCATTAACGATCAGATTTTCTTTATGAATTATGGACATCATGAGATACTAGAAAAATTCCTGCCCGCCATCATACTTGTGGGACAAAATGCGTCTGACACTTGAACAAATATGTCAAAGAAACAAAGATGTTAGTCTTGAATAAAATTAATGTTGAAACTTCTTGTATTAATAGTTTATAGTATAAAGTTTAAGAAAAACGTAATCTGCCAGGAATCCATCGGCACTATTTTTTTTACACAGTTAGGAACAGTTAAGACATGTAGAGAATTGCCCAGCTACTCGCATGGCAGACTCATCATTCACCAATTAACAGGATATGTACACTACGAAAAACAAATTTACAAAGTTAATAAAACCAGTCAACCAAAACTGTCACTAGCTCAAGACCATATGTACGATGTCCACGGATGATTACCCTGCTTGTGTTTAATATGCTCGTTGATTCCTACATAATCATATTGGCATAGTTTTATAAACGAATGATGCAGGATTTCATAGAGATGTAATACATTTGTATAACTTCCATATTTGGAACCGTGAAAATCCTTACCCGTTATGTAAACTAATCAACAACAAAAAAGTCAAATTAACGTCTAGGCTGGAATAGTGGGAAATTATTTTGCAGGATCATTCGAACTGAAAAGTTGCTGCAAAAGAAACTACAGGAATTATTGCAACGTGTGCTATTAGAAACTATCCATTATTATTAGAAACCAGATGAAATATGTCGTACATAAATGGATGATGGAACTCTTTCTTATTTTAGGATTTTATTTTGAAAATATCTAGACCAAAAGTTTTCCCATTGATAGATTAGTTGAGGAGATCCAGTGCCGTGGTCTCCTCGGTCTTTGGATCTAAACTAACTTCCTTTAGGGCCGTGCACGTGCCAACAATTTAGTGTATAAAACATCGGTAGAAACAAGGAAAGATTTTCTCCAAAGCATTAGTTACGAGAATGTATTCGAGAGCAAATTTTTGATGCTCATAGAGTATTTATTGTAGCGATTATTATGTTTTAATTATCGTGAGTTACTTTAGTTTATTTTCTTGTTTTCGTTTTAATTTCATTTACTTTTCTTCACTGTTAAGTTTTGGACTTTTTAGGTTCTTCTTTGTATTCACGTCTTGCCAGACGTTTGCTGTATAGCACATCTGATAGCATCACGCCATCTGTCGGGATTATCTGTTAGGCGTACTTCCTCACCAAAGCTCTTTTCCATCGGCTCCTTGGTCAGCCCAACGTCTTGAGGCACATCCTCTTCAACTCTTGCCATCTGGTTTTTCCAGAACTATGTCATTCTATATGGGCCTCTCTCTAGTCCATGTGGCCAAAAAATAAGAGAATTCGGAAGAATAAGATGCTGGAAAGTCGCTATCAGGGACGTATTTCTTAGAGAACCGAGCTATTGAGGTAAAGGGCTGTGCGGAGGATCCGTAGCAAATGTATCCAGATCCACATTCGGGGCCGGATTATCCACAAGGTTAACTAGGCTATAGCCTAGGGGCGACGATGCGTGAAGTGGCGCGCGCTAGGGCAAGAGGTGCGTTGCGAGTTCTTTCCCCCGGCTAATCAATTTTCTTTTTATTTTAGATTTCTACCCCCCCCCCCCTCGCTCATCAATTATAAAACTCGAACGAAAAAACTGCCCCGCTCGTCAATCTTGAATTTGAACAAAAATTTTTTTTTTTTTCGGATTTCTCCCTACCGCTTGTCAATTATGAAACTGGGACAAAATATTTTTTTGTCATATTTTTCCTCCCGCTCGTCATTTTTTT
Organism: Rutpela maculata; assembly: GCA_936432065.2. NCBI lineage: Eukaryota > Metazoa > Arthropoda > Insecta > Coleoptera > Cerambycidae > Rutpela > Rutpela maculata. The sequence continues at coordinate 125,576,483 of OW386285.2, forward strand.
CAGATTATCGCCCCCCCCCCCCCCCCGCTCATAATTTTTTTTTCAATTATGAATAAGAGGGCGCAAATACATGATTAGCCTAGAGGCGCGTCAGTCCTAAATCCGGCCCTGCCCGCATCTCGAAAATATCAATATTGCACGGCCGCACCCGCACCGTCCGTTTGCTTTCCTAACGGTTCATGTCTCAGAGGCGTAAAAGAAGATGGAGAAAACTGAGGCGTTTACAGTTCTGATCTTTGTGCGTTTCGTGATATTTCTGTTACGTCAACTTTTTTTAGGCTCACCACATTTTTTGTCATTACTTGCATTTAAACAAAAATATCCCCACTGGGTTTTAAGTTTTTGCTGTTAATTGAAGAATTATGCTGTATACTTGCTCTTAAGTAGACTCAAACTTTTTCTTGCATGCTAAAAAAATTCCAATTTTTAAACATCTCAAATTAATTATACTGTCTTTGTGTATACAATTTGACGAAGATGACAATCCTACTTTGTCACCAACAAAATCAATTTTTCTCAAAAACGAGTAGTTTTATCGGTATCAAATGACGCCTTTTTTTAGAAAATTGTTTAAGAAACTGAAAAATGTCATTTCAAACTCCAAAAATGAATGTATGTTAAAGCATTAGACTATTTGGGCTTTCTGGACAAAATGCGAAAAAGCAATATAGTACAGTAAGCGAAGCAGTAAACATGGTAAAATTCCCGGCCCGAAAACGATGAAAGGAATTTCCTTAATTTTTTTTGCAATATGCTGTATAAAATACGTACATCATAATCAATATTGTCGCATTACCTGCTTTTTATTTTTAAGGGTGGAAACTACCCCTAAAACTGAAAAATTAATAACTCTTCTAATTTTATGAATAAATTAACGAAAATTCACAAACTTATGTTTTTGAGCTCGCTGAATGTGACTGTGAGGTCAAAACGAAAATATTAAGGGTTGAAATCGCCCTTAAATACTGAAAAATTAATGTCTTCTAATTTTACGCATAAAATCACGAAAATCCATATACCTATGGTTTTGAGGTCGCTAAATGTGATATGAGGTCAAAACATAGGAAAGACGAAAATGTTGAAACCACCATTAAATACTTAAAAATTAATAATTCTTCTAATATTACAAATAAATTGACGAAATTCCCAAAACTTATGTTTTTTAGGTCGCTGAATATGATTATGAGGTCTAAATTTATATTAAAAAAATGGTGGATTAAAAATGGTCACAAAAGAATTTAGTAATATGTCTAGTTTTTTTAAAAGTAGAGATTGTTATAGATAAATCAAATTAATACCATTAAGTAAACTAATTAAATAACATTTTTAATCTGCACTCTAAAACATGCTAAAGTGCAATGCAACCCGCTTTTTCTGTGTATTCTTCGAATAATAGACGGCTATTGCTCTATAGTAGGTCGAGAACTACTATAGACATTTAAAATGCGCGTACAAACTGAAATGTTTCAACATTATTTCAAATATCTCTGGAAAAGTTTGTCGTAAGAAGACAGATAAAAACTCAAACTATTCGTTTTTTTATAAGCTTCATTTCATTCTTATATCATGTTTCTGAGATATTTCAATTTTAAATACATAATTTTCTTGCGTATGCGGTCAAGTGCCATCTTTAAACCTTTATATCTCTGGAACAGTTTGTTGTAGGAAAATTTAAAAAAAAGCAAACTATTGGTTTTTTATAAGCTTCATTTTTGTACTCTTCCCATTTTAAAAAACCGCTTCCCAAGGAATCACTATTTATTCAAGTCACTCACAACGAAAAAATTTTGTATGTGGAAATAATAGTTTATGGAATTTTAATAATATAATATTTGAAATATTCTACACCAAAAACCTATAAAACGATACCCCACATCGGTAGCGGGGTGGGGGCGGATAAAGAAAAAAAACATTTTGAGGTTTCTGGTTCTTGTACACACACTAAATCACATTTTTTTTCATCCCCTTTAATAATGGGGTGGGGGTGGTAATGGGGGTGGCTAATGCCAAATTTTTTTTTGAGGCCTTAGCTTCTCTTGTATATACTAAATACCAATTTTATGGACTCTTACCTGCTTGAGTTACCTATTTTCCCCAAATTTACCCCAATTTACCCCCCAACCCTTCGACGGAACAAGATGAAAATATAATCTAATTCTAGATCCCGTTAAAGTACATACGTGTACCAAATTTCAAGTCAATATTCTGTCTATTATGCCTTAGTATACTCTCAAATTTCCTATAACATAATTTCATATGGAAACAGTACAGACATGCAAAGAGTATTTATAATGCAAGAAAGAGTCATAAGATTAATATTTAATTTAGGTTATATAGAATCATGTAGAGATACTTTTAAAAGAGAGAAAATATTGACTGTGTCATCTATATATCTCTATAAATTGTTAATTTACATATATATAAATAAACATAAATTAAAAACTTACAATCACTGTTATCAAACTCGCAACAAAGACAAGATATATATAAGTAGATATAACCTTTCTTTATATAAGAAGTCCCCATTATGTGCAGGTAGTTATTTATTCAATAAATTGCCCTCAGATATAAAAAATTGCATGCCAATAGAAAAGTTCAAACAAAAACTAAGAGGGTTTCTAGTCGATAATTGCTTTTATTCCGTGGAAGAGTTTTTGGAACTCTAAATTACTGTAGTGCTTGTTTTTTATATAGTTTTACTTGAAATGTGTTGTAATGTTTTTTTGTAATGTTTTTATTTGAAATTTTAATGAATTCAATTAATTAATGTTAGGTAATTTAAATTATATTTGTCCATATTATCTTCTTATCTTGTTTTTAGAATTAACCCCATGACAATATCAATACTTATGTAAATAAGTCACAGAAATAAATATCTATCTATCTCAAACGGTTCCAGAGTAAACGCGCACACAAAAAAAGTTACAGACCGACAGACAGACAGAAATTTTTTTTTCGCTCAAACTTAAAATCTCGACGTTTCGTGACATTCTAAGCCTATTTGAACAATAAAAATTTTTAAAACTTTTTGGCGTTACTATACTTCCACTGGATGTGGAAGTAAAATATATATTTTCTGAGCAATTCCCAAAAACCCGATTTTTTTCAAAAAATTATGAAAATGGGGACACAATAAAAAATAATTATTTTAAAAATTCTGAAAAATTTGACCATGTTAGTAATAATATGCATTAACAATATCTAGAGAGTTTTTTTTTAAATTTGAGTTAATAAGAAATTAAAGCAATAAGACTACAAAAAATGGCGCCTAAATTTTTAAATGCGCTACGTTTTTGTTTGTAACTTCTTTTCATTATGAAAGGTCATAATATGTCTCAAACGAAAATTTTAATACCTTTAATTTTTACAAGAATAAATGTTTCTCATGGTTGTAGATTTTGAGTAATGTTAGATTTTAACGTCGCATATTTTTTCTTAACGTTTCGACGCCATTTTGAAAATACCATATTTCCAAAACTAAACATCAGAGAGGAAAGAAGAAAAACCATTCGATTTGTTTTCATAAAAGCTTTAATTTTGTACCCTTGCATTTTTTTATTAAAGTCCACATTATTCGAGTAATTTAAAAACATCTAGGAATGATTTAAGAGGTGAAAATTGCAATTTTCCGTTCGAAATATCTCGAAAAATATGCATTTTAGCAAAAAAGAGTATAAGGCCTGTCTATCTTATAATTTGATTCTCTCTCAGATTCTGTGTATTTTTTGTTTTTTTTTGCGACAACCCCCGAGAAGGGGCGGGAACCACCCCTAATCAAAAAGCAGGAAAAATGACAAAATAGAGATTCTTATGTACATACTTTATGATGGATGTTGAAGAAAACAATTTGGAAATTTATTACATCGTTTTCGGGCTTCACACGAGCTTCACTTACTGTACTAATACTCGACACTATATTTCTCAATAATAGATACGCACTTATTGTGTATACTCATCAAATTTTATTACAATCGATAGACCAGTTGTGGAGTCCTAAACGAAAAAATCTTCAGATTTTTACCTCTAAAGGGGGTAGACTAGAAAAGAAATTACGAGGATTTTTTGAGTATTATGACACAAACTGTATATTTCTGAAGGATTGCCCCACACTTCTAGAGTATAATGTAGATTTGATATTATCCATATTTTCTATTAAAAATATAATTATCTTCTTTGGTTTTCAAATTCGAATTTGAACAACAAAGTTTATAAAATTTTCGGTAAAGATGTATATGATATTGCCCTGTTTAATGACTTTTAGTTGCGGTTTTTGAGAAATGACCGATTTAAATATTGTGTTGATTAAATTGATAATAATGCAGTTGTAATAGCTACACATTGTTTTAGTATATCTGATTTTACTCCAACTATACAGTTAGCTTTATTCCAATGTTGTTCAATTTCTAATTTTGATTTCATTTGCAGGTTTGTCTTCTTATTTAATTATAAGACATTATTGCTTTACTTGTTTTTTCAAAGAAGGGTTCCAGAAATGGTCCTAACGCCACACGCGATAAAAAATATTTCAAATATTTCCACATGCCGAGTAGGTATAATAAAAGTTGTAATATCGTTATTTAGTAGAAATTAGTTTTTACTAACTTTTTAAGCAAAATATGTTACAAATGCGTTCTCTGATATAAAACAGGTTGTAGTTGTTGTTGTCATTTATGAAAATTCATGTAGCTTCCAAATCAGATTAATTGGATGCTTTTTAAAGGCGTAATGTTCAGACCAATGATTTCGCTTTGGTACTGCAAAAGCATTTCTAGGAAGCGAATCTGTCAGTCGGAACTTCAATTATAAATAATTCAAGGAGTTAATTAACTAATCGCCCACATCATCTAGTCCTCAATCATTGAAGTGCCCAGGTATAGAACGGTGATCACTACTACTCTCAAACTTGGCAGTAAAAACAGAGAAAAGAGGGTGTTTCCGATTGAATCCGAATAAAAACATTGTTAACTTGAGGTATTTACTCCACAGTGGATCACAAGCTGTCTAAAGTACCTTAACGGAACCGTTGGTGATATATCCTTGAGAAAAAGCGAATTATTGACTTGGGATTACATCGTGGCATAAGATGTTTTTTGTTCATAAACTTGTTGGCCACTTTTAGTTGATACATCTGCTGTCCCATGTCTCGGAAATTCAGATCAAGCCATTCTCAAACACCAACGAATTTTAACCGTGGTAACTTATACGCTATCAAGAGGTATATTCTGTTATGTTGACCATATAGGGCCTTTACCTGGAAAAATTCATGGCAGTTCTTAGTTTACGTTTTTTGGAGTGCTGAATCCAAATTTTTAACTTCCCACCAAAAATTTCATCCGCAACTTCCTCAAAAATTTGAAAATAAAACAACAAAAACGTTTTTTTAATTTTTTTTTGTTTTTTCGTTTTAGGAAAAAGATACCTAGAAATTCGGAAAATAGACAAAATTTGCAACAAAAAAGGTCCTTTGACATTTTAAAGATGAACGAACGGGGAAGCGCTAACACGCCTCGAAATATGAGCCTCGGCGCCGCGGGGCTGCATGCGCTAAGTTACACGTCGGTTACGTTCTTTTAGTCAGAAATATTCTCGCATGAATTGTTGCACTCGAGGCACATGGAACATTTCAACTAGCTTTTCTTGTAGATAGGCGCGCCGCGGCGGAAATAATCTTTAGAAGTGTTGATAGAGCAGGAGGATTCAAAGTAGTGACAGGAGAAAGTCCGTAACTGTTTTTTTTTCCGGCCCAGTTTTTCTGTCTCGATAACATTTCCTTGCCAAAGTTGGGGTTGGTAGTACGTTCTCAGTGAGTGTTGCGCAGCAGCAGCTTCAGTTGGGGCCAAAGAGGCAATGTTGTGTTTACTACTGTATGCGGTCTTGATGAAGCACTGATGTCTAAAAACGTTTAAAGTCGTGCGTTTTCATCCTTGCAACCATACAAACGAAGAAAAAATGGTTGCCAGCTTTTGCGATAGCTAGTTGATCTGTATTTGGAGTCCGGAACAGCTGAGCAAGGGAATGCAAATCTGGGTTTTGGACGAGGACTTTGATCAATTGAAACAATTTAAAGTCACATCAACCATGTTTAAAATATGACGAGAAAATAGTTCTCATGCGAAACAAAACGTTTTTTTAAAGCAATTAAAATAATAAACAATATAAAGTGAGGATAAAACGGTTAAGAAACTTCGATAGCGATCAACGGGTTGCTATCAATTCTCGAGCAGCATACAGGTGTCGTGGGTCGGGGGAAAAGGGCCTCTTGACAACAGTATGCTAGCTCGAGAGGCGTGACAGGGAAGGACAATCGAAAGAAGAGAGAGTAACTGTGGAGTTGCCTTGATACCTAAATGCACTCGCCCCCCGCGTTCGTCGTATGTCAAAATGTCGAGGGACCTTTTTTTGTTGTATATTTTGTTTACTTTTTGAGTGTCTGGGTAGTTTTTCTCTAAAACGAAAAAAAAAGCGATAAATAATGTCAAAAACCAATTTTTTGGGTTTTCTTTTCTAAACTTGAGGGGGTTTCGGGGGTGATTTTTAGGTGGGAAGTCAAAAATTTGGATTTAGCGAGCCAGAAAACATAACGTAAACGCATTTCCAGAACTACCATGAATTTTTCCAGGTAAAATTCTCTAATGCCTGGCGTATAGTTCGAGTGATTGGGATGTATTTTATAAAGTGCGTCAAAATGAATTTCTAAGTCAGGATTTAGCCAGTCACTTGTATTACATGATGATATATTTATATCACATTGTTAACAAAAAGATCAATGTGCTGTAATCGTAAGCACAATTATGCATAGTTTAATTAACATAAGTACATAATTGATTCATTTAAATATGTTAAGCCTGATGATGTAAACATGATGCTTGCCTATCCATCAATAAAATTATATATAAAAACACCCGTTTCGGTAGTTTCATTATCATATTAAATAATCACAATAAATTTTATCGGGCATATTTCAAATATATGCAAAATACTGTTTATTATTAAATGATAATTCCATCATTGTTACATCATTTCCAAGAAATGTAGCTATATTTTTTCAAATAACTGGAAAACAAGGTCGCATTTTTTTTATTCAAATAGTATACTGGATAGAATAAAAATGCATAACTGCATTTTCCCACGATTTATTTATTGACATTAATTTCTCATTCTATTTTAATGAAATTTAATGATTCGCATAAAAAGCTCTTACTGATCTTTAAGCATTATGATAATGAGCAATATAAATATGGTATTTGAGACAAAATCACGTTTACAGATTTACATGTTTATGATGAAAACAACAAAATTAGAACCTGCTTTGCTTACCTATAACGACTTGTTAAATAGTGTTTATTACTACCCACGTATACGCAACATTTATAATAAAAGACTGCCCGACACTTCTAGGCTTAATTGCATCATATTCATCTGATTTCAGTACGTGTATATCATTGTGTGCACAAGATAAACACAAAATTTGGGAAATGTACGGTAGAGATTTAAAAAACAACACCTTTAACATATTGTATAATATTTAATCGATATAATTTTAATTTAAAATTATTAACATGTTTTAGTAATTCCATACAAATGCAGTTCTTCAAGTTCATTATTTATATATTTCTTAGATGCCTCTTAGAGTAATTACAACCCCCGATTCACAGTTAATGTAAAACTGGGATGTAAAGCAAAATTGGATTAACTCATACTTAGATTTATCTTCAGTAACTAAATAAAGCACTACGAAGTCAAATACAGTTTGACAGATTTATCTGTTAAATTCATATTAGCCCTGTCAATGAACGTTCAATGAGGGGGTCTAGAGGGAAATGCCGAGATCACAATTTTTTACTTGAGGGCTGTGTTTGGACTATTTAGGAGGTAAACATACCAAAAGTCCCCGAACGTAGGAGGTGATGGGGGTGCAGGGGGACACGAAGAAGGTCTCGGTTTTTGGTTTTTCGCTCATATCTCGAAAACGGTTAGCCCTAATCAAAAAGTGGTTATATGTAAAATTAAAGCTGACTAAATTTTCTACAATAATGTTTCTATTAATTTTTTCGTATCTGTTATGGTTCAGTAAAGAATTGTATATCTTTTGACTGTATTCTAACTTTATTATAAAATTATAAATTGAATAAAAATTTTAATAACCGTTGTAGAAAAAAATTCTTGTACAGATAATCCGTTTCACAGCAGACTAAACTCAAATTTCGCCTGTAAGTGTGTGTGCGTGTATATGACACTAAATCACAATTTCATCTTTTCACATCCTTTAATAAGGGGGTGGGGGTGGTGATGGGGGTGGCTAATGTCAAAAAAGTTTTTTGAGACATTAGTTTGTCTTATATAAAAGAAAACACCAATTTTATGGACTCTGACTATTTACCCCCCCATTTACCCCAATTTACCCCCAACCCTTCAGCAGAATAAGATCAAATATATTTTCGTTTCCAAATCTCGTTAAAATACATACGTGTACCAAATTTCAAGTCAATATCTTAAACGGTTCCAGAGTAATCGTGCGCACAAAAAGTTACAGACAGACCAACCGACAGACGTATTTTTTTTTTGCTCAAACTTAAAATTTCGATGTTTCATGACATGCTAAGCCTATTTGAACAACAAAATTTTCCATTTTTTTACCGCGTTTCTACACTTCCATTGGATGTGGTCAAGTCAAAGATAACAAGTAATTATTTTCTGGCATATTGTTTCATAGACTTTATGGTTTTGTGATTATGGTATTTGGAATTATTAATAATATTACAAATTTATTATAGTTTGGGGGCAAGTGTCTTTCCGTGGGCTACTTAATGATAGAAGTATGGGAGAGGTGTCAATCGCTTCATTTTAATTTGTAGATTAAGAATATCAATGGTGATAAGGTGCAATATTGCTCTGAGACGCAAAATCAAGATGGCGGCTAAAATGGCTGCCAAAAATATAAATCATTAATAGTTGGACTATATTAAGAAAATTAGTGTCAAATTATATATATTTCAGTTCACAGAATGAAAGTGAAATATTGGGAAAACCACACAAACATGCAGGGATATTTAACATGGCGTCCAAGATGGCCGCCTCTGCAAAGGACATTACGTATCCCTTCTACTTGGGTCTTATGATATATCAAATTGTATGTTTTTTGGGACGTACAATTAAAACAAGTTAACTGAATTGTTGAAAAGATCAAATTTTATTATTTTAAATGGTGGATTCATATGTGGGGGGGGGTATTACAAAATCCAAAAAAACACTACACAAAAATATATTTTAATAATAGCACTCCAGCACATAGAAATAGGTTTCAAAATCTACAGTCATCATTGTGACGACATTGTGATCATCGTCATCACTTTGAAAAAAAGTTTCCTCGTCATCCTCATCATCAATAAGGGAAGCATTATTTTCACACAATTCCGGATCACATGTAACCTGCCCAAGTTAGAGACGTTGTAGCAGGAATCATTAAACACTCTGTAATATCTTCTTCCACTTCTACGGGATCTTGTGCTGTAATGCATTTCTGTCTTATCAGTATCCAAGCCAAATGACTTAGTTCTGCAACTTGTACAGAAGTTCTATCGCGCACCTTTTCGCTGTAGCTTTTGCTTTCAGGACAGCATGATGCCCAGTTAGGAGGCTTTTGAAAAGGAACCATACTAGGTAGAGCATCATTCGCGTTTTCCAATGAGCGAGCATTTGATGACTTAAGGGAAAGCCGTACCATTCTGTCATTTTCATCCTTAATCTGATATATTGTCATGACGGTGCCATGCAATGTTCTTTTACCATCTAGAGTGTCCTCTGAGAAATCTAGATTGTCTGCTGCACAATGTATAAATTTTCCATATATCACATCAGGAGGAATGTAAATTCCAGAGTTGACTTTCATGTTTTCGAGAACAGATGATGCAATCTGAGTTTCTTGGGTAATCTATAGAATAACCAAAGTCATGTAACCTTTCAACCATCGTCTTGCTTCTATTAGTATCACAAACTGTCAAACCAACAGCCACTTGTAAAGGCATTTCGCGTTGATTGTGGAATGTAGTAGATGTTTTGTTTTTTAATTGTCTATTTGAAAGGCATGAGGAAATTAACAGTTGAGATAATACGTCAGATTTCTTTTCAATATCTTTGTTTTTCACTTCTCTGATGTCTGATATATCGCACTTCCCTTAAATATACCACTTGAAGAATGTTTTTAGAGCATCTGGTATTAAATCTGTTATAAAAGAACCATCAAAAACCCAATTTTTAGATTTCAATATTTCCTTTCGAACAATGTTGGCAGCCCGGTATAGGATACTTAACTCTCTGTTCATCTCGTCTCCTTCGCTTTCTGCTTCAACCAAAAGGGCATCTCTTGTACACTTCATTGGTACTCTCCATGTCTCATTTGCTCTTTTAGATCTAGAAAACCTTTTTCTGACAATTCAATTTAAATTAGCTTTTTAATCTGTTTACGAGACATTATAACATCTTCACTGACACCATTAACATGACATATAGATTTATATCTTTCCTCTAAACTGCTCATACTAAATACTTTTACGTCTGCCAGAGCTTCTGATAGGGTACTAATAAATTCAATTTCAGAAGCAGAATGAGCTATATCAGGACCTACTTTAATTTCATCTTCTATTACTTTCTGTTTCTTAAGTACATTTGTTACATTTGTTGCCCAGCATTTCGAATGGTACATAACATCTGTTGTATGTGCATTAGAGGGATTACAAGCAGCGTTTAGTCGGATATGGTATATGTCACTTGTATGCATCTGCACAGCTTTACTTAAATTACGTCCGGCATTGTCAGTGACAACTTTACTAAGTTTCTCTCTGTATAAATCTCATTCATCGCAGAAAGAGCATTTGGATTTTTCATAGGTTGGTGCCTTGTCACGTGTAAGTACACTACTACTTTCTCGTTCGGAAGATCCTGGCTCCTGTGACGACAATTTTTTCGTAGCTTCTCACAAACTTGTTTATGGGTAAGTAACTGGTAACAACTTCTGTGCCATTTTACATTCTTAGACTTCAGAATGTTAGTAGAGAAATTGTCATCGCCAAAAGAACGCTTAATTGCACTACATTTTCCATCACCCTAAACATACCAATTTAAGATACACGTCACAAGTTTTTCATAGCTACTAACAGCTGGATTTAATAAAAGTGCTTCTGTAGACTTAGTACCACAAAGAAAACACACAACCTCAACTGATAGTTTTCTTTTCTTCACTTCTACTGAAAACTCAGGATTCAGACGACCCATCTTATAGACACTCTCTTTAATCACAACTGAAAAAAACAATTAAAATTATGTATTGTTTTTGTTACAAGCGGTGTAATTTATACTGAGTACACGTATTCCAATATCAAGTTTAGCTGAGAATTTCAAGGACATTTTATAGTTTGATCTTTTCAACAATCCAGTTCACTTTTTTTAATTGTACGTCCCAAAAAACATACAATTTCATATATCATAAGACCCAAGTAGAAGAAATTCGTAATGTCCTTTGCAGAGGCGGCCATCTTGGACGCCATGTTGAATATCTCCGCATGTTTGTGTAAGTAGATATTCCCAATATTTCACTTTCATTCCGTGAACTGAAATACATATAATTTGACACTAATTTTCTTAATATAGTTCAACTATAAATGATTTATATATTTTGCAGCAACTTTGGCCGCTATCTTGATTTTGATTCTCTGAGCAATATTTCGTCTTATCACCACTGATAATCTTATTCTACAAGTCAAAACGAAGCGATTGACACCACTTCCATACTTCTATCATCAAAAAGTCCACGGGTCCTGATTTTTAAACACTTGCCTCCAAACTATTAGTCAATTAGTGCCTGTTTACTGCAAATTACGTGAACTTTTTCAAATGGCAACATCTTTTAAACACCCAGCAGTTACATACTAATTTTCATGACAAATCCATTGATATCTTCCAACAAATCCATTGATATCTTCAAATCGAAAATCGGTTTGATGTTAACCCAAATATACACGTTCTTTGGTGGATAATAATTAAAATATCGAGAAAATACGCTTTTAAGTGAGTATGCAGGGGAAATTGAATAAAACTAGATTCAAAACATTCATTTTGTCAACAAAATAACGCTGAAAATAAAAGAAGTGTGCTGTGGAAACAAAAAGAAGTTTGACAGATAATACTACGTGTGTATTATTAACTTAAGAAGTCTTCTTTTATCTTTAAATTTGTTGTTGTTTGTTAATTATTGTTATTATTGTTTAACATGTATCCAAGAGATGAAAAGTGGACATGTTATTAATTTTTGGAGAATACCACAAAAATTCCAGAAACGCCGCAGATTTGTGTGAACAAAGGTATCCGAACAGACATTATCCGTATTTTCAATATTCTCCAGTATTGGAGAAACAAATCAGGAGAGGAATTGACAATAATCCTGCAGCTTTTATCGTTGATGAAGCGACAGAAATGAACGTGTTGGTTTTTGTAGAAATGTATCCTACTGCTTCTACTAGAGAAATTGTCCACGAGGTGCAAATTAGTCATGAATCAGCAAGAAAGATTCTCAAAAAATACGGTTACCGCTCGTTTAAATATCAAGTGCACCAGCATTTGTACGAAGAAGATGGCAACCGAAGATTAGGTGAGTGAGACTGGTTACTTCAGAACAATACCGCTAACCCGAATTTTGTTTCTTTGATATTGTTTTCTGATGAGTCGAGATTCACCAACTATGTAATGTTCAATAAACAAAACAATAGAAATTGGGCGCGGGAAAATCAACATTTAATGAGGCAAGGTAATTTTCAGGAAAGATTTGGAGTAAATGTGTGGGCTGGGGTGATTGGAACAAGAATTATTGGACTTAGGACATTTGACAGGGGGGAGATATTTAGAATTCCTACAAAATGATACTGTAGAAATATTGATGAACATATCACTTGCAGTTTCTGAACAAATGTATTTCCAACGAGATGGGGCTCCGCCTCATAATGCCGCCCGAGTTATGGCCCATTTAGTGAACCGGCATAATGGGCGAGTAATTGCAACATATGGACCTGTACGATGGCCTGCCCGCTCACCAGATCAAAGCATTTAAAAATTTTTTGTGTGGGGTTATGTAAAAGAACGAGTTTTTTATACACTCCTTCAAACACTTCAAATTTATTTTAACCATCTTCCATGTCACCTCAATACAATGGACCTCTTAAGTCTAGGAGATCTAGATTTGTTTTAGTAAAGGAGACGGGGCCCTACAGTTTATAGTGGAATCCGAGCTACTTCTTTGAGATAATTTACCAGGAAAAATTTTTCGGTGCGTGGGGCTGGAACCCACTTCGCTATGCACGCTCGGAATGCAAGCTAGACCTAACGACCTACCGACCCTAAATTCAATCAATAAATTAATTTAAATTGTTATATCTTTATTTTGTAGAATATGCACCGTCATGGCACAAACTGACATCACATTGTTCATCAATATTTGTATCTTATTCTACCGAATTGTATTTATATTAGTGAATAAAGACACATCAAACACCAGGATTGGTATACAGAGTGTTTCAAAGTTAAAGGTACATACGTTACGTGTGTGTTAGGTGGTTTCAAATTACCCGCCATGAATGCATCCATCGTCCTTCCTTACTGAGATACATGATGTTTTATTGATTTTGGCCAAATCTTTCTTTGATAATAACTATTGAACCACCCTGTGTAATCAGTTCATACTTAGAATATATGTTTCACTTATTTTACTTGATGGAACTTCATAATAAACCAAAATAGAAATTCAAGTCCGGCTTAATGAAAAACTGACAATCTGTTGTATGGCAAAATTTTGTAGATTTGTTTTGATATTCGAAAACAGCGGACAAAATTGAATAGAGTAGCTCATTTAATTTGTTTGCGCATTTCATTCATCAACCTTGATTACTTGCCGTAAATCCAATTTCATTAAAATGGTCGAGAGAGTTGGAACTTGAAAATTTATTTTAGGGTTTAATTAACAAAAAAATTTAACTTGCAGCAATGACAATTCTTACACTTCTACATACATAGACTAGGTAAGTGAACTATTGTAAAATATTTTTAGAAACACGTGATAATCTGTCAGGGAGGATATGTGGCCCAATCAAATGATTGTTAAAAACAGCAAATCGATGTTGGGATTTATTCTGTCTTATAACATGTGGATTCTATTCTGCTCAAACATGTGAATTTCTTAAATGATAAACACCATCTCTTGTAAATTGTGCCTTGTCTGTAAAAAGACATCTGTTAAGAATTCTTCGATTCCGAATGATCCATTTACTAAAACTTAAGAGATGATTTTATAACATAGCTGCTTTTTCGTCTAGTAGGCAATGCTGAAAATTTTGCTTGCTACTTGCGTTTTATTATTCTAAAATATTTGTTGTTTGTATTAATATTATTATAGTGGATTGTGTCGGACGAAAACTCGACTATTGTCTGATTCAACCAGATTAGTTCTCCCCCCCCCCGTACTCGAGGATGCTGAACACCGCGGCGGTGGTAGAATTTCTCGTTTGGGTGACCCACCCCCGCAAACGGCCAAATCCCCCGTTTTCGAGGATGCTGAACACCGTGGTGATGGTGGAGGGGATGGCCCACCCCCGTTAATAGCCAGAAACCACCCACAAACGGGGCGTATTATAATTGTTTGAGAGACTCTTACTTGGTGATCTCCTGTTTTCGAGAATGCTGGTGGAATTACTCCCCAGGGTGACCGACCCCCGTAAATGGCCAATTACAACCCTCCAAAGGACTGAGAGTGCGTTCTCAACATACCCCCGGGCAAAGCTACTGCCCGCCCCCCCCGTTTTTGAGGATGCTACACAGGAAAAAACATTAAGATGTCACCTCGATCTCGTCAACAAAGTAGTCATCTTCATTTACTGTGGAGCTGATATTTTTTGGGAAAAATAGTTTTATATAATAATTGAAACATTTGATTTATTTAATTATAATATATTATATAAAATATTTTTATTGAAGGCCATTGAGGGGGTGAACGGGTGCCAAGCACTCGATTTGTAGTCCTCTCCCTGTTCGGCATGCTCGAAAATGAGAGGGAAACCTTTTTGTCCAGTGGTATGATGAGAGCGTGTTGGATGGTGGTTATTGACCGTTGAGGGGGTGGGCGTGTGTCAGGCACGCATCCCAGGATCCTCCCCATAATTGGCATGCCAGAAAACGGGGATCAATAAGTTAGATTCCGTGAAACATTATCAATACGCGTTTGACCCTGTTTGGGAATGGTTTTTGGTCGTTTGCGGGGTTGAGTCACCCCAACGAGAAATTCTGCCACCACCACGGTGTTCAACATCCTCGAAAACGAGGGGAAGAACTATTTTGGTTGCATCAGACAATTGTCGGGTATTTCGGGCCTTTTTCCGACTCACACAATCCACTATTACCCACATTAAAAAGTACATAATAATTATATTATGCCTTATCAAGTTTCAAATGTTGAATATGCGGATATAGTCTATGTGTATGGATTTTGTGATGGCAATGGACGGGCTGCTGTGAGAGAATATCAAAGAATATTTCCTGGACGCCGAATTCCTGATCATAGAACTTTTGCTAGAGTTGTCAATTATTTTAAAAATCATGGCCGGTATCCAACGGCCACCTTAAATGAGCATTAAGTAAGGCACTCTTTAGCTGTAGAAGAGAATATACTAAATATTGTTGCAAGTAACCAAAAATTAGCACAAGAAGAGTGGGTCATGCTTTAGGTGTTCCACATGTCAGTGTTTGAAGAACACTAAAAAAAAATATCTCTGTCCATTTCATGTTCAACAGGTTCAGAGGTTAGAGGAAGGGGATCAATAAGTTAAATTTTAGGAACTGGATTATTCGGAATAGAAGAATTCTTAACAGATGTCTGTTTACAGATGAGACACAATTTACAAGAGATGGTGTTTATAATTTAAGAAATTCACATGTTTGGGTAGAAGAGAATCCACATGCTATAAGACAGAATAAATCCCAACATCGATTTGCTGCTAATATTTGGTGCGGTGTTTTCAAAAATCATTTGATTGGGCTACATATCCTCCTGATAGATTATCAGGTGAACTTTATTTTATTTAAACTTTTTGCAAAATTTTTTACCAGTGTTAATGGAAAATGAAAATATTGCAGGAATGTATTTCCAGCAGGATGGCGCTCCACCCCATTTTAGGCCACAAGTAACGTATGTACATTTTATGAATATTATGAGAAATTTCTTAAATGAGAATTTTCCAAATATGTGGAAAGGTCGAAATGGACCTTGGCCTCCAAGGTCACTGGATTTCAATCCTGTTGATTATTATCTTTGTGGACATTTAAAAACAATGGTATATGACGTAGCCATTAATAGTTGAGAGCAACTTTTGAAACGCATTAATAACACTTGCGTAGAAGTTAGAAATAATCCAGATATGATTAGACGTACAATTAGAAACATTACTACTAGAGTAAGGAAATGTATTCGACGAAATGAAGGTCATTGTGAACAGTTATTGTAGTTATGTATTTATTACTTTCACTTATTTATTATTATTGTATATACATACTTTAAAAATAATATTATTTTCAAATGTAGACTAACAAAAGTATGTAGTATTTTGATTTATGTGTTCAACTCTACCTTGTTTTTAAAATTATTTTACAATAGTTCACTATGTATGTAGAAGTTAAGAATTGTCCTTGCTGCAAGTTAAATTTTTTTGTTTATTAAACCCTAAAATAAATTTTCAAGTTCTAACTGTCTCGACCATTTTAATGAAATTGGATTTACGGCAAGTAATCAAGGTTGATGAATGAAATGCGCAAACAAGTTAAGTGAGCTACTCTATTCAATTTTTTTCCGCTCTTTTCGAATATCGAAACAGACCTACAAAATTTTGCCATACAGGGTCTTGACTTTGACATACAACATATTGTCAGTTTTTTATTAAGCCGGACCTGGATTTCTATTTTGATTTATTGTGAAGTTCTATCAAGTGAAGGGAAATATATGTTCTAAGTATGAACCGGTTATACAGGGTGGTTCAATAGTTATGACCAAAGAAAGATTTAGCCAAAATCAATCAAACATCCTGTATCTCAGTAAGGAAGGACGATGGATGCATTAATGCTGGGTAATTTGGAACCGCCAAAGTGCCCTCTATCCACAAGTAACGTATGTACCTTTAACTTTGAAACACCCTGTATAATTCAAATATCGGCGCCCACGATTTTGAGGGGGTGGGGGTGTCAAATCGTTTAGAATCTCCTAAGAAACAACTGTGTCAAATATCGAGCTACTTTTGCAAAATTCAGAATATGACCAACATTTCAGGATTAACCGCGTGGGCTATAAGTAAATGACAAAAATAATAAAAAAAATTTCTTACCATATAAAACAAGGCATTCGAATATAATTATACTAATCTTTTTTATAATTTTTTCCAATTTTGCAATCTTCTTTTCATCAAATGTTAATTATTCTCATTTATCGCCTCGATACGTCAGTTAATCATTTAACGGTTCCTAATAGCAATTAGTAAATTAATTGAAGGAAGTGTCAGTAGCAAAGTATATTTCACAATTATTGCTATAATTATTAATTCCATTTGACGTATAGAATGAATGGTCACAAGTTCTGTTAATTTGTAATTTCCTATAAATTATTTGTTTCTAGATTGCCCATTGTGTAAATTGAGATTATGAAATATGATAATTATTATAACCCTTTTGAAAATAAAGCCCGTCGATGCGTGAATTTAGTTCGTATGGGAATGTATTATTTTGTTATAATCGGATATCCGAACCGTTTGGGGAATTAAACAGAAATTTCCGGTTAATCGTATTTATTACCGCTCTTTAATTCGATACCGGAAATTAATTTATAGTGGAACGTTACACATATTTATATAGCATTTTTATGCGCAATGGTCCCTACTTGTTGCCGCCGATGGTTAAGAAGTAATACCTAAATTGAGAATAAATTGTAGCCGTACCAATTTTTTTTCAGACAATGCAGGGAAGTGCACTTAGACGAAAATATTATTAGGAAATCTATTGGACCTCAATGGATTAGCCTAACAACGTTTTTAATGGTGTTCTATAATCATAAATCAAGTCCTTTACTCTTTTTTTTACATTTCCAAAAAACCCATGTTGTCATAAAAAATTATTTTGAACAAGTTCTAACTCGAAAAATTTGGGTTATTTTGGCCTGAAAATATTCACTTAAATGTTCTCAAGATCGCTGATCACGATCTGGTGTTTAACGAATGAAAAATAAAATGGCTTCTCCAAAATGACCAACTTGAAGACCAAAATCATGCAAAATTCTGAGTATTAATAAAAATGTTATATTAAAATTCAAATATTATAACATAGGTGTTGTTTTTAATACTTTTAACAACTAAAGTGACATTAAAAAAAAGACTTTCTAACTGAAGCGGTCCCTGTCAAATTTATCTCTTAGTAAATGAGAATGCGCACACTGGTTTTACGATTTTCGCTCTTGTGTACATCAGCACTAAGAAATAAATCTGCAGCTCAATGTGTTGTCTGGATTTGTGTTCTCCGCTGGCCATTAGCGCGATTTTATGCTTTCTGTCATAGAAAACAAAAGTATCGTTAATTTTTCTTTACTATTCTATACTATGCATTCTGTCGTTTTTTGTTAAGGCTGTTTTATGTTTATGTGTCGCCGGTGTCTGATTAATAATAATTGAAGTGATGTTGCTCATGTGCCTTTCTTTAATTAATGGGAAGGTAAAACCTTTTAATTGTCACATTTATTTCAATTCATTTGTTTTTCACATAGAATATTTATGATTTGAGGTTATGTTGAAAAGCACTATGATGTTGATACATTTATTGTATATTTATTAGGATATTTTAATGTGAATGTATTTATAATAAACTCCATAACAAATAACAAATGTTTATTTTTAGACGGCTAATAAAAAAAACTATTTTTAATCCTTTAATCCCATGATAAACCAGTTATGGTCGGAAATTTTGGGAAAAACAGATCCATTTTCGGTTCTCTGCAAACGTTGTAACAAAAGTGTGTATCTTTAAGCAATATGGGAAAACAAACCCTTACTAGCCATAAAAAAGCACAGCTCATAAGAAAAAGTTAAATGCTAAAGCAGGAACTCCAAATGTTTTAGTAACATATTCCAAACCAAATGATGCAGCTGCTGTACAACCAGTAACTGATAAAGAAGACGTAGGGTACACAAGAAAAACGAATTCTTTAACATGGAAGCTGTTCTAGAATCAGAAATATTAATGGCATTACATATTGTCGAATCTCATTCATCAAATAATTCTCTAAATAAAACCATACCAATTTTGAAAAAAATATTCCGTGATGGCCCAACAGCACAGAAAATGAAACTAAGCTCTTCAAAGCGTAATGTACGTTTGAATTAGCACCCTACTTCGGTTGAAACTTGAAGAAACATTATTAAATTGTGATTTCTTTGTGGCTTGTTTCGACGAATCATTAAGCAGGATATCACAACGAGGCTAAATGGATATTGTCATAAGATATTGGTATGGTAAATATAGTGTCGAGAGCAGGTGATTTATTTAAAATTATTATCCAGTACCGGAGTTTGTTCACAGGAACTAGAGAGGACGAATGGTTTAAAACAAAACGGGAATATTTTTATTATAATTCAGCGTTAACTATTAATTATAGGGTTGCATTTGTTCCAGATACTTGAGATCAGTGTTTACGAATGGTGCCACTTCGCAGAATATCTTATTACGTTTTAAGTAAGGACTAAAACTGCTCGCTATGTTTAAATAAATTGTTGCAAGTATTAATGGATGGACCAAATATTAATTGGAAATTCTTTAGATTATTATGTGAAGAAGAGGATCCAACTCTACTAGATTTAGGCTCTTGCGGGTTGTACAATGTGCATGGTGCATTTCAAACGAGATACAACAGTGTAAAATGGATGGTTAGTGATACGTTAAAAGCATTCTACCAAATTTTTAAAGATGCACCTGCAAGAAGAGCAGTTTTTACAAAACTAATCAAGCAAACAATTTTCCCTTTGAAGTACTGTAGTACTCGCTGAGTAGAGAGTGCAACAACAGCAAATAAGGCTTTACAAATATTTGACGATGTAAAATCATATATTTGTTACAAAAATACGAAATTGTCTGCAACACATACTATTAAAACATTGTAAATGTTAAAAAAATATGCGGATAATAATAAATATAATTACAAATATAAATATATTTTTATTAAAGTTAAAATATAACATGACGGTTTATTAAGTGTATTATTAATTTTAAAAAAACCTTTATGATTAGAAAAATACAATTTGTAGAAGGTTAAAATATTTTTCAAAGTACTTGGGTAATTTTGAGTCAAATGAGAAAATAATAAAACAGGAAGCACTTTCAAGAAAAATGTTGTTCCTAACATTTCCATTATTTTTTATTATCTGAAAAGTATATATATTGATGATTAAAAATAGGCTATTTTTGGAAGAAAAGAAATGCTGTTTTTTTTTTCTAACTTTAAGCAGTCGTAATTTCGTCTATAGATATCCCATTGAGACACACCGAAGAGGATGTTCAAAATAACTCTGTCAGCTTCGAATAAAGTATATCCAAATTACTAAAATGTGTATTTTTCAGGATATTTACAAAAATTGAAAATTTTGCAAAATCAATTAAATTTTTCCAAACAAAGTAATTTTCAAACCCTTGTAGCAAAAGAAATTAATGATAAAAAAGAAAATCTATCCGTGATTATTCAGCTGTAACAGTATGCTTAAAGAAACTACATAGACTTCCTTGTACGCCCTTTTTTACATTTTAAATTTCTACACCAAAGATAAAATTTTGTTTTCTTTTCCATAATTTTTACCAAATTCACCTGGTCATAGAAGATGCTGTAATTGAAATATATGAATGCGATTAGTTCCATTTGAAAGAAATTAACTTCATTTTACAATCAAAATTTGTAACATTTTCATTATTCAAATAATCAACATGTTTAAACAAATCCGGACAAAAATAAGTTTTTCCACAAAAATTGTTTTCAATATAAGCTATTTGATTTATTATTTCAAAAACTACAGAAAGTTTAAGTTTTGCCAGAACGCGATTAAAAATGTTTGCAATTTCAATTTTCATAAAAAACGTACTTTTTTAACAAAAAATTGCCAAAACTTGGCCAATTGTTGTCGTATAGGACTGTAATAAGAGCCAAGTTGTAGAAAATTAAATTGCCTTTCAACACTGTAATGAATTTTTGAATGGGACTAGCTTTAAATTCAAAGTAATTTTATAATCAAGTTTCTTGTTTCAACACATTCATAATTTTCGATATATTTGCAAAAAATCGTTTTTATATCCTGCACATTGTACAATGAGATATATGACTGACTCTAAACTGCTACTATGTGGAAGTTCAAACGAAGAAAGCCGGCGCATCTCTAGGATGTGCAATGTGCAAACACATATTCGGCCCTAAGTGGGAATAAGTCAAAAGACCACGGCACCCTGGTATGATGCCCAGGAGCATTCCACAATTAGAGCTCGCCTATGTCAAGTTCAAAGTGTCATGGTTCACTTTTTCGCCCTTTGCAAGAGTTAATTTATTTTACCAAATTTACTACCTTTTGTATTTTATCGCAATAAATTGATCTTAGTCCTACAGTCCTACCATGTATTCGCGAATTATTTACCAGATTTTATCGTTTTAAATATTTCGCGCATCATAACTACCTAAAGCTTCCGTTCCGCCATCTTCGAATGCTTCAGAGTTTGCGTAACCGAGGTTATTTAAGTGACAAAGGGAAGATTTCGCACGATTACACTTTGGATGGTTCAAGCCATAGGAAGATGCAGACCCGGGGCGAATTTGCCAACCTGCTTAAATAGTTTGCTCCTGTCTATTTTCTGCAATAATCTTGATCACTGTTTAGAATCTGTCTTAATTATAAGAATATACGTGAGTGCATCGAAGTTCCTGTTTAAAATTGTAAGTAATGAAAATTTATTTTACGTCATTTCTGGCCCCACAATTGGCTGCGTCTAGAACACTTTTTCGTATTTTTTTTTACGAGGATGTCGTAGATGTTTTCAACATGCCTCCGGGGTACGTTCTTGTGTTAGTGCGTAGTTCAGTCTATTTAATAACTTTCAGTTAAATGATTAGTATTAAATCAAATTCCATTTTGAATTTCATAAGGGTAGAAAAACTTTGTTCGTGAGTGTTTTCTAGTTTCGCTCGGACATGCAAAACCATGCCTTATATATTATAACTTTTTAGTAGGTATCTTTTTCGTGTTGTTTAGTCAAATATTTGTGTATTTAATATAGTTCATTTTTATATATGTACAGTTTGGGTATGCAAAAGGCATATCATGTTTGTAAATTTAATTTAAGTATGTTTACGTACATTTTATGTAACTACATTTTTTAGTACACTTTCTTTTGTTTTCGTAAATTGCAAATAAAGCAATTTGTTTACCTCTTTTTGTTTTTATAGGAACGTTTATTTGTATATTTAATGGCGCAAATAATTTATTTGTTAATATCCAGCGCTGGCCAGCTGAGTTTTGGTTTTATGTGTAAATGTATATATTACAGTTTTACTGTGCATTTATGAGGCTTATATACAGACTCAGTAAATGTAGTTTTATATATGGGCCCTGAGATAAACGAGCGCAAGAAAGAAAACAGATAAATTAAGAAAAGAAAAACGTATCTATTCCCAGTGCAATGCATAGGCGGTTAGAAGCGACAGGTACCGATGCCCTATGTTGACACACGAGAAGATGATAAAAATAAGATTTCACGAAGTGTGGAACGGGCTGGGAGCAGTACATCCGGCTTTCTTTTCCTAATTTCTCTGTTTTCTCTCTTGCAATCGGAATATTTTGACTGAACTCTATGAACACTACTCGGTCAAACCCATTTGGGTGACGGGCACAGTCGCATATACAGCGATTAAGCAGCGCTGTTTGGCGGGAGTAGGAGCAAAACTCCTTTCCTTGGTCCTAGGCCAGCCTTTGATTTACTAAGAAGTCTGGTAACTAAGACTTCTAGGAATATTGAGTGTCTAGGCCCTCGAATGTAATAATAGTCCAATAAAGATATCATTTTTCAAAAAAATTTCTCCCGGTAAGTTGATTTTTTCAAGGTCGATGGAGGGTGTCTCCAGAGTATCCGACCAAAAAGTCACAGTCCACGCCCCTTGTAGGGTGTTTCTTATTTTTTGTTTTTTTTTTTTGAAATTTTCCAGCTTGTACATAGTAATATTCTCTACAACTTTGCCTAATAAAATGTTTTTGTAACTTTGATTTTTGACGGTCCAGCGGCCATTATATGGGAAAACATTCACCATATTTATTTACTATGGTTCAGGAAACATATAAATAAAAGGCTGAATATCTGGTTTTTGCAGAGTTGATTGAGAACTGTCTTCTGAGTCTCCAACAAAAAAAAAATTGGTTGGAGATTCAGGAGACAGTTCTCAATCAACCCTGCAAAAACCAGCTATTCAGCCTTTTGTTTGTATGTTTCCTGAACCATAGTAAATAAATATGGTGAATGTTTTCCCATATAATGGGCGCTGGACCATCAAAAATCAAAGTTACAAAAAAATTGTGAGAAACAGACAGACGAACGGACGGACGGACGGACGGACGGACGGACGGACGGACGGACGGACGGACAGACGGACATTTTGAAAGTTGTTCAGAATTCGTTCACTAACACAATGATATGAAAATTTGTTCTCTACGAGCGATATTTCCGGTTTTAGAGATGTGTCGATCAAATGAAATATACTCTTCGTTTTTGCGAAGAGTATAATAATAACAAAAGCTTGTTAAAAAGAACACAACTGATCACATTCCGATCACCA
This sequence comes from Rutpela maculata, assembly GCA_936432065.2. Lineage (NCBI taxonomy): Eukaryota > Metazoa > Arthropoda > Insecta > Coleoptera > Cerambycidae > Rutpela > Rutpela maculata. Next base: position 125,600,403 of record OW386285.2, read on the forward strand.
CTTTTACTTTCACATCCGGTGGAAGTATAGTAACGCAAAAAATTATTACTATGCTTGTTCAGAAACCAGAGCTATAGTGATCCTAATAATGATAAAATTGCCAGAAGCCTTTTTATTAGCTAATAAAATGTTTAGAATTTTTCGAAGGCATTGTTGCCTAATTATATGAAGAGTTGTGACAGTTTATTATATGATTAATCTGATAATAAATTGTTTAATTTATACGAATTATATTACTTTTCTGCTGTTACTAGTACACATTTCAAAAAATGTACAACGTCATTGCTTAATATATTTTGAGGAAAATCGAACAATTTACCGTTCATGCTACACTTTCTTCTAATCGATATCGGAAAACTTGCCATTTTTTATTCCAGAATTGACATAGTCACAAAAGTATAAATGGAATATTTTTGTCAGGGTCTATAATAATTGAGAATAGCTAATACACCAAATTTCTCTGTTACTAATAAAATATACTTCCTCAATAATACTTAAATATGAAAACTCGTTCTTTATTCATTTCCTGAGCTACTTTTTACCACTAAGGCCATTTGTGTTATATGAATTAAACGCTAACCTAATGGATGTTGAAATAAAAAATCTACCATATCGGTACTGGTACGTGTATGTCTAATATACATTTTAAACTGGTTCTAAATTACATTTTTCTTATATAGCACACTTTAATTAACATGTTCATTAAAAGCACGAGTAATAATCAAAAATAACAAAAGCCTTCTAACGGCAATGAAATAGCTGAAATTGAAAATATCGGACATAAACAGTTTTACAAATGATCTCAAGCTGTGTCCTTTTTGTATAACTTATTTAGGTTCACTCCTGGATACTTTTTTCAATGACTGCGTTTTCTCTACGCGTCTTTGTCTAACACAGAGAAACATCCAGCTTATATTTAGCTAATACTTTGAGACGTGGGACAATGACAAGAAAAATTATCATTTCACTTTAATTTTAATTTGCTTTGTGAATAACAAATTGAATGTTTTCTGCTAAATCATTGTTGGTGTTAAGGTACCACTGACTGACAATTAATTCTTCGATGGAGAGCTAAGAAAAGGAGGAATATATCATCTCGGTAAACAATATATGCTAATAATATGTCCGATAACTAGCAAGGGGTTAGAATTTGATGAATAATGGTTTTATTATAAAGGAATTTGCCGGCTTATTTGACACAATAAATTAGCCTATTGTTGGATTGAGGAAGACATAGCTAGTAGGAAGATATAAGACACCAATTCTAATTAATCCCAATGTAATTTATTTTTAAATCAAACCATGTCAGGACGCTTCCTTTCTAAAACAACGATGGACGTATATAAATCAAATAAATGCAATTCCGTTTAGGGCAAATTCAATTCCTACAAATAAAAAATTTACAGAAACGATAATTTCAAGTGAAATTGAATGTTAGTCAACAGAAGTATGTTATTAATTTCACATATCATTTGAAGATTAAAAAACGGCAATCTGACTGGTTTCTAGAAATAGCAAATGAAATTCTCTTAATAGTAATTAAATTCTATTACCGATAATGTAATTACAATGTAACATACATTATCATTGCAATTATTATTTATTAGATAAGTACAATTCTTACTGCATCGATTATTTTTTTATACAATTTCCTAATTAAGAATATACTTATATGTTCGATTTTCAATTAGACTATGTAAAGGACCTCACCCTAATCTTTTGGAAAAGTGATCACGGTCAAATTGGCCGAATTTTCAATATGCTGTTAATTTCGACTTTCTGATCAAAAGCTCCCATGGGCCCAACTCGATCCTATGTCTAATTTCCGAGATACATCTAAGAGTTTTTGTAAAATTCTATATCTTCTCGAACTTTTAATTTATTGATGGGGTATTAGAGGTCAAAGGAGCAATTTCCCAATTTTTCAATTAAAGTTTTTTGATCAGGAAGACACACTTTATATAAAAAATGTTTTAGCTAATTTGACCGAATATTTTTTCACTTATTATTTTTATATAGAATTCCCGGCGCCTTCGCCAACATTTTTCAAACTTGAATATTTTTTTACGCTATTTTTATGAAAACAACAAATCTTATTAGTGTAAAATATAATAAAGGGCTCTTAAAACGTATCACAGTATAAAATATATGAAAAAAATAATGAATTCGAAAATTTCTTAATTATACCAAAGGTCATTCTTGTAGATTTCTTGAGCTGTATCTTGGAAACTAGACATAGAATCGAATCGAAATCTACAACATACAAAAATTTTGCCAATTTGAGCGGGACGGACCACTTTTCCATATAGATTAGTAAGACGTCCTTTTTGGAATTATTCCAGATTATACAGGGTGAAAGACAAAACCCTGTAAAATGTGTCAATCCTCAAATGTCTCATTTCGGCAGCAATTCTGTTAGCCACCGTAGTCGTCTCCGCAGTGGCTTCATTATCTGGTTCCGATGTTATTTGATCCACAGCATCGGCATCTTCTTCTTCTGCTGTGTATATCGGCATGGCATTAAGACAAGCAGTGGCAGTTACCACAGATTTTTATACATTATATAGGGTTACGATGATAACCATATGCCATTCCACATAATTTACTGCAGAAAATAAGATTTAGAACCGCTACACCGACGACTAATTCGTCGGTTTGTAATCAGCATCACCACATTCCGGCACACTTGACACGAGTGCTTTCAAATGGACGTCTCGTTGGTGATAAATGACAATCTGACACTTCCCATATAACAAGGCATATGGGAGCCTATGAGGGTTTCCCCTTCTGCCGTGAAATAAAAAGCGCACGAATTTAAATGCTGTTGATACTTGCTTGAGTTTATTTTCGACACTTCCTTTCGAATGAATTCGAGTTTCGTAGTTTTCTCATCATTAGTCGATTAGTGCTGTACCCTTGCCAGCTCAGTCTCAAGCAATCGGTGAAATAATGATTCAGAATAAACAACAAATATATTCAAGTTTGCACAGTATTTTATTTATATACGTTGGATAACTTCCAACCTAAGAAATACTACTCCAAAGGTAAATGTTAAAAAGTAAAACTTCAAACAGGCCCACTTCAAATCAGCAGTTAGCTCCTAGGAAACAGACCTGCAGCAACTCCAGTGAAGCTTCCTCACTTAATCGAAATCGACACATACACAAATGTTGATTTTGAAACCGGACCATTCACTTTATTTACTTCGGTACTTTTTGGTGGCCGATTCACAACGGCACGCTGACCTCCCGTGCTGTCACCCTCTTGATAACAGTCTGCTTTTCTAAATTAGCACTTTATCGCTAACGTATAGTAACGCAATATTCAAACTAATCCATTAATAACGAAAGATTTAATCAATACTACTAAACTAAACTAAATAAACGGAACGCATGTATATAGGATGATATGCTAGATAATCCTCCTAAGAATAAAGTTTTAATTAATATTATGTCCCAAATGCCATATCTACATGCGCCCCAGGTTGCTTGAATGCCCGGGGGATGTTAATCTCGTGAATTCGGGCACTGGATTGATACCACGGTACCCGGTCCCCTGAATAATAGGAAAAAATTTTCGTTTTCATGATTTTCAGCAGATGATTGTGGATAAGTACTTTGTCATCCACCACAAATTTACTTAAAGTTACCCCCCTTTCTAGATGAAATTACGCTTCTTTGCTTTAGACAGCAATTTCTCATGAGCCAACATTACGACTTTATTATATGGAAAGATCCTCTCTAAGGTATCAGGATAAGGAACACCTTGTATAAAAAGGTTTTTGAAAGGCCTTCCAAAATAAAGAAAATCCGTAAAAAAACGGTACTGCTATGAATTATTTTATTTAACCATCCCTGAATGTCAGCCAGGATCGTTGCCCATTTACCATGACGTGAATAACAATGGGTGCAATACCTTCCCTATTTCACGATTCAGTCATTCGGTAGGATTACAATACACAAAAATGTCGGCTTTAGCATCCCGCAGATTACTTATTAAGTTGACTTCCATTGTCACATAGGATCATCTGAAGTTTACCAACTTCTACGAAACATTTTTGTTGAAGACAGCGCAAAATGGCCGTAGTAGTAGTTATTCTCAATGCTAAATGCATCTATCACCACTAAAAGCTGGGTTGTATCCCCACGTCCAATCGGGAGTGGCCTCATTAAGTCCATATATGTTATTTGCTTAATACTGTTTGATATATGCATTTCTTCCGGTAAATGTTGAGTTATTTTAGATTAGGTGTGCAATTAGGCAGGTGTGCAATTTAGATAACTAGTGGCATCTGTGAGTCGGAGAATACCTCGAAAAGTGTCACCAATTCAGAGCCTAAGGAGACTATCCCCCCCCTCGTTTTCGAGGATGCCGCGGTGGTCTAAACTCTTTTCGAGTTAACCCCACCGCCCCAAACAGCCAAAGACCATCCCCGAAAGGGATTAACGCGGATACGCCGTCTCACACCGACAAATCCCACCCCATAAACGGTCAAAAACAACCCCCGAAAGGGGTGAAACGTGGATACGCCATCTCATACTGACTTAACTTGCGTCACCCCCCGTTTTCGAGGATGCTGAACACGATGGTGATGCTGGATCTTCTCCCCGAAGCACCCCTCAAACGGCCAAAAACTACCCCTTTGATACCCGGTTTTACGAAAGAATTACATTCAAAAGTACGCGGGCTCGCGGCAGCGAAGAGTACACATCATCCCGCGCAGCATATCTGCGCCTCCACTTTTACTGTAGCTGGACCACCTGGAATCACCATCCGGTGTGTATTCAATGATTCATTTTCTCTTATCCGGTGCACTTCATAGAACCGGCCGTTTGAGGGGTTAGTTTGCTTCGGGGAGAAGATCCAGTATCACCATCGTGTTCAGTATCCTCGAAAGGGGGGGGGGGTGGTGGTGACGCAGGTTTAGCCGGTATGGGACGGCGTATCCACGTTTCACCCCTTTCGGGGTTAACTCGGAAAGAGTTTAAATCACCGTTATCGTGCAGCATTCTCGAAAACGGAGGGGGAGCATAGTCTCGTTAGACTCTGAATTGGTGACATGTATGTCCGACTTACAGAAGCCACTAAACCTACTAAAACATAGATTCGTTGGTTAATAAAGATTGAGGTAAGACTGGTAAACCTTTTTATTTTTAGAGAGTTATTAAATAATCAACTAAAAAAAATGTACGAAGCAAACATACGATCAACAGCCAGGTAAGTATTATCAGCAGCGCAATGTTCATAAAATTATATCTACCATGGAAATACTGAGTATTCCTTATCACAAGAACAGTTTTGTTTAAAATATCTTTTCGTAAGACCCTGTCTTCGGTTTATTCGAGAAATAACGTTTTCTTGGGCTGTAACCTCAAATAAATGAGGGAAATCCAGCAACTGATCAAAGATACTTTCCAAGGGTTCATATTCAATACTGAAATAATGAGTTAGTGAAAATAGCTTTGCCAAGGCTGTTCGCCTAACAGGAAACCGCGACAGATGGTGTGATGCTATCAGACGTGTCATACAGCAAAGAGAGGCCAACTAGAGTAATTCATGGATCACAAAACGTCCACCAAAATTACTTCCACATTCAGTGGAAGTATAGTAAATAGCAGTTCTACCGATACTGGTTCATTGTTTATTTACAATGATTATAATTACTTTATTATATATTTGTTTATTTACATTTCATTTCTTATATCTTATTTATTAATAATAATTTAACGTTACACAACTTGCGTAGCATATTGAAATTTTAAATGCAATTTCGTAAAAAGAAATTTACTTTCGTAACAACGTAAACGGCGATATTTTAAGTTTGAGCAAAAAAAGAAAATTTTGTCTGTTGGTCGATCTGTCTGTGTCTGTAACATTTTTGTGAACATGATTACTCTGGAACCGTTTAAGATATTGACTTGAAATTTGGTAGATGTATGTATTTTCACGAGATCTGGAACTAGATTAAGAATTTTGAGCGTATTCCGTTGAAGGGTTGGGGAATAAATTGGGGTAAATGGAGGTAAATAGGTAAATCAAGAGTCCATAAAAATGGCATTTAGTATGTACAAGAGAAGCTAAGGTCTCAAAAAACTCTTACCACCCCCCACTCCATTGTTAAAGAGAGTGAAAAAAGAATTCTAATTTAATGTGTGGAGAAGAACCAAAGACCTCAAATTTTTGTTTACTTCATTCACCCCCACTAGCACCCCTCATCATCTCCACCCAATATGGGATATGTCTTATGTCTATATTTTAAATATTATATTATTAAAGTTCCATAAACAATTATTTCCACAGAGAGGAGAGCAAATAATATAGTATAGTGGTATAGTAGTCAACATTTTTTTCGTTGTTACAGACTTAGATAGAAAATCTGGATATAGAAGTAGTGATTCCTTGGGCAGCGGTTTTTTAAATTACCTCTGGTATAAGTTTTTCATCTAAAGATATGGATTAATATAAGTCGAGGGTGTTCTAAAACGTCTTTTCGCACAAATATTTTTCCTAGCAAATTAATAATAAAGATATCCATCTGATTAAGCACTAGTTTATCGATGTTCAATTAGTTAAATTAACTGACAGCTAATTTAGCTAGCTGAGCATTGATAAACCAGTCCTGAATAAAATGGAGATAATAACTGTCTCAAACAATAAAAACATAATTAATTACATTCTTACATATTAAATAAGGTATTATCCCAATAATTATTTCGATAAGGTCATTAATTAAGTATAGAACTGCCTGGGGCACATTTTCCACAGAAATTCGAATGTCTACAATTATAAAAATAAGTGGCTCATGAGAAATTATACATGTAAATATAATACCACAAGCTATGGGGCCCGTATGTTGATGCAGAATAACAGTTTGGATGAGTAAACATTAAACACGTCAATAATAATAATAAGATTTCAGGAAGAGGTCTTTGCCTCTGACCAATCAACGTTTATAAAGCTTTTATTATGAGACATAAAAGCTTTATGTGGTATTATTTATTTCTTATTACTTTATATATATAAAAACCCGTAAACTATGTGGATGTAACCCACAAAAGGTGTGAACTTATATAGTTATTGTAAGGTGCTAGTTTTTATTCACATTCCATCGTGTTGTGCTAAGTAATGATTAAAACAGAATTAGTTATCTTTTAATGAAGTGCACTTAATACAAAATAAATCAAATAATTCACAAATTATTAAGTTTTTTAATAGTACAGGTAAATTGAATTTCAATAAGGAAATAGCGGAGGTAATTATTTTTAAAGGTTGTTTTATCCCACTCTGTTAAAAACAGATATTTAGGCTGCAAATAAGGCCCTAGTCATATTTTCGACAGACGCAATGGCTTTCGAGCAATAAGCAATCAACCCTTTGGTGTACAATTTCAGTCCTATACGATATGTTCGTAGGCATAATTTTGACAAAAATATGCTAACCGCTGACAATGTTTTTCATAAACATTAAAGCCTAAGGAACAATTTAAGACATATCCTAAAAAAAAATTGGCTGCACTTTCAAAATGGCGTCCGTTTAAAAAAAATTGTAAATATGGTTTTTGTCACTTAACACAAAAACTAAAAAAGATGGAGAAAAACTTTCTGTACAAAAACAAACGGGAATACAACTTTCTACCATTTTGTTCTTATATAATATTTGGATAGGAGTTACCATTTTCCAGATACCATTGTTACCGTTTTCGAAATAAATGTCTGCAAATTATAATATTATTATTAGGTATTATTATTAATTTTTTGTAGTTTATTTTATTTTTTGTTATGTTAATAATATAAAGTTATATTATACGCCTTACAATAATTGTCACAGTTATTTCCTCTAAGTGATTTACCGATATCTGAATTTCCATGTTTTATTAATTTTGGACTCATTTATCTGGAAAATGGTAACTCCTATCAAAATATTGTATAGAAACAAAATTGTAGAAAATTTAATGCACGTTGTTTTTTGTGAAAAAAAAAGTTTTTGTCTATCTTTTTTAGTATTTGTGTTAAATGACAAAAACAACATTGGCAACAATTTTTTAATATATGGCCGCCATTTTGAAAGTACAGCCAGTTTTTTTAGGTCATGTCTTAAATTGTTCCTTAGGCTTTAATCCCCCAAGGTTCGGGGGGGGGGGTGCACGTACAACTAGGGAGGGCTCCCCGACTAAGGCACAAGTTGCTGTATATAGGGAACATTATTTGTAGCAAATTTTATATAGAATATTATCACTTAGCGTAAAGTTTTCTGCATTGGGAACTCTTTTGTTTCTTATAAGTATAAGTTGTTTCTTATAAGTAATAGCATGTATAATCCCCAGAGCAAGCAAAATATTATAATTTATATCCTCTGTTCGCCGATTTTAAGTCTAATATAAATGGACTAATAATATATAATTTTTGTCATAAAGTACAAGTTACTTAAAATTTGCTTGTTGCAGGATATTATTACATTTATAGCCTACTTTGCATAAAAATTAGAGATAAAGCATAGAAATAATTCCTGGATGCGACGTTTCCTAGTATCTCATCTCAAGGATACAAAGATGTTCCAGCACTTGCGTATTTCGTCAAAAGTGAGTAAGCGGAATCCAAAATAGATTCGTGGACTACCGTAACGTTTTTGATAATGTGGAATGGTATCAACTATGAGCTGTATTATTAGAAATCAGATATTTATTATTCGTTGAATGTATGAAGAAAAATTTGCTTTCGTTCTATCACCAATCCTCTTTAACTTCTAGAACACGTGATTCGACGTATCCTCATTGACTGACAAGGTAGAGCGGTTATGGGCGAACTAAAATTTCTAACTTGAGATTTATAAATGACACCACCTTACTTGCAGCAAACGAAGATGAGCTCACACACCTATTGGGCAATTTTTAAATAATAAGCTCTGAGTTCGGTTTGAGTATAAACTACAACTAAACGAAAATTATGATTACAGACCGAGCAAAATGAAAACCAGCCTAGCACGTTAAAGATAAGTAATTGTTAGGTGGCAAACAAGAAGGTTTACCTTGGAACCCTTGCGGACAACACCAGAAATTGTGACATATTGGATTCTTGCCAGTTGAGCAATAGGGCGTAACAAAAATACCACGAAGCGCACGAAGATCAAACTTGCTAACGCTCCATCTTTTCCTCCATCTTTCTTTGCGCTTTGGAGACAAACCATTCGGGAAACAGGCAGACAACGTGTTGATGCTTCCGAAATGTAGGTCTGAAAGCGTTTGCTACGAATTCCCTAGATAAACCATTGCACCAACAGCTGAATTCTCCAGGGAATACATTGCCCAAAGCGAATCTCCAGCATTTATTCTCCCGTATCCTCTTATTTTTGGCCACATCAACCGGAGAGAGAACAATAATAGAATGGTCCATGAACAACCAGAGGGCAAGAGGCGAAGAGGACGATCTCCAAAATGTTGGGCTGATGTCACCAAGGAGCTGATGGGAAAGAGCTTCAGTGGGGTTGTGTGTCTAACATGCAGCAGTGACAGATGGCATGAGGCTGTCGAAGGTACTATACGGCAGAGGGTGATGATTCCTCTAAAACCCCTCAAACGTGACAAAAAACTTCACTTAGCGGGGAGATTTAGAACAGATCGCACGAATTCGCTGTGTTCCTTTAGTATCACCAAACTCAAAATACACGGTTACTAGGAAAAAGAGAAACACTTTTTAATACTTTATTAATCCAAAAGTAATAAATTTATCATTAATCCGTTTACACTGTTCATTTAATAGTCATTCTTAAAATTTACTTTGTAACTAGAAAGTATTCAATATGTGCTTCTTGTGCTAACGGCAAGTATCAAGGCGGTAGTTTAGTTCATTCCAAACATATTTGCTTTGACACTTTCCACAGCTATCACAATGGGTTGTCTCAACTCAGCTAAATCATTAAGAGGCGAAGAGAAATAAACCGTTACCATAAACCCTTTCACAAATCTCCAAAGAAGAAAGTTGCACGATGTAAGATTGAGGTCCTTGGTGGTCACCGCTCGAGGGAGCGGTTGACGTCTGGTGCACGGCCAGTCCAGCTCTGTGGAAGTGTTACGTCCAGATATTTTCTAACAGTTAGTTGCGAGGGAGGCGGTACTCCACCACGTTGGAAGGTGCAATTCCTCCGTCCTCATGCAGTTGAGGTGGTGATATTATTATGTAGTTCCTGTTACTGTATTTTATTTCATCACCTTCCTACGGAATACCGCACAGAACACATTGACTTTCAGAGAATTTCTCATATGCTCCACTACTCTCGGACGTTCAGTCCCCCAAATTCGGACATGTTTATTCACTTTGCCACACTTACGTGAAAAGTTGACTCGCCACTAAAAATTATCCAATCGTAAAAACCGTTATCTTCTTCGTGTACATTTCAAAGCAGAAATGTCGGCTTTCATTTTTTCACCTTAACATATACGCTGAAGTAACTGAAATTTGTAAGGCGTCATTTTCAGTCGCTTACGTAAAATTTCCCAGACAGTTTGTAGTGGAATTTGTAGTTCCAAACTTTCACGTGTTGTTAATTTTTGTGGTCTTCATTGGTAAGCAGCACGAACACGATCCACTATTTCTTCTGACAAGTGAGGTCTTTCCGGACTTTTGCCTTTACATAAACACTCTGTCGTTTAATTTCTTTGTAAGAATCGTAGATTGACTGTCTAGTAGATAGTGGTTTTCTAAAACGTGTTCAAAATAATGTTGAAAATACCAGTTATGAGGTTCGTTTTGGTAAATTTAAGCACAGAATATGATTTTTTCCACAGCGTTTGCAGCCAACTTAGCTATTATGTTTGCGGAGTACTACCAACTATCTTATTAAAATATCTACAGTTCTGCAACCTTATAGCGCAAGATGCATGTCGATATTACTGATAATCCTTGTTTTATAAAACATTAAAAGCGTACATTTCTTTTGTAGTAACCCTGTACAATGGCAAGAGGGTGACATAAGAGAAATGCTGCGAGAAAGTGATACGTGAGCAATTTGCATCAGCATTTGAAGTAATTTCAGAAGAATTTACTGATTTTTTTATTGCAATTTTCACATCCTACCACACAAAAATAGCTATTTGATAACTTCGTCAAATTTAAGCAGTGATCGACAACGTGTGAAGGGAATGAGTATTGTATACACTAGCTGTTAGGGCTGCGACACCTGAACTACGCAGAAGCCTATAAATTACCAATTTCTAGAAAAAGCATTCAAAAAGTAATTATTGATCTGAGTGGGGATCATTTGTTTATAGTATATATGGTACAGTAAACCGTTTTACTTTGTTTGGTGTCGAATTTTCATGGTACTTGTTCGCTTAATTTTATCAGAGAGAACATTGCTCTAGCATTTTTAAGAATAATATTTTTGGCAGGGATTTCATATTAATATAATTAATCACAATCTTCAACATTTTTGAACGCATTCATATGCAAAGCAATATATTGCGATTTAATATCAATTTTGCGGGCTGTTTGAAGTTGAGCATATCATTAGAAGACTATATCCTGGTTATAGGCTTAAGATTCATTAGAATAATAAATTAATGTCATACTAACGATGCGATTCCGTATGGGAAGAGGCATTGCACAACCAAATAACAAGCATATCTAATGTGGTATTTCAGCTTAAAGCTAAAGAACATTCTAATCAAAATTTGTGCTCATACCACGGGAGCTAATGTAGTATTCTTGTTCTATTCAATAAATGCATATTTAAAATAGCAATGAAGCAAGTTAATCCAATTAAGTGAAATAATTAAGGTGCGCGTGCAAAATAAATCCCAGAGTACGGTGCAAATGGGCATGAAAGCGGCCATTATAACGCCTGTTTATCAGAGAACCGTGTAGATGTCGGAAATGTAAGTTTAGTGAGTGTAGTCAGCAGCCCGTGAAGAATATCATGCTATTTACACTATTACTCGGTTTTTATGTTATTTAATTACCGCCTTCTTCTCCACTCGACGTGCATGAGCCTTTGTTTCCACGATTATGCCAGTTATTTAACTCTATGGGTCTCTGATAAGACCACCATACACGGCCTGATTTCAATTATTTCAAGAATTTGTTATGTAAACGCGTGTCTTGGAGGATTATTCGAAATGCAGTTTGCTGCCTGGGGCTGTAGGAATTTATTTCTGACTTGAAACCTTCGTGCCTACCAAGTTTCATGATGTATTATATTTTTTACAGGACAGATGTTATAAATATTTAGTAAGTTTAGCGATAATTATTCTGGTTTAGTTGGGTATCTACGTCCTTTAAATCGACAAGGCGTGGGGAGGGGGGGCGACTAAAGTGTATAGAAATACAAAAATCTGATTGTTATCTAGAAGAGTGACTGCAAAATAAATCGGAAATTCGCCTCTTTTTGCCTAGTGTATTGCGAGCGAAGGAAAAATACAAATTTGAACCCATTGGTGTCAAATTAATCTTCTAAGGAAATCATATCTTTTCCTTCTGCGAAAAAACGCAAAACTCACACTTATAAAGGTTGAGAACATTTAAACAATAATAGATATTTAAAAAAATAAAACGATTATTATAACTCTGATTTTAATAATAATTGCAACAAAATAATGCTTGAGTAACGAACCTGAACTCACTGCACTATGCGCAATAGAAAACCATCCTTAACGAGGGGGTCGAAAATCAATAACTACGAAAAACTGTGAAAAATAAGCATCTGGACTAAAAAGGGACCCTTATATTTTAATATGCTTATTTTTCACAGTTTTTCGTAGTTACTGATTTTTAACTTCCTCTATTGAGCATAGTGCAGTACAGTTCATGTTCGTTACTCAAGCATTATTTTGTTGCAATTATTATTAAAATCAGAGTTATAATAACTGTTTTATTGTTTTAAATATTTTTTATATTATGTTCCTTAATGACGTGCTAATATTTCAGGGTGTAATTTCTTAAGTCATTTTATGAAGAAAAGTGCATGTGAACATATGTCCGCGACGGCTTAAATTTTTTGCTACAGGGTTATGTGAATCCCTTTAACAAACTTCCAAATAATATTAAAAACATGTCTTACTTAAAGCACTTCAATAAGGAAGCAAAAGATCTCATACTCAATTTGTGTGTTTACAACATAGGCGAATTCACGCAAACTATGGTCTAAATTTAATTACCTACGTCAGTCACTCCGTCTAGTTGGTCACCTTTTCTATTTACCTATGTACTCGTGTCTTAAATGTCATGTCATACTTTGACGTCCAGCTGTACCAGCAGCTACATATACAAATCTTTATATTGTTTGTCTGTATTTTTTTACTTATATTCTACTAGTCTTATAATACCCTGTGTATTCTTGTGGACAATAAATATTTAATTATTTATTTATTTATTGAATCTTTTTTTTTATCGTTATTTTTTAATATCTCAAAAAGGACCTTACATATTATTTTCAATTTTGGTATATGTAAATAAGATATAAAACGACACATTTTAATTAGAAGAAATATTTTATCGCTCCACCAGTCGCGTCCCTGCGAACATGTCCTCTGATATGTTTTACCAAAAAGTGGTACGCCACTGATATTTTTCCATGTGGATATTTTTCTGATTAGCCTAGTCAATTCTACATGAAAACGATCTCTTGCGTTTTTCTCGTCAGTCGCACAGTTCTTGATTAAAGCAATTAAATTCAAGTTGAAACTAATTGTTATTAACATTAATAATGATAAATTTTGTTTCATAAAAATTATTGGAAATGGCCACCTTCACTTAATAGGCATACTTCCGCCCGTCTTCGCATCGAATTACGCACTCGTTTAAATATCCCCGGCGTATTCCGTATTGTTTCACACGAGGCAACTATTCGCTCTCTTAAGTCTTCGAAAGTGTTAATGGCAGTTTTATATAAACAGGATCTCCATCGTGCGTGTACCACATTTGATTCCTTAACGCAATTGGTACGTCTTCAAGTAACACAAGTAGTTCTTCTTGGACAAAATGTAGGTAAGATTGCCCATTGAGGCGTCTTGGCACAAAAAAGGGCCTAGGAGATTATTACCAATAAATCCTACCCATGCATTAACCGAAAATTGCTCTTGGAAATGCGTTTCAATTATAGCATGGGGGTTTTCATCAAAATTTTGAATAGCATTCCTAGAAAAATTTGCTTTGTTTGTGAACATAATTTGTGACTCAAACTGCGGATTTAGTGTAACATTCTGAAGGTGCCACTGACAGAAGTTCACACGGTGTGGAAAATCCCTGGAAAGTAATGCTTGTACTCATAGAATACGGTACGAAAACACCAAAAAACAACCAAAATTTGTCAAACAATTTGATGACAAATATTCAGAGCTCTAGCAATCCTCCTCGTACTCATCTCATGAAGTTTGTCGACTTCCTGTAGCACCGCTTCGTCAATTTCAGGTGTTTTGACAGTTCGAGGTCTTCCGAAGTACCTTTTTGGAAACTACCAGTTTCACAAAGACGGCGATGAATAGTCGAAAAGAATCGGCTATCTGGCAAGGTACGATTAGGATATCTTTCTTGATATATACTTCTGGCTTTTGTTGCACTACCGTCTGCGAGATCATATATGCAATTCATTATCGCCATTTCCGTATTCGTATAATTCACCATATTTACTGAGTGAGATATTCGAATAAGAACAGGGAAAAAATAAAATAAATTCAATGAAACATTAAAAATCGAAGAAATATACGATGAGATGGTTTTGAACACCAGCAACTTATTTTATGTAAACAAATATTCTTTTGATTATTCCAGGAGAACTAGATTTATTTGTTCAAAAATTATTATTAGTCAATACTGCTAAATGAAGCAGTTTGAATTTAATTGTTTTAATCAAGAACTATGAGTCTGGCGAGAAAAAGGCAAAAGACCATTTTCATGTAGAATTGACCAGGATAATCAGAAAAAATATCCACATGGAAAAATGTCAGCGGCGAACCACTTTTTTGGTAAAAAATATCAGAGGATATATTATAACAATTTAGCAAAACCGCAAAATGTTATTCGCGTAAAAATCGTATAATCGTTCTTATAATGCATTTGAATCTTACGGTGTTTATTATGTGTAAACAGTTATCCAGAGCTGGGCAGAGTATCGCACTAAAGTACTCACGAGTACTTCACAACAAGTACCTTCAAAAAGTACTCGTGAAAACTTGAGTACGAGTACTTTTTTTGAAGTACTCTAAAAAATGAATACTTTTGCAAAATTTGGAGAGTACTCTTCTAAAAATGAGTAACGAGTACGAGTACTTCGAAAGATACCAAATTGAAATAGGTAATAGACAAAAGATTAGAATACCACTTACACAACTATCAGTAAATAAAAGTGCATTTTAATTGCATTTTTAATAATAATAATTATAATAATAATAATAATAATAATAATAATAATAATAATAATAATAATAATAATAAGAAGGCCATTATCCTCGGCTCATTACGTCTACTCAGGGCACACGATTCTCGGACCCAGTAGTCACTCACCCCACGGACGTGGGGAGTGGCTGCCGGTACTACCAGCTCCCCTCTGTGAGTGTCGGAGCCACAGAGTATAAAGGGTGACTGGCTTTTATATATATATATATATATATATATATATATATATATAATAATAATAATAATAATATGTCCGGTTTACGAACGGATATATAAGCAACGAGGGTCGAAGAGAGGTATCGCTGGCTGCAAGGAGAACCTGTTGATTGACAGATGTGTCACACAGGACTCCGTGCAGTATAAGCGGAACCTCTCCATGGCTGGATCGACTATCGCAAGGCATTTGATATGACATCGCATGAGCTTATTGTTCACTTCCTCCAATGTCTTGCGGTACCCGGTCACGTAGTGAGATGCATCGAAGAACTGATGCCGCTCTGGAGGACTCGCTTTACTATTACATCGGGTAATGATAGAGTCCAGACGGAGTCGGTAACTTTCAGAAGGGGAGTATTTCAGGGAGACTCCCTCAGCCCCCTTCTGTTTTGCATCTCACTACTG
Source organism: Rutpela maculata (assembly GCA_936432065.2). Lineage (NCBI taxonomy): Eukaryota > Metazoa > Arthropoda > Insecta > Coleoptera > Cerambycidae > Rutpela > Rutpela maculata. The sequence continues at coordinate 125,616,407 of OW386285.2, forward strand.
CCATTATCCGTTTCCTGCCATTATCCGGAAAACCCGTGGATACAACTGCGATAGGAGGCATAAGGTCACCCACCTGTTCTACATGGATGACCTTAAACTTTATGCCTCCGGAGAGAGGGACCTACACCAGTCCCTCAGGGTGGTACAGGAGTACACGCAGGCTGTCGGCATGGAGTTCGGGCTGGACAAATGCGCACTGGTCCATCTCAAGAGAGGACGATACGGGAACTACGGAGAGGACGATACGGGAACTACGGAGAGGACGCGCAGCTCGTGGACGGAAGCATCTTACATCATCTAGATGCCGGAGAGTCGCACACTTACTTGGGTGTCGAGCAACGCTCCACCCAAGAAGTGAGTGTAGTGGAAAACGCTCTCCGCGGCAAGTATCAGCACCGACTCCGACAGATCTGGTCTTCAGAACTGTCGGGGAAGAACAAGGTGTCTGCTACCAATATGCTTGCCGTTCCGATCCTTCTCTACTCCTTTGGGGTAGTGAAATGGACTCGAGAAGAGTTGCGTCAACTCGACGTAGGAACCCGCAAGAAGATGCATCTCAATAGAAGCCTGCATCCTGAATCGTCCGTTCCACGGCTATACCTCCCGCGACATCGGGGAGGCCGTGGACTCTTGAGTTTGGAGAGTCTCCATAATAGGATTGTTCTGAATGGAGCCTGTATGTTCATCAGGAGTTCGGATCCCCTGCTCTGCATGGTCCGGGACCATGAAAATGCAGGGGTAGGGGCCTTTTTGTTTAAAGCAGCACAGAGAGCAGCCGATGAACTTGGTCTCTTCTTCGACGTCGAGCGGGTAAATCCCGACTCTGTCACCGAGTTGGAACCTGCTCGACGAAAAGCCCAAATAAAAGCTGCAGAACACAATATCTTTCTGCAGCTTCACACGAATAAGCCAATGCATGTAGTTTTCTATAAAAATATACAAAACCTTGGCTTATCCGAAAGGCCTTCTTAAGGTCAGCCGGGCTGAAGTCTGAGACCGAGGGATTCATAATGGCTTGCCAGGACGGTGTATATAATACCCTCGTCTATCGAAGTCGTGTCATGAGTATAGAGGTCCCTGATGTCAGCTGCAGGCCTGCCGCAGGGCGCCAGAGACTCTGATGCACTTGTTGTCGGCTTGTCCGACATATGCAGTCTCGGCCTATATCCAGAGGCCCGACAGAGCATTACGAGTGATTTATTACCATCTAAGGCACTCGTATGGGATAGACGAAACACCAGTGCTGCCTTACGCTCCGGGGGATATTGAGTCCGTTGTGGGAAATGAGAAGTGTCTAATTTATTGGAACTACTCTTTTCCCACCGTCAGGCAAATACAAGCCAACAAGCCTGACGTAGTACTCCTCGACCACCAGCTCAAGACAATGTTTGTCGTGGAGTTCTCGGCACCCGCGGAGAACAACATTGTCTCGAAGGAGGGGGAAAAACGGACAAAATATCTAGATTTGCTCTTCGAACTCCGCAGACTCTATCCAGACCATACTATCAAGATAGTGGTACTGATTATAGAAGCCCTCGGTGGAACGAGACACACACTGCTTTCGGAACTTAAGATCATACCGGCATGCCGAAATTCGGCAGAGGTCTTAGCCGGCAGAATGCAGAAGGCCGTCATCCTCGGTTCATTACGTCTGCTCAGGGCACACGATTCTCGGACCCAGTAGTCACTTTCCCCACGGGTGTGGGGAGTGGCTGCCGGTACTACCAGCTCCCCTCTGTGAGGGTCGGAGCCACAGAGAAGTGACTGGGTTTTAACAAAATAATAATAATAATAATAATAATAATTAATATAAGATCTTTATTGGTCATACAAGTAAACAATACAAATATAACTAAAAGGCCATCGACCGAGGTCCATTACATTATTTAATATTTATTGCAAAAATTAAATATAGTGAAAAGTAAGATCAATTTCAGTGTAAAAAAACGTGTCATAATACAATTTTAAAAAAAAGAATATAGTATAGTATATAAAGTATAGAGTATATGATGATTGAAGGCAAAAATACAAATAGGGAAATATAAAAAAGAAAGTGTTTAATTAGCTACTTGTAAGGAAATCAAAATGTCTTAAATGGTTCTCTCGGGAAAACGACACCTTGGCCTCTGAACTGTTCGTGATTTCAGGAGAGGATTTTTAATCTCTAAATTTTGAGGACTTCGTGTGAATCTCTGGGAAAGCATATTTACTCTCTCCTGGATAGGATTGACTTTCAACTTGGTATAAAGATAATTATTAGAAGGCTTGTGGAGTGGATTCCTCGGATGGCGCATTTTCGTAATTGGTCTCAAAGCGGAGGTTTCAGCAACTTGGATGTTTTTTGTGATTTACGGCAGTTCAGGTGTAAAGTATGTCCATAATCTAAAAGAGGCCGGCAAATGGATTTATATATTTTGGCTGCATTTTTAATTAACTGTTAATTAAAAAATCAGCAACGCCATAATGACTGAAGTAGTTTTTCCAGCTTTTTATTATGACGTCTTTACACTTTTCAACTTCAGTCACACCGTATGATCATATAAAAATTTCTGCCACCAGCTCCTTAGCTATAACGTGATACATGAATCACCACAACTTTATGATTTTTTTTTGTCAATTCTTATTAAAAAAATCCTCATTTATTGTTACAAATCTGAAGAACTACAAAAGTTAACAAAGCCTAAAGCACCAACTTACCACTCCGTGATATAGTTTCACGCGTCAAAAGCTCACATCTCACCGCCTGACTGACACTGACTGCCCTGCACACTTGTATGGAAAAAGACAAGCTGAGACTTGCCTGTGTTGCACGTCGGTACTCGTACTCGTTACTCGTCAGTTGTTGCCACCAAAAGTACTCGAGTACCTAATAATGTAAAGTACTTGAGAATTTCGAGTACAGAGTGCCATCAAAATAAAAGTACTCGCGAGTACTTGTTACTAAGTACTTTGGGTACTCAGTACAGTTACCAGTACAATTTACTCGAGTACTGCCCAGCTCTGCAGTTATCTGATCTAAATAAAATATTTAAATTTATTTTCTATAATCTCGGTTTCATAATTAATAACGGAATTTAAACACAATCATTTGTGCCCCTTTTCAATAAACTAATTCCTTGCGAAGCAACAATTATTCTGCCTCGAATGTAATATATGTATATTTCGAGCAGGCTTAGTTAAGTCACTGGTTGGTATCAGTGACTAGTTTTTGCGGTTAATCTAAACAGCAACAAAACGATATATCGAATCCAAAAACGTTCTTGATCTTTAAACTTCATTTGTTGTCGCTACACTATCTATCTATCTTTATCTATCTTTAATAATAGAAAAAATTCTCGTTTACTATATTTTACAATGCTTTCTCGTATTTTTGTAGGACATGTACTAGTTTACATGTTTTTTATTAAAAGAAATGGCATGGTAAAGTCATTTTGCTTCATACAGTAAACACGAATAATACTTCAAGGGCATATTCAGAAAATGTAAGAAATATATATCTCATAATGCATAACAGCATACGAGATACTGAGTGAGAAATAAAAAAATATGTATTTTCGTGTTTTCCAAGCTGTGGCAAAAATGTGCTTTTTCTCAAATTACAATTTAATAGGCGAACTTAAAATTCGAATAGTGAAATTCATATAAGAATATCTTTTTTGAAGCTCCTACCTTTGAAATTCATTCTAGCGGGCGCTAGATTCCCTACTAGTTGGACAGAATACTGTAATTTACTTGTCAAGGTTTAATTTGTCAATTTGGTATCAATATCAATAATTACTAGAGTTGAAACTGGTCAACAAACTATTCAATATTTGGATAAGGTAAAAAAATCATATCCAAGACAAAAATTCTTTAAGAAATACAAAAACATTAGAAGATTTCACAACACAATAAATACGTAAAATATAAACTTGATTTATGTGTATAATCCTAGCAAAATGATTACTAAATTAGTAAATGATATATGTGTTAAGATCAAGGACCGATTTCCATAAGACCAATGGCCTTAAAAAACTATCAAAAATTCGTTGTGGATACCGTCAAATCGCGAGTTAATAATTTCATTTTCTAGACGTTTTACAATTACCAGAATGCGTACTGGACATTTCATAAGTGTCATAATGCGAAATCGTAATACGTATTTAAGGAACTAGGTCATAATATAGAACCTTATTGACGAGCCTTGCTTACGACCTAATTACACGAAAAGCTTTATATTCGACTGCTAAAGCCTAATTATCGAAAAAAAAAATCTATTTTATGATTTGAGGTTTTACAATGACGAAAAGAAATTTGACATATTTTTGTCATAGAAAATTTGATATCTTGATATCTCAAAATGTGCTGTTGCTGCTGCTAGTAGCTGGAGTGAATATACAGGTCTACAAAAAAAAAGGTCTGGTCCTAAAGTTCTCATCTAAATTTTCTGAAGTATTTTGAAGCGCTGAAGCCAATTTTGGACACAAAAATATTTCTATCATGTCAGTTTCTCTCTACCAGCCCTTTATCCCTTAAAAATTTCAAAAAGAAGATCTCGTCCTGAGGTTCCGATCTAACTTTTCTGAAGTAGCTTCTTAAGATATTTTACAGATGCTGTAAGAATATTACTAAGGGGTGCTAAATACGTGTATAATTATTGTTTTGGCTTCTAAATGATAAAAAAGTTTTATAAACCTGTGCCTATTGTGGGTATATAGTGGTTGCATAGATTCTGAGGGAACGTTCCCAGACCTTAATTACAAAGCTATTATTCTTATACAATGGTGATATAGACGTTCCTATAAATATTATAAATTAATTGGTGTTAGTTGGGACTACCCCTTTCACTGAAGTAAAAATTGCATTATCCTATTTAAAACGATTTTTTTACAATTTTCTGTTGCCATTAAATTTTGGTTGTAAATATATACCTATTACCCATCGGGATTGCCATTGTCAAAGCTGGAGACCGAACCCGATAGATAGAGTGACCAGCATGCTCGCCACACAATACGCTCCAGCTCACTGTGTAACATGGTGTAATACAGTAATGTTTACAATTATAGGTTTAAAAGCATGTCCAGGCACCTAGGCTAATTTAATTCAAGTTTACCTTTTCGCCGAGCTGATAAAGTACAGAGTCATCAATATTTAAAATAACTTTTAATACATGTTATAGGAACTAAATCTTGTTGGGTAGCCAGTTTTGTATTTTGGGCATACCTAATTCAAATTTAATTAAAATCAAAAATGCTTCATTAAAAGATATTACATCAGGAGATATTCGCGGTTCCCAGCGCACAGCGGGGCTTTTCGTAGTTAGTAGTTTCAAAAATGCCTAGGGCCTATCAAAGTTGACCAATACAAATAATTTTTTTTTTAAATGTTCCTTAGAAAGTTTCTAAATGCTCCCTCACGAGCTTTGTTGAAAAAAAGTTACTCTGCATTAATAGAAGTTGGTTTACATTTTGATTATTGATGAAAAAAATTGCTTTTTTTCTTAAACCTCGGTGAAATTAATATTATAAGTAATAAGAAAACAAAATAAAGCTTTTTCAAAAAAGCCCGTGAAGGATCATTTACATATTTTCTAAGGAAAATTTAAAAAAAAAATAGTTGTATTGATCAACTTTGATAGGCTCTAGACGTTTTTAGGGCTACTAACTACGAAAGGCCCCAATGTGCAGAGCTCTGGTGTAAATGAATCTATATTATTCATGTTGTTTGTTAGCGATTTATCGCACAGGTTGAACTGGTAAATTGCTTAGACGTAGTCCACTAGTATGTCGATGTTGTATAATATTTTTTTTCATTTTCAACAGGTCCTAATTTCAAATTAGAAGAAGGAAACGTTTGTGGCTTGCATCTTTAATTCAAGTTTAAAATGTTTCCTTAAAATAGTAATACAATTCATCGGGAGATATTGATTACATATTATGTCTTGTCTATGCCCTTCATTTCCTTCATCGTCTATTTCGCAAATTGCATAAACATACAATCCACATATTAAAAATTATGTGCAACAAGTTTTAGTTTCTCCAACGGTAATCGCTGTTACTTGCAATTCGTGACTTGCTCTGTTGTATGTGATAGTTCTTCTTACTGTGAATGGAATGCTCATTTCCTGATTCTTCATCACAAATTTCGGACACAAAACTCTTCCAAATCCATGTCACTTTGTCACTTTCGATGAATATGTTATTCCTCTTCTATGCGGTACCTTAAACATTGCTTCGTGAGGAATTTCTCTTATTCCACTGTATAGTCATCGATTTATCATTACCCTGAATAAATCGCAGCCTTTTCACAATGTTTTCTTCAGTCTCAATTAACAAACACATATCTCAATAGATCTTTCTACAGACTCTTGACTTTGAGTATGCTGAGGTTGTTAACAGTTTGAGACATTTATATTTCTGTATGGTTTTTTATTCTGCAGTTCTCAAATCCTTTGGTTCTTGTAAACACACTAAATCACAATTTTATTTTTTTCATCCTCTTTAATAATTGGGTGGGGTCGTAATTGGGGTGGTAGTGAGGATGGCTGATGCCAAAAAAAAATTTGAGGCCCTTGGTTCTTGTGCATACATTAAATCCCAATTTTTATGGACGCTTACTTGCTTGCTTTACCGATTTACACCCATTTACCCCCAAGCCTTCAACGGAATAAGATCAAAATATAATCTAGTTCCAGATTTTGTTATAATACATACGTGCACCAAATTTCGAGTGAATATCGTAAACTGTTCTAGAGTAATCATACGCAAAAAAGAGTTATAGAACGACATATAGAACTTTTTTGGTCATACTTAAAATCTCGAGGTTTCATGACATTCTAAGCATATTTGAACAAAAAAAAATTTCTATTTTTTTTCACGATTACTAAACCAATCCACTATATGGTTGTTGAAGTAAAAACTAAGTAAAAGCACGGCGCGTTTAAACCGAGAAGTGACGTTTTTCTGAAATCGATCGGCAATGTCTACATTTTCGGCGCGATTTCAGATCGAAAAATGCACAATTTCAGTATTTTACTCCGATGCTGAGAAACTATCAGAAAACATATAAGAAAAGATCCGTTGCCAAGCAACGATCAACAAAACCGTACGGAAATGTTACTTTCCCGGCCTAGGCCGGGAAAGTTACATTCTCGTACGGTTTTTTATGTATATTTTAGACAGTAAATAAATACACACAGACAAACCAACTGACATTAAAATTGCATTTATTAGTATGCAGTTAGATTGTAATGAAGAAATGTTTGCATTAATACAAATTCCTTAATTTATAATAATATTGATTGTGATTTCAGAAAAAATAGTATGTGTACTTCGGCTTCGGTGTGAAAGCACATTCCCGGACTTCGATACTTGTTGTTTCGTCGTCCGGGAATGTATTACTTTCACACCTAAATACACAATATACTATTATTCTGCCCTCAATACACATCGTTCAGATTTCCCAAGGAACTATTATTGAATGCATGAATTTCTTGAATATGGCAATTACGTTTTCTTGCTATGGGCTTCATGCAAACTTTAGTTCTGAGAAAATGTCTAAAAACATAGAACACGTATTTCCATTATGTCATAAAGTATATTTGCCACGTTACCAGCAGTAGAGCCTATGTCAACATTAATACTCAACAACATAACAATCTTGAGACGCGTATTTTTCGTGGAACGTGCAGTGTTAATTACTTCAGAGAATTGACAGCATAAAAAGAGTCGAGATGTAATATTTCGAATTTCCCAGCTATACCTATGATCTGTGAAAATCTTTCCAATGGCTATACTACTGTCTTCTAAAAATATCTCTGTTCTAGGCATTTGCAAATTGAAAATAAAATGAATTTCATGTTTAAAAATTGCAATAAACTATTTTTACTAAGAAATTGTTGCGTTCATGTTTACCTTTTCTAATGAATATTAAAAAAAAAGTTGTGGTATAATTAACGATTAAGATTGTGTAAATCTTAGAGGATGAATGATCTTAAATGAAGAGGTCAAAATGAAATAGCTCTTTGTAAACCTATTGCTATTAAATCAAATTTAAACCGAACTTTGCGATTCGGGATTTACCATAGTGTATGTAACTTTTAAATGTATATAAGTACCTAGTTTTGTCTCTATTCAGCTATTCCTTTTAAAATTTTAGAAAAATTTAATGTAACATTTTCCACCAAATATAAAGTTGCGTGTATATTCCACTGGTCATCATTGTAATCCTTTTATTTCATTAAAACAAATACCATATAGACAACGGGTATTTTTATTGCATAAGTACGGGGAATTTATTTCATACTCATGCGAATATTTGCGGTTTATTTAAAGAAAACGAGCAGTATAAAGTTTATGGAGTTTTTATTACATGCAAGTAATGATGCATGCATATAAAAATTCCAGCTTATTAAAGTACATTATATTTTTTGGGATTTTGTCTAAAATACATTATACTTGTAAATAATTTGTTTCCTAGTAAGATCAGAATCAGCAAATGATAAAACTGTATGTCCTTTACTTATTTTATTACATAAAACAAAGGTTTCCCAAATTGAAAGTATATTAAGGCTCGGAACTACGCCAGTCGTACACGGTTATTGTTGGTAACTTAAAAAGATAAGTGCAATGGCATTGTCACCACCAGCCGCAATTTATATGTACAAGACTCGTACGAAATTAATATGACTTAGTCATTTTTCGTGTGTCGAAGCAGGAGCGCAATCAAGTTTTTAACATTTTTGTATGGTATTGGTGGTTTCATTATCGCCATTGATGAAATTGAAATGAGCGATTTCTATTACTACGGATCAATATAATAAATAGTGCTGAAGTCATTATCATGTGTTTTTAATCGGTAAACATTAAAGAGCAAATTACAGACAATTTCTTCCACAAACTTTTAGTGTATACTGGATGCCAACCAACACTTTTATGTACCTATAGGAGACCACTGTAAGTCAGTACAATCTAGTGGCTGGTGACTTTTTCGTATAGTAAAGCCATACTCCATTGATACGTACGGTACGTTTAGAGTAATAAACCGAAATAATTTTTTCTTGTAATTATTGATAGTAGAAAAAAAAATAAATTGTAACTATGTCAACATTTTGTATATAATTTTTTGAATTTCCTTATGCTGGAAAGTCTTCATGTAGCTTCGGAAAACAGGAAAACATGACAAATTAACTTACCACATTTCCGTAGATTTAGTGACTATAGATAATATAATTGTACAGGAATGACATTTAGTCCTTAGCTTTAACCGTTATTTTAATATGGTGTCTCAGTGGGACTTGTCTTTGACCTAGAGTTAAGGCTCCAGTAGAGGATTTTTGTTCATTCTTCCATATTATTACCTCCTCCGTTATGTGACATTTCCATAAAACGATCCCAGTACGATAAATAGCGATTAGGCGCCTTGTCTCATACGGTCATCTGCATACCGCATACGCCGACTCCTCCGTCTATCTTACACCAATCTGTGTCCCAGATAAGTTACTCTCTTTCCAGTTGTGGTTCTTGAGAGCTTGGGCGGAGTATATAAACATAATAGTGTAAATGAGCGCGGCCACATCAACACATGTAACCACATCCTTCTATACGAATTCTGATTTAGTCGAGGTACCTGCGATGAGCAAAGCGATATGTGATCTATCTTTATATCCATACACTAAATTGCTCTAGGCATTAGGCCAGTCTGATTTTTGCTAGCATGTCTTCATGCCGAGAACAGTGTAGCCTTAATCTGAGTACACTGTTTATGTGGATGGTTATTTTGACCGAGTAATGTAAATAACAGGTTATTCACAAGGAAGACAAGCCTCCTTGCTACGCAGCCTCAGGGCTAAGGCCAGGTAAAAAAATTGGTCCCAGAAAAAAATCCAGGCAACTTTCATTCAGTATTTTAGAAGTTTTATAAGTGTAACATGCAACTACAAACGTTAGAGTTGAAGTTATCAATGACAAGATGAAAAGCTCTACCTAATATTTAGTTTTGGCTACGGGCCTACTGGGTACGTTTGATGCTTGGAGTTCAGACCAAATTTTATCCTCTTTCAAAATAAGATTCCGAAAATGTGATGAAATGTGTTACCTTGCCTTGATTTACACAAGCACACAAAATTGAAAAAAAAACGTTTTTTACAGAGATCTAAATATCATATTCCCATGTATTTCGAACAGCTGAACACGATTGAGGTCCAAATTGAGAAATTTCGCACCATTTTTTTTTCAGAAATATCTGAGCGCTTATTCGCCTCAAGAAATGTCATGAGTACCTACCTACTTCTTTTTAACCGACCTCATATGGCTCGGCGGTAATTCTGTAGAAGAACTCTACACACTGCGTCTGAAGGGCGCGACACCAATTTATTTATTAAAGGGCGCCAGTCACGTTCTCCCTTGTTCGTATGTGGTTTTCTACTCCCACACAGGTTTTATTAATATTTTATGAGATGTTTGACAGACGAGAAAGGTAAGAACTGCACTTACCGTTGATTGCTAACGGCGCTCTGCCCAAAATTGGTTTCTCTCTTGATACACTTTATCTGGTTATTGAGTTATAAACTTGTGGGTGTCTGGAGACGCCCGATACTTAATTCCGGCCTCTTGAAGGATAAGATTTAAAATAGACCATTCAATCAGTAATACAACAGTTTGAAAAATACCATTTATTGATTCGATTCAGAATAAGTACAAATAAATAATATTATGCAATATTCTATCTAAGAGAATCTATATATTTCAATGAAACGCCTCCCCAAGTAGTGCAAGGATGAGTGAGGATTTTGGTCTCGCAACTACCATTTAACTGAGAGCGTGTAATAGCAATCTATTAGGTAAAAAGGTTTACACAACTTCCTCGGAAGTTTATGTGTACAGGACTGACTAAAAATAATGATATGAAAATATTTCACTTTTTCAAAATTTTCGTGACATACCAGCTCTCATATAGGTTCAATATAAGGGATGTGACACGACTTCGACTTCTAGCGACTTTTTTGCAAATGACATCTTATCTTACTTATGCAGAGGGCGGTTTTCTCTATAACTTTGCCATCTTTAAAGACCTGCATTCGATTTTGCTACCACAGCTTTCTGCCGATTTTCCAATGCACCCGTCCAACTGACGAGTCGCTGGATGAATCCAAATTTGTGTTATTCGAGAAACTGGCCTTTCCATTTTTGCTAATTTTAGACTAATAATTGCCTAAAGATGCTACGCGCTACATTTTTCGGTTTCTTCTTTTCAGTACGTCGCCTCGTTCATATTCATTCTTTTGAATGATATCCATAATGACTGTGTCTCCATTTTCATCATTTTTCGTGAAGCGATATAAAAGTTAAAAATATGAAAAATATTTTCAAAGTAACTTCTTAAAAAGTATATTATCTGCTTTTCTTTGTCCACAGAAGTCCAAATTTGGCGCACGTTTGAAAAAGTATAACATATATTTTTTTTCCTGAACCAAAAATGTACTTTTATTTTCGGTACACTTTTCCATGGCCATAATATACTTTCACTCTCATGGCCTGGACATAACATATTTTTCTAAGTGAAAAATTTTTGGGCACCACATGTTGTACCTTTTTTGTCCTCGCTTATTTATGCTCTAATAGTTTTTTAATAAATTTTAGTAAGTTGTAATTTTCTTCGACTTAGGTCGACTCTGGGATGTTCTACTACCAACTACCAATTTTAATGCAATTCTGATGGAATTTGAATATTTTATCACAAAATTAAACTTTATGAAATTAAATTATCACTAGCGACTTCCCCAAATTCTCGACTAATAAAATCTTTATATTTTTGCTCTTCTAGACGTAGCTTGATGAAATTAATAAGGGACCACCATCAAGCCATATGAAGTCGGTTAAAAAGAACTACTCATTACATTTGTTGAAACGTTTTAGCCCTCAGATATTTCTTATTTCGGACAAATTGGAGAGAAGTGCCCAAATACCATGTTTTTCGTGATTAAAAAAAAAATGATACGAAATTTCGCAATTTGGATCTCAAATTCGTGTTCAGCGGTCTCAGAAAGGGCTCAAAGGGGCGCTTGCTGTTCTTTACAATTTGAGACTATTTTAGCAATTCTTTTGTTAATGTGACCAAAAAAACGTTAACTTAGCCCCCCCACTTTCAAAAGTTAATAACTCGAAAACGAATACGGCGCTAGCTAATTATTTTGGGACGCGAAAGGTAGCAAAACAAGCGCAATCTTTACAAGATTCAAACAAAAGGGGGAGGCCAACTAAACTCACCTAAAAACTTATAGGTACTTTTCTGTTTTGTCAAAAAATTATATTGCAATGTGATTAAGTGAAAGCATTTTTTACATTTTGTAAATATGTATCATATTAGCCATCCTGTGTAAAAATCACTTTCCACTATCTTTAGAAACATTTTCACAATTTCATCGGTAAGTAGCGACTCAAGTCAACATTACCATATGATTATCGCTTAGTAATTTCACAAAATTAAGAAATGTAACATTTTATTTTAACTACACCTTTCCTCTCACATTACTACTGATGAATCAGAATTTTTCACATTATATCCGAGGCGAACTTCAGCATCACAGATAGATAACTTAAGCTATTGAGAAGCTTATAATTATTTCCTGCTGATGTCACCATTGTTGGCGAAATTCATATCGAGGATAATTTCCTGTATTTTGATGTCATTGGAAGCTGGTTGGATGTCAGGGGGAACAAAAATCCGAAATAACAGAAATTATTTTTATCTTCGATGAATGGTGGCGCTATTGTTATTTCGCTTGCTACAAGAACCAATGAAAACATTGGTATGGTTCTTACCTTACCAAATTATTAAATTAAGAAGAGTAGTGTAGCCATGTACATTAATTATTTTTGAAGTATTAAGTTATAGTATTCTTTAGTACACTATTCACAAAAAAATTATGCAAAGTGTATTGAAAAATTCGGCCCAAGGACGAGTCAAAAAATTTATTTAAGGAAATAGTCTAATAAATTATAAGAACTCCAGAACAACTCTTCTGGAAATGGGTTTCGGCAGAATGGATTGAAACTATGTAAAGGACACCGCACGTTTTGTAGGTAAATTGGTGACCTGTCAAATTTGATGAATTTTTTATATGTTGTAGTTCAATTGATTCTGAACAATAAGCTCCTTAAGCAAAACTTCAAATTATGGACAGTTTCTCCGATAGATGGCTCCGAAGACTAGATCTACCCCTCGATACTATACCACAATTTCTCAAAACTACCGCAGTTATTGAAATAATAACTGCTGGAAATGAATAACCAGATTATTTGCCATTATGTGGACTTAGATTGATGTGCCTGAACTTCCGGTTTTGCCGGAAGTCTCGTCAAATCCCGTTTTTTCGAATACACAACATCCTTTTACTTCAATTTCATATATATAACTAGCTTTATAAAAATTCACTATCTTAGTAACTAAGTAAGTACGTGCATTGACTGATCGAACATTGATGCTATCTTAATACCGGGTACATCATAATCTTGGTACAAAACAATAATTGATTTTATTTTTCAAGATAAAAAATTGCAGTTGTGTCTAGTCAATGAAAACTAATTATTTGTGAGACCTTTAAGTAGAATAGGCAGTTTTTTTATTTATAATACATTAAACCTTATTATTTTTAGCAAAAAATTGCATAGCTGATTATTTTCGTTTTTTTAAATATTTACCTATTTTAATCATTCCTTAACAGAATTCAAGTTAATTAACAAAGAACAACATTCCTTCCCCACCACGCGTTGGAGCCAGCCACACATACACGGATTATATTAAAAACAGTTAAAAAAATGAACTAGATACACATGTATATGCGTTGCGATTGTTTTTCTAAGTTTCAAAGTAAGTCATTTTTATTATAAAACCTAACATGCCGCACGTAGGATTTATTTTCTGTATGGATAAGGTTTAATTAATTTGAAATAAAGTTTTTTTGGTTTGATTTCTATTAATGAATGATTAAAATAAGTCAATATTTAAAAAAATGAAAATAATGAAGCTATGCAATTTTTGCTAAAAATAATAAAGTTTAATGTATTATAAATAAACAAACACTGCCTATTCTACTTAAAGGTCTCACAAATAATTAGTCTTCATTGACTAGACACAACTGCAATTTTATATCTTGAAAAATAAAATCAAAAATCAACTTTGTTTTGTACCAAGATTATGATGTACCCGGTATCAAGCCAGCACCAATGTTCGATCAGTTAATGCATGTACTTACTTATTTACTAAGATAGTGAATTTTAATAAAGCTACTTAAATATATGATTATTAAATTGAAGTAAAACGGATGTTGTGCAGTCGAAAAAACGAGATATGACGTCACTTCCGGCAAAACCGGAAGTTCAGGCACATCAATCTAAGACCAAATAATGGTAAATAGTCTAGTTATTCATTTCCAGCAGTTATCATTTCAATACCTGCGGCAGTTTTGATAAATCGTGGTATTGTATCGATGGACCATGTCCAGTCTTCGGAGCCATCTATGGGAGAAACTGTCCATAATTTGAAGTTTTGCCAAAGGAATTTATTGTTCAAAATCAGTTGAACTATAACATATCAAAAAATTCATCAAATTTGACAGGCCACCAATTTACCTACAAAGCGTGCGGTGTCCTTTGTAGTTCAAGTCATGCTGATCAAAAGTCATCATTGCACCAAGTTGATCCTATGAGTGGTTTTTGCTCCAGGAGTGCTTGAAAATCAGAAAAACGAGGTCACAACTAGGTATGAGGGACGCTGGAAACTGAGCACTTGGTTCTGAAAATTCTATGGACATTCTTAACGCAAAATAACTAAAAATTAACAAAAGGAACAATAAAGACACAGAAAGAAGAAATGGGATATTTCCATTTTTTCTATTTGTTTTTCTGCTTTTTTTAGTTTTTCTACATTAAGAACGTCCATAGGATTTCCAGGTGCTTTCTGTTTCCAGCATCACTTCCATCTATAGACACGACCTCGTTTTTAGGATTGTCAAGCACTTCTGGAGCAAAAACGACTCGCAGCATCGAGAACTTCTACATAATTTGAACTACAAATTAGCGAAGTTTCAACCGATTCTGCCGAAACACCATTTCCATAAAGGTTGTTACGGGGTCCTTTATTTAACTAACGCAAAATTTTCAATGCTTTCACAAAATCATTTTTCAAAATCAGTTTGACTAAATTTGCTATTTTATGAGGTTTTCGACAAATAGAGAAATTATAATTCAGTAACTTTGTCATCAAGAAAGGGGTTACCTGATGTTAAATCAGGTATCTATGTTTTTTTAATATGTTGCATAGAATTAAAAATTAATGTTAAATCCAAGTTTACGACCTCGGCAGACCTCCGGGCCTTGGTCAAAAATCCAAAAAACTGCGAAATTTTTTTTCTTTCAGTTTTTGTCAATTTTGACACCTAAGATCTACTTTTTTATTAAATATAATTTAGTTTTTTTTTAAAAGTATACTAAATTTGCTACAAATTGGTACCAGAGCAGACTCTGTAGATCAAATAGTATCCGAGATACAGCTGTTCAAAGTTTTGCAAAATTTTCATTTTTCGACATTTTTAAAAATTTTTAACTGAAAAATCTGTGAAATACGTACTACTACTATAACTCGGTTCATTTTACCCCATACCCAAGCTCCAATAAAGGTCAGAGGGGGCCAAAAAATGCTCCTCTCCCCAATATATAGTACTATTATAGTGAATGGATTGGAAAAGAGGAAGGAATATTTAAAAATATATATATATACAGATATACAGATCTTATACTTTTTAAACAACTTTAGCTCTTTTGGACGGTCCGGGAGTGTCGTCCATGTCATCCATCTCATCCGTGTCGTCTGTGTCGCTGTTGTCTGTTATCTCCTTTTCTTCTTCTTCTTGATCCCAGAAGAGATTATCCAACGCCTCGTCGTCTGATTCTTCCTCGAGGTCTGGGGAGTGTAAATCAGAAGCATTGGCACATGACTGTCCACTGCAATGCGTGCAAACCATCGAACATTTTAATCCAGAATTTTTACAACTACACGCATTGCTACAGCCCCTCTTGCAGCTGCATGATATTTTGGTGATCGCTGGTGAAGACATAGATCTTCTAGTCATTATCACTGGCATTACAAAGAAACACACAATATTTTTCCAAAAATGTGGGAGAGGAAAAAAACCGGACGCGACTTATAAGTCTCCTGAACTCTTTCTATTTCTGCATGCCTTCAGTGGATGTGACTCTACATCGACACTGTTTGGGCAAGGAAAAATGAAATTATTTGCTAGAATAAAAAAACATCCAGACCTCGAAGATAAGTTCGCTGTATTTTATAAATCAAATGCCAGCAAATTGCCGAAGCAGGCGAGTTGATCATGGTTGCGCTATATGGAGGCAAACATTGAAGTCAGAATCTAAATGATTTACGCTTACAGTTGTTTGCGAGGGCTACAGTAAAAATTAATTTCAATCTTGCTAGATTGCCTCCAACCCAAGATGCTGCACGGTTTCACTCCCTGCGGACATACCACCAGGTAAAAATAACAATTACAAATATTACTTTTTCAATATTACAATTTTTACTATACCTTTCAGGTGCAGAAGTGGCTGGGTGTAGAAAAGAACCCTGTTGATTGGGGGCTAGGTGCGCACGTCCCAAGGCCTCACTCCCAAAATAATGTTCAGGGATGCAGCACCGCAACAACTCTTGCAGTTAATACCATACAGCTGCCAGAGGGGCTGTATCAATGCGTGTAATTGTAAAAAATCTAGATTAAAATGTTGACGGTTTGCACGCATTGCAGTGGACAGTCATGCGAGAATGCTTCTGATTTAAGTATAAATATACTCTCCCCAGACTTCGAAAAAGAATCAGACGACGAGGCGTTGCATAATCTCCTCTGGGCTAAAGAAGAAGAAGAAGAAAAGAAGATAAGAGAGAACAGCGACACAGATGACACGGATAACACTCCCGGACCGTCCAAGAGAGCTAAAGTTGTTTAAAAAGTATAACATCTGTTTATAACTGATTTTTTTATATTGTATATGTTTTTTTAAATATTCCTTCCCCTTTTCCGACCCATTCACTATAATAGTACTATATATTGGGGGAAGGGGCTTTTTTTGGCCCCCTCTGACCCCATTTGGGACTTGGGTTCGGGGTAAAATGAATTTTCTGAACCTAGTTATAGTAGTAGTACGTACTTCATAGATTTTTAAGTTAAGAATTGTTAAAAATGTCGAAAAATGAAAATCTTGCAAAACCTTGAACAGCTGCGTCTCGGATACTATTTGATCTACAGAGTCCGCTCTGGTACCAATTTGTAGCAAATTTAGTATACTTTTCAGAAATAATAAATTATTTTTACCAAAAATTAGGCCTTGGGTATCAAAATTGACAGAAACTGAAAAAAAAGCAAAAATATCGCAGTTTTCTTGATTTTTGACCAAGACCCGGAGGTCTGCCGGGGTTGCATACTTGGATTTAACATGACTTTTTAATCTTACACAACATATTAAAAAAGATAGTTACCTGATGTGCCGTCAGGTAGGATGTATAAAGTTACTGTATAGTATTATTAGTGTTAATATTATTTTTAGGGGCCACGTAGATAATTTACGAATATTGATTTATACCGCAATAACGTTAATTATTATAATGGCATTACAAAAAAAATAATAGCCCTTTATTTCAGGGTCACTAATAGTTCCATGAAATCACTAAAAAAGTAGCCTCCCAAAAGTTGAAAATCATATTCAAATTGTATTCATTTTACTTAAAAATTATCCTGCAAACCGGCATTGGCATATAAATCTGTTAGTAGTTAATTCCCGTAAAAGCTTATTGATAATAACAAATAAAAAAGTGTGTAAGTTGTAATTTACTTAATACCTAAATAATATTCTCTATTATGATGAAAGCAAATGAATATAAAATATTACATTAAAAAAATAAATCAAGAATAGGCTTGCAAATAATGAATGAATGTTTCTATACTCTACTGATGAGAACTAACGAGTTCGAAAAAACTTGTACACTTTTCTAGAGTTGAAATAGAATATAAGGCTCAATAATTATTATAAATGACTGAATTTCAATAAATAATTTAAGTATTTTCAATACATTTTTCTGCCTTAAAATGCCAGTGACCCTATCATGTAATTCAATACTTCATCAGTATTAGCTAGAAAAGTAGTTGTTTTAATTGGTTCTGCAATAATGAGTGTTTTAAAGTATATTCCAAACTAGTATATTAGCGTTCCCAGACTAGGGCAATAGGTAATTGCATAGCAAATAAAAAGTGTGTAAGTTGTAATTTGCTTAGTACCTAAATAATTTTCTAATAACAAAGGTTTTACACTCGAATAATGTGTATATTCCAGAGACTTTTATAAAAGCTATAAGTGATTAAGTATTTTTTGAGAAGAAAACTAGTGAAAAATTAGAAAATAGTAAAGAGGAATACAACGCAATACACTTTATGATATAGACCGATAATTTCAAAATTAACAAAATCAATCACAATTACCATGAACTTGATAAATTTGATCTTGGGAACTCCCACTTAATCTAATTCCTCGGCATTTATATGTGATAACACTTTATACATGTGTGATATGAGATAAGAAACATATGAATCCTGATATAGTTTTTCATGTATTCTAAAAAAAGTCACAGTACCTGCATTTGTAATAGCCAAGCGTCCAGGAAGGGCTGCGTGTGATTATTATTCTGGTGGGGGCTCCAACAGTCTCCTGGATGTGCTGGCACAATTTGATCCTCAGAATGGGCAGTTGCCGTAGGGGCTACACAACACGCCCCCGCATCCATAGCCCCGAGGGGCGCACTAAAATATCACACACTCTCGAGAGAACGAGAGTCCCTTTCACGACTCCCGGAAAATTAAGATTTTCAAAATTCCCCGTATTAGACACTTGTCAGGTAAGTATTTGACACGGTAAGGGGATTAGTTCTTAAGATGCTTATAACTAATTTATTTTATATTTTGGAGCAGTGTATTATTTACGCTTCTTATAATTAGTTTAGTTTAGTCGAGAATATGTTAGAATTATAAGCGCGTTTTGGGAAAGTATGATATTATAGCAATTTATTAAAATTTCTTTATCATATAACAAGAAAAGGCAGTTGAGGCACTTTTATTACTGCTATTAAGGCACTAAATAACCTTATGAGGCACGAATGAATCACATCTATTGAAAAAATCACCAATTCCAAGTGATGAGTACCCACGGAAGCTTCAGAATATAAATAAGCTTATCACATTCAATTTGCGTTGAAGTATGTTTGTGTTAGGCATTCGTGCGTAAACTGTACACGATTCAATTTAAAATTCACTGCAAATAATATCATAAAATCAATTACAATAATGTCTTACAAATGTTATTTGAAATCGTTGCTAACCACTAAAGTAAATATCGGAACACCTCTGGACATAGCATTTATCAACTGTCAATTCAAATTTCACTAGTGTCTAGCAATTCATCTGTATCAAAAATCAAAGTCAATTACGCAAAAGTGAAAGGAGAAAATCATTTGAGATGTTCTGCTAAGAAATAAAAGTCACTGAAAAAGTCACTACTAGAAACTACCAAACTGTTTATTAAAGGCAACTATAATTTATTAGAACTATGGGGTATAGGGAATTAGGATTTTTCCTGTTGAGGTCCTGCGGGGCAATAGAGGCACTGTGTGCAAATCAGTGGCGTGAGATTGTTTTAGTTTATATTTGAAGACGTGTAAAAGCACCATGTGGTGGAGTAGAGACTTCACTTGCTGCGTAGTTATCTTAACAACGAGCGCACGCCGACTGGCTGATCTAGCATGCTCTGCAATAGCAGGAATACGAGTCTCTTGCAGGAGATAGGCGCGAGACAGCGAGACTTGCCGATAAGCGCTCCTGATGCCGCAGGAAACGAAAACGAAATCGCGCAAGCGTCTCTACACCCACGACACGCGACACAACTGAAACTAATCAAATGATGTGGTCAAAATGGGTTTTATTATTGATTTTTTTTATTTTAAGTTACCTGCGGTTTTGTTTTGTTTGTTATTTGTTCTACAATGTTTTAGAAGGTATTGCAATCAATTTTTATAACAAATTAAGCAACAATTATTTTTTACAATGCGACAATATTTCCATTATATATTTAAAAATTTATTAAAGTGAAACGATTATTTTTCTTGTTTTTTTTTACAATATATGAATCATTACTCTTGATCTTGAACTGTCTAACTTACTACTTATTAGATAAGTATTTTAGGTGTAAAAAAGTGGTTACAAGCGATTTAGTTTTATTAAGCATGGTCATTTTTTGTGTAACCGTTTGTTTAATTAATTCTTAACTTGTAATTTTGATCATTTATTGCATTTATTGCATTCACAAATTATTAAAATTTTATATTGAAAATTTCAGGAAATTTAGGAAACTAGGTAGTTTTATGCTTATTATCTTAACGAAACAAAATATATATGTAATTTTTTTTTTATCTTAGTTGACTTTTAACTTTTAACTTTTAAAAAACGTATAAATACTATAATTTTAAATTGTGCAGGTATCTGCTTATTTAAAGCTATGGAGTATATTATTAATTTGGACCAAAATAATATAATCACAATTAATTACACAAGAGAGGGACAAGGAAAAATGCGAAAAAATATGTAAAATAATGTTTATAATTTTATATATGGAAAAATATTTATTTCAAACTGATTAAACCTGAAAAAAATACTAAAGGACCCCGCACCAAATACATGGGAAAATGGGTCTCGATGAAAAGTTTTGTAACTTACAGACGGTCGCAAAATGTGTAAAGTAGGGATTTTCGCTTCTCGCGGATTGATCGACAGTGGATAATAATAATTACAAGAACAAGATCTACTTTATATAGTATTCTCGTAAGCGATGCTTCTCAATTGCCCCACATTTATACAGTGTGTCCACGGATGGACTTAACTACACCCGTAAACATTTTTATTTTCTGTTTTTCGAAGAAAAAAGTTATTCTTCATAATTTCCTTTGCTTGTTTTATAAATATGAATCACGTTGAGAAACTTCGATTTTGTTGTACAGTGTGCACAAAAAAATATAAAAATATAGATTTTCAAAATTAATAATTTTTAAATCAAACTTTTTGAAGCATTAAAACTAAAGAGCTTAAAAGGTGTAATCGAAAGCCAAATAATTTGTTTTCATGGGAGTTATTGTTACTAAGATATTCGATATTAAAAATTATGTCGATTTTTTTCCATATCTTATTATCGATTATTATTTTTTTAATACTATGTATTACTTGTAATGAAACGTTGTTTGTAACTATTATTGGTAAGTTTAGGTATAAATGATATTTTAAAATTTTTCGATTGAAGTCCTATCTTAATTGAATTATCTTCGTATTATTTTTGGACGTGGACCGCCATTTCATTTTGTGAATATAAATCAAGATTGTTGCTGTGAAGTAATGCTTATTATTGTCTGTTAACATTTGTCAACTAATACCTTCAGAAAGGTGCTGACCTTGCAGCGCATTTACCAAAATAATAATCGGTAATAAGATATGGAAAAAAATCGGTTTAATTTTAAATGTCAGATATCTTAGTAACAATAACTACATAACATAACGTAAAAAAAAATTTGGCCTTTCGATTACTCCTTTTAAGCGCTAACAAGTAAAAGAAATGGTAAAGAATGACTTTTTTTCGAAAAGTAGAAAAAAAATTTTTTACGAGTGTAGTAAGTCCATCCGTGTATAAACTGTTTAAATATATCGCAATAAGGAGGCAAATGAGGGACAATTGAGAAGCATCCCTTACGAAAATACTATATAAAGTAGACCTTATTCTTATAATTATTATTATCTACTGTCAATCAATCCGTGAGAAGCAAAAATCCCTACTTTATACATTTTTCGACTGCCAGTAACTCCGAAACGGCGGGTTTTCAGACAGGTTACATTTGAAAGTTTTATCGGTACAATGAGAACTCCCTTTTCCCAAAGTTACAAAACTTTTCATTCGAGACCCATTTTCACATGTATTTGGTGCGGGGTCCTTTAATTTATCTGCTTTTTATACTTCTTTATTAGACTATTTTCCTCTCTGCAAGCTAGAATTTAAATAATTATACAAGTCAACAATAATATATGCAAAAGTCACTAAATAAATAGTGAATGAAGACTATTGCATATTATATTTATTAATATTTTCAAGTTTTAATAACAAATTATAAATCACTATATTTTTATATAGTTTATTATCATATCACATATGACATTGTAAATCAAATCCAGATTTAAATAGGTAGATCATTTATTGATACTTTAAATTAGAAAATTTTTGCACAAGTCAAAATTAAGGTTAAATAGTGAAAAACTATAGTACGTATTTACCAATGGACTAGAACTAGAATATAAATATAAAAAGAAAAGAAAAACTTATAAATTAGATAAAACAAACAACATTGTTGTATAAGACTTCCAAATTCAATAAAACTAACATTACGTATGAAACATGTTAAAATCTTACATTTCCACGTACCTAGTTGAAAATTTCTCAACCGTATTTAGTATGTATTTTTTTTTTTTAATTTTTCAAAATGTAACTTTTGTAACATATCAGCAAAATCGAATTATTAGATTTAAAAAAAAATACAGACATCTGTTTGACTTGTGATATTACCTACTTTAATTGTATTTTAAGTAGGTAAAATTTCAAGTCAAACAGATGTCTACAATTTATTTGGAAACATGCTTTTATTAGATCGACCTGTAACTATGTATGTATGTATGTATGTATGTAATAAGTCTAAGGAACTGAATTTCACCCACTTCCAATTGTTGTATCATCAATGCAATTGTGTGTAGCTCTGACAATACAATATAGTATACTTAATATTATAATATGTTCAAAATGGCCGCCGCCCCAAGATGGCAGATTATCATTTTCTTATTTTCTTTACAACCCCCTTGATATGGATATCAATAGAAAAAGCTTGATAAATAGAAAACAAATATGTGATCAAAACTTAAAAATTCAACATGGCGGATAGGTTTCATCAATTATCGTCGGATTCAACTGAAAATCGGTATCTGTGGGTTATCGAGGTTGCAGATTACAATTATCTGGTCCAAATTTAATAATTCAAAATGGTGGCGTCAAAATGCAGGATACATTTTGTAATTTATGGTCTGATTCGTATAAAAATCGATATCTGGGGATTTTCGAGGTCACAGATAAATATTTAGTGGAATTCTTTACATAAATGCCGAAAGTACCAAAATTCTCTCCTTAAATATAAGACTAAAAAGTAAAAAAATAAATTAATAGTTTAAAAAACTAAAAGAATACGCTTTTATAAACACTGCATTAAAAAGCAAAAAATAATCATCGAACCCGTTATCTCTGCCTACCCCGCAAAGACCTTAGTGTACGCCGTGTTTGTAATTAAGTATAATATTTGAGTAGAAAAGCATGGGGCGCTTTTCATTTAATCTAATGATGTCTTCAGCGTTTTAATTTTCGAACTTGTTCGAAATAGCGTTCAAAAAACGCCCCACGCTTTTATACTCAAATATTATACTTAATTACAAACAGGGTTTACACTGAGGCCCTTACGAGGTAGACAAAGAAAACAGGTTCGATTATTACTTTTTGCTTTTTAGTGCAGTATTTATAAAAGCGTGCTTTTTTAGTTTTTTAAACTATTAATTAAATGAACAATATGATTTCTGATTTCTTATAAATGTTGCACTTTGTACTTTTAAAGAAATCTATTCATACTAAATCTGCATTTGATTTGAAATAAGTTATTCGTTTTCGTTTCGTTTATAAACTATACAATAATTTATAGAGTGGTTTATAGTTTCATGTTGGAGATCTGATCAAAATGCTGTCTTAAGAATTATTACAACAAAGGGTGGCCAGCCGAGAAAATATATTGATAAAATAATTTCAATTAAGAAGTTTTCTAAAATCTCTTCCAAGAGAAGATGTCATGTGTAAATAATAATAATTCCAGATGGATTATTAAATTTGATTAATTTACTATAATTCAGCTGAAAATATCCCAATAAAGTGATATCATCGATTTCTCATTATTCTCATCATGATTTAAATATGTTGATACACTTTTATATTTACATATTTTATTAATCTCTTAATAACACATGACATATCAGTAATAAAGAGTTGGCATGTTCAGGGGAATTTTTCTTATGTTTTGGTCACTCATCCTACAATACAAAAAGAGCTGGATTTATAAATGAGGCTAAGCTCTAAGAGTAAAATACAAGGAAAAAATAAATTAAAAAAAGGTGATAAATGTAACGCTCTTTTCTGTTATAAAAAAATACTCAAATAAATAAATCACTGATTGAGTCATTTCAGTTTTAAAGATGTCCATAGAAGAAATAAGTAGGACTCAATGGCAATTATATATCTGAGCATATTTGCTAAAGGTTAGTAATAACCATAATTAGTAGAAAGAAATAAGTAATGAAATCAATACTTCGAAATAGAAGTTTGTGTAAAAATAGTAAAAGTGCATTGCATCTTCTTTGTATCTTAGTCATAGTTAAATTTTCTAATGTATCTCTGTGTTCGTATTTATCGTCAGTAAAATTGAGCTTACAACCAACGTAACGAAGAAACTTATTGTGCACTTTTTCAACGGTCTCGACATGGATATCATGGACATCATCGTATATCCTAAAATATGGAACATGACATTTTTAATAAGATTATTATGAAGTGAGAGTTTGTAGGCCTCTGGTTATCACCATTTATTACAGATATGTAAAGAGAATTGACCGAGCTTTCCGACACAATTTCAATAGAGATTATTGTAATAGGCTGCTTTACATATGTTCCAAATTGTAATTAAATATTTTAAGTCTAACAGAAGTTATCATGTTTACAAGAAACGGTATACAGGCACACATACATATACATGCAAATACACACTTACAGACGCAAAGACATTTTTTACTTGATATCTGTGCAAGAAATGTTTTTCTACGATGATTATTAAAATTTGTTTTCAATGGGCAACTTGTCCATTTTTTTTTAATTTCATTAAAGTGTGTGTTTATGTATAAAAATACGCCACACCGAATATCAGCTCTTAAAAATCGCAATACTTACTTCGCAATAAATAATTAAAGTTGAAATCCTCGCCACTCCTCACGAAAAGCACTATGACGTCAGATTGAGAAAACTAGTCTCGCGTGGAGTCCCACATATGGCGTACTTTAACCGAGCGGTACGTCTTCACCCTAATTAATAGACTGGTCGGCGGTTGGCTTTGAGACGTCCGCATATTCGGTCATAAGTATTTTGTTTTTTATGTTACAGAAACAATAAAAATGTCGGAAAGCTCAGTCAATTATCTTTACATAAGTTGTCTACAAATTTTTCGAAAAAAACGATAATTATCGAGATATTCGAGGAAATGTAGGAAATTACACGTTTTCCTATAGAGTGTATGTAAATCTCAAAAAAATAATTTTTCTTAGAAACCTTTGTTTCGAAAGGCCGAGATTAATGGAGCGTCAAAGTAGTATATGATATTAAGTGAACATCGTATATGAGATCGATTTCAGTTAATTACTGATTAACTACGTTGACAACATGGAGAAATTTTACCGAAAAAGAAAAAGTCCCAAATTCCGCCCCCTCTAATTCCTTCATTTTTGACGGAATTCAAAAAATAAAATAAAATGTTTTAGCAAATTTAATTCTATTTAAATTAGCTAGAGTAGTCTTTTGGCGTAGGAGCCAAGATTAAAAAGTCAACTGTAGAAGCTCAAAATTTGCGATTTTTTGCCGTACATGGCCGACGTTTGAGTGGTTATCTCCGAAACTAAAAATTCAAAATTCTGATGGTAGCAAAAGATTCGTAATGGAAAATACTCGTTTGTCATTATTTTTATTTCGCGCTAACTCCCACCGTTTCGGAAATATCTGCGAAAAATAGCAAAAAAACAGCTTACATTTCGGAACCGAAAAAATTGCAAAAACATGCAATCTTGACACGTTAATATTTTTCGAAAAATACCATTGGGACGGCCGTACGATATCGCGACGTAAAGGAGAAGTCTTCCAGATAAACCTGATCGTAAATTACACAGCGAAATTCGGCTCGGCACGAACGAATCAAAAGTAGTGTCATTTCAGAATATTGAAGATGTTTTTCCAACCAATACGTTTAAATTTTAGGTTAGGTTGTGTTCACTGCTAGATGTTTCTGATAAATGCACATACGCATGCGGAATTATCAAACCCAAAGCAGAATCGGTGTCGCTTGATACCTTCATCCGACTTTCTCCATCTGACGTCACGTTTCAGGAGTGGGTAAAATCCGGTAGATTTTAATCGCTTATATTTCTGGAAGTGATTTTTTTTTAAATTTTTTGTTGTCTATGGGGGTTTTAATGATGTTAGTTTGCGATTTTTAGAATTTTAAATCAATTTTACTTTTTGGGCAAGTTCCCTTTTTATAATAAATTTATAATAAAGTTAAAATATAGTCAAAAGATATACAATTCATTACTGAACCAGAAGAGATACGAAAAAAATTAATAGAAACATTATTGTAGAAAATTTGATCAGCTTTAATTTTGCATATAGCCACTTTTTGATTAGGGCTAACCGCTTTCGAGATATAAGCGGGAAACCAAAAACCGAGACCTTCTTCTTACTACGCTGTAGACCCCCCCTCACCTCCTACGTTCGGGGACTTTTGGTATGTTTACCTCCTAAATAGTCCAAACACAGTCCTAAAGTCAAAAATTGTGATCTCGGCACTTCCCTCTAGACCCCCTTATTGAACGTTCATTGACAGGGCTAAAGATAGTGAATTTTAATAAAGCTACTTATAGGTATATTATGATCTATTAAATTGAAATAAACGGGTGTTGTACATTCGAAAAACGTTATTTGACGTAACTTCCTGCAAAACCGGAGGTTCAGGCACATCAATCTAAGATCAATGCATTTCAATGCTTGCAGTATGTTTTGAGAAATCGTTGTTACAGTATCGGTAGGTAGGGTTCAGTCTTTGGAGCCGTCTATCGGAGAAACTGTCCATAATTTGAAGTTCGGTTGAATTACAAGTTGTAATTTACAACATATCAAAAATTCACCAAATTTGACGGACCATCAATTTACCTATAAAACGTGCGGTGCCCTTTGGTATATAATCTTTTTAAATTACAGATATTGGAACTTCATATTAAAGACAAACAATGATTCTAGTAAAGCAAATTCTTCAAATTATTCGCCGTTCCTTAATGTAGATTCAAGAGGTACTTGCACTATAGCATTTACGAGTCTATGAAAGTCAATTTGCAATCAAAGATGACTCCTAAATCCTTAAATGTATTGCATCTGGTTACATCAGCTTCCTTAATTGAATATGTAAATTAAATCTTACGGAGTCTCTTAGTGACAATCATAATATTTATTGATGGTAATAGGTAACATGTTACAAGCTATAAATTTATTTTAATAACTGTAATAAAAGCATATGCACTGCTGTCAAAAATGTTGAAAGTTCTACGAAAATCAATAGCTTCCCCAAAAATGATGCGTGCTCAACATTAAATAGAGAATTTATTGCATAATTACTAAATTAGTCCTTTCGAATTATAAACTTAAAACTAATATATAACTGCAAATAAGCGATAAGTGTATTTTACAATTCCTGTTAAACTGTTACATAGTTGGTTGAAACCTTATTAGTACAGCAAAAAGAGGCAAAAACTACAATATAAGGGAAAATAGGATTCTTAAGCTCACGACACTATCGAGGGATTTTTTTTTTTTAGAGGAATGGAAAATATTTGGAAAATGGATTTTAAAGTTTATAGTGAAGTGCAGTTAGATTTTGACTAGAAAATAGGTGCGATCTGAAAGGTTGCCGGCTGGCTAAACTTTTGGGGGAGGGGAAGTGATTAAGAAACGGTTAATTGTAAATACCTAATTTGCCCTGAGATTAAACTCCAGGATAAAGTGTTCATCAAGTCGGGTTAAAAGTAACCCTCGGCTAAAGCCAGAGATAATTTATCCTGAGCTTCAAGATTATCCCCGTTAGCCCGAGGTTAACCTACAAATTTTATGTTTGTTGTTGACAGTTGTGTGAAAAGTAAAATTTATTTCTTGCCTAAATTAGGAAGCCTTCAGTAATATTCATTTTTTAAAAAATCGATACATTGTTTCCAGTTTCCAACCGATAGGTAAGAAAGTTTTCTAATGTAGCTAAAAAGCAAATATTAAAATGAAATTTATTTTATTGTAGAAATCATTCTATTTAACATAGAAAAGGCAACTACATTTACTACATTTTCCCTTAATTACCCCCCAACCTTTCAACGGAATAAGATGAAAATATAATCTAGTTCTGGATCTTGTTGAAGTACATACGTGTACCAAATTTCAAGTCAAATATCTTTAACGGTTCCAGAGTAATCGTGCGCAAAAAAACAGTTACAGACAGACCGACAGACAGAATTTTTTTTGCTCAAACTTAAAATCTCAACATTTCATGACGTTCTAAGCCTATTTGAACAATAAAAACAACAACAACGACAAACTTTTTTTGTCGTTACTATACTTCCACTGGATGTGGAAGTAATTAAATCAATGAACAACTTCAGTACCGATGGAATAACGCTAAATTCCAAAATGCCAAAAAAAATTTTGAGGTCTTAGCTTCTCTTATATATACTAAATATCAATTTTATGAACTCTTACCTGCTTGATTTACCTATTTACCCCCCATTTACCCTCATTTACCCCCCCCCCCAACCCTTCAATGGAATAAGATGAAAATATAATCTAGTTCCAGATCTCGTTAAAGTACATACGTGTACCTACCAAATTCTAAGTCAATATCTTAAACGGTTCCAGAGTAATAGTGCGCACTAAAACAGTTACAGACAGACAAAATTTTTTTCGTTTAAACTTAGAATCTCGACAGTTCATGACGTTCTAAGTCTATTTGAACAATAAAAATTTTTTTTGTCATTACCATACTTCCACTGGATGTGGAAGTAATTCAATTAATGAACAACTTCAATAAAGATGGAATAACAAAAACGGTAAATTGAAAAAAATGTTAAACCAACAGTTACTAGAACCTTAACTCTACCACCAATCGAAGAGAATAAGTAAAAATCCCAGAGTACGACTAGGACACATACGTTTATCACAAATATTTGCTAGCAAGAGAAAATCCACCTCTTTGTGAATTCTGTTCTTTTAAACACATTCAACACATCTTAATAGATAGCCTGGAGCACGAAAAGGAAAGAAATCGTTAAATTGAATCTAGCAATGAAGCCCTAGGGAACAATCTACAGAATTTAAAGAGCAATAAGATTCTTGAAAAACATTCATAAGTATCACAAAATATAAATTTTTTTATGCCAAATAGTTTTATTTTATCAGGTTTTATTAATTCCGTACGTGGTTATTTTTATTTTGTACTTAATCGTAGTATAATAATAATGTAATATTGTATTATTAGATGCTAATAACCCTTTGTAGTTGACGCATTTATTTAAAAAAAAAGAAATAAGGCTTTCTTCAATATGAATATATTCATAAACGTGAGCAATGTTACCAATGTTAAACCATCCAATCTGTCGCCACACAAAACACTTAATATAAGTTACACGAGTTTATTACCATTAACAGGGGTAATAATTTATACTAGAAATATTACTTACATTAATTAATTTGATTACGTAAAGCGTGTTAATTAATGGGACTGTTACATTGTTACTATGTCTGAAATAAATTATTAATTTTTATGACCCTACGGCCCAGAGTAAATAGATATTTATCATAGTTTGCGACACTATGGCTGTTAACATTTAAAATTGTACATGGTTTCTCAGAATCTGCTGACAAAGCACATCGCTATTTTTCACTTTGAAAAAAGTTGCCGAACAAATTATAATGGCAAGATATATTATCCATGCACTTTTCATCTAGGATTGTCCTTTAACTAATAGGTCAGTTAAGTAAAGGTAAGTCAAACATTTACATTAAGTGGAATTTAAATTTTGTTAAGCTCTAATAATAAATGCAGTGAACAGATCAGAGGTCCCAAATAATAAAAGACATTTCGGAAAATAATTTATTGTATAAAATTGAAATGAGTGTTATATATAAGCTATATGAGTCTAGTTAACAAACGACCTAAAGGGTGGTGTAGAGTGCGTGAGCAGGGACCTAAGCAATTACTTTAGAAAGTTGTTCAGGGTGTTTAGGGAGTGAACATACTGAAAGTCCTGACGTCTAGGAGGTGAGCCGAAAGGGGGAGGGAGGCACAAAGAAAGTCCCACTTTTGGTTTTTTCGCTTATATCTCTAAAATGGTGCGACGTAGGAAAAAATTTTACTCAATGAAAGCTCATGATATTCTCTACAACTTTCATTTTATATACTTTTTTGGAATTCGCAACCGTTTTCGAGCTACACGCTCCGGAAAAGTGAAAATTTTCGAAAAATAGATTTTTACCTCTTCAACTTTAAGGAAAAGCAAGGTGGGCTTCTCAAAATTGTACTTAGAAATTATCAAGGAAGCGGCAGTGATCTTTTACAACCTCTCCTCCACTCAAGGCGAGGTTGAAGAGGCTGGAAAGATTTGCTTTCTCAAATGGTATGGGGCACCAGCAAGACAGACCTCCCTCAACCAGTACCGCTTCCAGTTGTTTATGAGGTCAATGGCAATATTAAGCCTGACATCAGCTCCCTCCCACCAACTGAGAGCGCAGCTAAACAGCATTCTCAGCGTACCTACCACCAAGTGCAGCAGTGGCTCGGAATGAGCCCCCTCAAGAGTGGGGTTGGAAACATGTAGGAGACATCCTGGTGTCAATTACAAGCACCGGAGGTCCTACTGAAAACTGTATTTTGCCGTTGCACCAAGGATTGTGGTAGTGGCAAATGGATCCCGGAAAGCAATGCTGAACTGTTCTGCAGCGTGCCTCCACTGCCAAGGGAATGCCTCAACGGCGTGCCTGTTTACGACGAGGACGACGATGAAGACGACGTAGAGCCCCTTCAGCAAGAACCACCCACCACTGAGGATAAGGATGCCATGGACGAGGAATTCTTGCCAGGAGCCTTACGGCCAAAGAGGATGAAAACGTGAATCCAGAGGAAGTTGAGTTTAACATTGAGAAGTTATTGAGAGTGAGAATGTAGAAGAACGCACTATCGGGCGTCAAAATGACGCGACACCAATTTATTTCTCAGGAGGCGCCAGTCGCGTGTTACCCCGTTCTTCTACCTCCCAGGCGGGTTCGAGATAAGATGCACTTCGATAGCCGAATAATGGACCAAGGCTGCACTACCACAGATCGGTAACGACGCTCTCTCTGGACATAAAATCCCTCGTCAGGGGTTTAGGTACCCTTTGAAATTCTGGATTTTTGCAAAAAAAAATCCCAACCGAAGAATTTCTCTGCGGAGGGATTAATTTTGTACGTGGTATCCACGTTTTTATCTGATAATAACGGACTCTACACCTTAGGGATTTCTCAAAAAACGCATAAAAAATCCCTATCAAACCTCCTTAAGACTACCAGAAGGTCAAGTGTTAATGTGAGTTAACTCGACACATCCGGTTTTCGATACGAAAGTTCCAGGGATTATAGACAGTCAACAGGCCTCAAGATCAATTAAGAAACAATAGTTCAAAGAATCGGTTTATTTAACAGAAATGGTTACACAAAATTCTCAAGATAAGAATCGTGCCTTCCCCAATCAAGGTAATGGCTTTCAGACCATACAAGCGAGAGCGCTTACGCTAACGATCGATTAGGTAGAAAAGATTCGTGAAGAATCAGAATCAAAATGCGAGCTTTTTAGAGAAGTCTGAGACTATTTGTAATTTCATAATTACGACTGACTGATTTTAACTTAAAAAAGTTTTACTAAATGAATGTAGTTTCGCTAGAGCCTACTTAGCTTTAAAGTTCTTGTATTGTGGCGGTTCACGTACTCAAACACATTCGTGAGGACTTATGGCTGCATAAGTTTGATGGCGTTCAATCAGTCCACAATTTACTTGCCCCTATGCAGTTGTTCAATATTATCGATATGGCAGCAACCCACCTTCGAGCGACTTTTAGGCAAAATTGAATTTTTGGTTTTTTATGCACAAGGCGTTTTCTTCTATAACTTTGTCATTTGGAAAGCCCCGCTAATAGCTTTCCTACAATCGCTTTGTCGGGACCACTCAACGCGCTCGACCAAATTGCGAGCCGCTGAGTTAATCCAAACTCTTTCTATGCGAGAAACCGGCCTTGGGTATGTGCATTGATTTTTATCAATTTTTACTTATCGGCACTACGCCGGCTTTGTAAAAATCGTCTATTTTGCCTTTTAGATGCAATGCATCGCTAAAATTTTATGGTCATACTTTAGAACGGGGCATTCAATGACCGTACCTCAAAGATCAATGTCTTTGGTGGAGGAATAAAAATAAAAAATATTTCAAAATATATTTTCGTGGTACTTTTTAAACTGGCTTTGGGGTACTTTTGAAAAATCAATTTTCAGGCCAAACTTCGACGCAGTTTTGAAAAATTATCTGCAAGTGAAATTTCGGCATACTTTTGATAAATTAATTTTCAAGCCAAATTTCGACACACTTTTTAAAAATATTATATTTCTAAGTCCAATTTGTGGTACCTTGGAAAAAGCATATTATTCATAAATCTTTGTCATTATATATTTTGCTCTCATATCCTGAACCAAAAACATATTTTCCTAAGTGAAAATTCGGTGTTTCTTCGAATTTTCACCTGGTAATTTCTAACGCCTTATAGAACCCAAAACGGTCCTTATGGACTGATCTGTGCCTCTGCAGACTCTTAAAAATGTCCTTAAATGAAATTTTTGCCTAAGTCGAATTTTGATGCTGTCTTCAACTTAGGACGATTTTGGAGAGTTCCACAACAAGAACAATGAGAATTATTGAAATCTAATAAAATTACATAACTTACATGTGACTTTTTTATCATTTTTTACAATTAAAATACAATTTTCTATTTTTCAGGTAAAAATCTGTTTTTCGAAAATTTTCACTTTTCCGGAGTGTGTATCTCAAAAACGGTTGCGAATTCGAAAAAAATATATAATATAGAAGTTGTAGAGGATTTCAGGACTTTCAGTATGTTCACTCCCTAAACACCCTGAACAACTTTCTAAAGGAATCGCTTAGGTTCCTGCTCACACACTCTACATCTCTATTGATTGACCTATAACTTATTAATAATTTAAAGTACTAAAAATGACGCAAAAATATGTCACAAGAGATAATAAGAAATGTTGAGTTTAAGCAAAAACATTAATTTACTTTATAAAAAAATAGATATTAAACTGGATTATTTACCTATTACAGTTAGGCCAGGCGCGGGACTGCAAAGATGGATCTGTTTCAGAAAGGTGAAGTTAAGTTAATCCCCCATTTGTTCCTTTTAATTACTTCCACATCCAGTGGAAGTATAGTAACGACTCTTTAATATAAATGTGCTGAAAATAATAATTGGGGAGATTTTTAGGGAAAAAGTGCGGAGATGCACATTGTATCTGTCATAACTTCTTTATCTTTTAAGCAGGAGAAAAAATTTAAAAAAAGACTTTTAGCTTAATCAATAATCTTTAATTTGGATTCTTGGCATTTTTGGCGCAAGTGCCATTAGTCCGGGGAAATTAGCATTTGACCTGGACAAAATTAGTAAAAATCTGAATTTTTGCAATGTCTCAAACCCAAATCTACAAAAATCACAAAAATCCCAACACCTTTGACCTTCAATAACTTGAGTAGCCAACTCAAGATATTGAAGGTCAAAGCTTTTTGCAAATATCTCGCGTCCTATGGATCGGATGCCCATGAGGTCAATGTGAAAGTTGTAGAGAATTAAATTATCTACAAGGTTGTCTTTTTTATTTTTTAAAAAATAATTATCAGATCATTACAAATAAAAAAAATATTCTTATTGCATTTCCATAAACCATGCTCAAGTAATTTATGTTTACATATCAATGTACATTTACAACATTTTATTAATAATAATTAATTTGCAATATAAATTTTTTCGTCTACACGAAATTATCTCCCTAGAAAACCTGATCCAATGAGCGCTTGTGATCTCACTATAAGAAAAACCGATGGTTTTGGGCATGCAAGGATAGTTTTTGTGGACTAAGAGAGTAACTCATGCAACTATCGAGAAAACGGGGGATACCTTATTCCTTGAGGATTCCGGGAAGGGGTGGTTTCAACCCCCGTGGGGTCGTTAGAATGTCTGGTTGCAAATTTTTACAGGACATATGGAGTTTCTTCAAAAAAACCACGATCCAACAAGTCCTCACGTGCCTGATAACGAAAAATGGGACAAAGGGGTGGTTTTATGCATTTAAGGGTAGTTGGTTGGGGGTAGCAGACTAAATAATATCAGTATCCTGTTTCCCGCCCTTGAGAACTTGTGGAAAACAATTTTCAGCATGTTTCGATGTTTTTTGCATGTTTCGATGTTTTTTGCATGTTTCGGTATTGAGGGAGGGGGTAGTTTCAACCCCCGTGGGTCGTTAGAATATCTAGGATGTCTGGTTGCCAAATTTTACAGGACACATTGAATTTCCTGCAACGAAAAATCGAAAAAAGGGATGTTTGCGTTTAGGGGTAGTTCGAGAGGGGTAGAGACCGCGCGACTGTCACCATCGTATTGGGCGTCCTAGAAAACGGAGAAGTAGTCATGTTTGTTCGCTGCACTTTTGGGGCTTTTGCAACTTTGGCATGGACTATATAATGAGAGGACCATACCCTCACAAGTTTAGTTAGAGGAAGGTTCATCTTTATTATTTTAATATCTCACACAAAACGAATTGCCATTTATTTATTTTATTTATTTATAAACAGTAAATTATCTACAATGAAATACAATTGTATGTTGATATAACAATTTTCTGAATATTCTAAATTTTTTGTGAATGAATGCCGGCCTTCATTTATGCAAAATCTGTAATGATCGACTCCGTGTCAATGACAGGACGAGAAGCTTGAGGTATAAGTAGTGAGGTATCTCATAGCTAAACAAAAATGTTTGTGCTACATTTTTGAATCATTTAAGGGGTTTTAATGTTATTCGACAAATTGGCATTATTACCATTTTAGCTAATATAGATACTGATATTATTTGATATTATTTTCCAACGAAAAGTAATAGAAATGGTACAATAAAAAAATTAAACAATTTTCTCCCTCAGTTTGGCGCCCCTCCGACCTGGCGCCCCGGGCAGTCACACGGGCTTCCCGGCCCTTAAGCCGCCCCTGATTGTCTGTTATTCCTTTCACCGCCACCTCGCTTCGAAGAATATTGTCGATAATAATAATAATGCTTCATGTACGTGCGATACATAGGAAGCGAGGTGTTTGCAAAAAACCGTTTTTTTAAATTTCGGCCTTGAATATCTCGAAAAGGGAGGGTTTGGGAAAAAATAAAAAAGAAAACCTATAGATAATTTAATTCTCTACAACTTTCACATAGGACGCGAGATATATGTAAAAAACTTTGACCTTCAATACCTTGGGTAGCCATGTTGGGATTTTTTGGATTTTTGTGGATTTGGGTTCGGGACACCTCAAAGAGCGTCTGTGCAAAAATTCAGGTTTTTACTAGTTTTGTCCAGGTTTCCTCCTTTTTTTGGCTAATTTCCCTGCATTAAATTGTTTCTAAGATATTTAACTTTAAAAGTGGTATTTTGACTTAAAAACGTTTGACGCCATTTTTAAACCTCCATATCTTCGAAGAACAAAAAGTTACGGAGATTTTAAGACCACAAATTGCTCCTCAGTTTATGAACTTTTCCTTGAAGCTTTTTATTTTTGAACTAGGAGTGATACTTTTCGATTTACTCAACAAAAATCGTGTTGAGGCACCTGTTTTCACAATCTGCAAAGAAGGCGAAGCACGAAATCTTTAAACGTTTTTTTTTAATATATGAGCCATACTATACCATTACGGCATTTCATGGACGTCGTAAATCGCATTAGCGAAATAAAAAATTCGAGCCTACAGGAGCGTACGAAAAGTGACATTTTTTGATTTTCTGCAAAATCGATGACCTACTTATTATGACAGATTATGATTACTCCACAAAAACTGTTGAATAATGAATATGCAGCCTTGCGATTGGTCCTCGCCTACTGAGTAATGAATTATTACCCACGGCCGTGAGCAATGAGCCATATTACTTGTTCGAAAACTTATCGATAATTAATGAATTATTCGATAGTAGTTCAAAAGCATATTTCCTAACTAAAATGACAATCAAAATGTTAGCTTATTTAAACGGTTGTGAAAAAAGCACTTTAGTAACAAGCAAGCACTTTTCATTATTCACCGGCGAGTACTCCGATCTCAACCGGTTCCTCACCGCGCCCCGGTTGCCAAAAATAAGATAAATAGTTTAAATTTTTCAACAAACAAAACAAATACCCAAGTGGCCGAAAAAACTGTGAAACTCAACCGAAGAGTTTCGTAATTCTTAACCACAGACAGCCTGGATATCTACTGGAAAAAAAAATGTCCCAGTTCCTTCTACCGGTGGATATAGCGATGAATATAAAAAAGTGCCCATAATAACTATTACAAATTATGGTGTATGCGCCGGGGATACTTACAGAATTGGCGACGAGACAATTTAACATTTACATTGTATGTCGATTTATAAAATGAAACCAATGAATGAAAATTATAATTTAAATTCATTATTAATAGGAACAAGTTAAAACTGGTCGTTATAACTTAAAACTACTAGTCGAAAACATGGATAAGAGAAGCTTCTTAAACGGGAATCTGTCCTAACAAATTATGGTGAAATGACCCAAATAATAATTTTAGGTTCTATTAATATAATATATCCCAATTTTCATTTTAAAGCAATTTCCGAAATAAAAGATTCGATTTACATGACAGTAAAGAAAAATGTATATCCGTTTTTCTTTATAACCCTTCCTGCTCTCATGTTCCTAATGTAATGTAAATCTGTTTGTTTTATTATGGAATCATTCAACAGAATGAAATTACAGAATGAAAAAATATAATGTGCAATTCATGAAACATTTCGATATTAAATGTACATACAAGGGTGTTTCACACATGCAGTCAATAATATTTAGGGGTGATTCTATGTCAAGAAATATTTTTAAAAATTCCTATAAACATGGGTCTGAAAGTTTTTATTAAGTTAGCCAGGGACTTCTAATGCCTGCAGTACACTCTCGCCGAGACCGCTCGGCGAATATCTCGGCGAGACATTTACCAAGAGGTGAGGAAGCACGAGGGCGATGTGTACACTCTCGCCGAGACCGCCCGGCGAATGTCTCTGTTTTTAGTAATGTGAATGAAAGACATGGATATTTTTACAATTAATTAATTTATTTATTTGCTTTTATCATGATTGGAAAATATTATTTAGGTATTAAGCAAATCACAACTTACACACTTTTTTATTTATTACGAAATTACCTACTTTCTGTATATTGTTGCCCTAATCTGGGCACGCTAATATACTAATTAAATTAAAATTAGGTAAATATTTAAAAACACTCATTATTGGAGAATCAATCAAAACAACTACTCTTCTAGCTAATACTGACAAAGTATTGAATTACATGACATGATTTCTAGCATTTTAAAGAAAAAAAATTATGTTGAAAATAATATTTTCTAATAATGACATGGACGTTGCTGAAATTGACGCTGCTGCAGCTTATTGTGCGTTTGCATATTTTAATTATGTGCATATATACAAAACATATAAAATTGAAAATCCTTGGAAACCAAGAAGATGGTGGATGAAAACAATTCATCGAAATAGTGAGTGTTGAAAATTTAAATGTGATTTTAATTATTATTATTTACCTCACTGTATAACAATGGAACATGCCTGAATTAATAAAGGGTGTAGCCGATTAAGCATATGAAAAATGTCCATAAAGGAAATTACATGAAATGGACATCAAAATATTCCCTTGACTATAAAAAAATATTTGTTACAATATTATTCCAGAAATCCAAATCGATAAAATTCTCAGAATATGTTAGTTATGAGGTAATCTTTGCAGAACGGCAATCAACCCCCTCATCTGTAGCCTAATAACCCAGC
Source organism: Rutpela maculata (assembly GCA_936432065.2). Classification (NCBI taxonomy): domain Eukaryota; kingdom Metazoa; phylum Arthropoda; class Insecta; order Coleoptera; family Cerambycidae; genus Rutpela; species Rutpela maculata. Next base: position 125,654,603 of record OW386285.2, read on the forward strand.
CGGATCATATTTTTAAAGAAAATTAATAAATTAATAAGCAAATTTGCCTTATAAATGCTTCTAAACTATGTATGATGTTTTAGGGCACCAGATTTTAGGTTTCTCAGGTTAAGTTTACTAAGTTTTTCTCCAAGAAGTATGGTTTCCAAACGTTTTTTTGTGTAATGTAGTACAAAAATTATGTTAACAATGCATCATCGGAATGACACAGAATGACTCTCGTCATCAGAATGACCTAATTACTAACAGTATAATAAACTTTCGAATTGATATGAAAATAAACAAATGAAAACAAAATAGAACAAAATTGTAATGTTTTATACCTATTTAAAAAAATGAAATAAAACAAGTTACAAAATCTACTACGTACTACTTATTAAATATTTGGTTAAAAAGTGTGTCAATTTCATCGTTATTTAAAACTTTAAAATATTTTGATGAAATTGGAACCGGTGCATCTTTTAATTTGCTCAAAATTCCAGTGCACTCCAGCTTCTGCCCATCTTCCTTATTGGGCCAAAAGAAAGTTTTATTGTTTCGGGCCATGAACGAAACAAGAATCTTGGTACCAATTTCTGTCTGTCTGTAATTAATTCGTGCACAGAAGACAATGCACTATCACCCACTTTTCACAAGAGAAAATAAAATAAGTTTTTATTTTTGTTCACGTTCTCACAATACTTGATTTTTGTTGGATAGAACTTAATTAGAGCGATTAGTTAATTAGTACGATTAATTAGAACGACTGGATAAGCACTAGAGTAAAAATTTGCCTTTGAGTTTTGTCGCGTTTCGACGTAATGTTTTTTTCTGAATTCATCTGGAAGATCTTTATGGTCGATAATTTTCAAATTTTTTTGTCAATTAGGTAAGTTGCAGCAAATTTTTTATTAACAATTGCCCTTTTTGCAAAAATTCAGCTCCCCCAGACGAGAGCAAGTGAGAATATACTAGGTGCCCTCGGCCTCGCGGCTTGTGTTCCCTTTGACTCGTGGCCAAAAAACCGACACAAATCGGAGCGTTAACGAGGCGAGGCGAGGCGAGGCGAAGCAAGGGCGCACGAGGCGATGCGAGCGTAGCAAGTACACTCTAGCGGAGGCGTTGCGAGGCGTTGCGAGGGCAGGCGAGTGCATTGACGAGACAAGGCGAGGGCGCACGGGGCGATGCGAGAGCAGCAAGTACACTCTCGCGCTCGCCTGCCCTCGCAACGCCTGGGCGAGAGTGTATTGCAGGCATAACTTTTATCTCATTAATGGCATCACATATTGACAGTTAAGAAAAATTATGATCAATTACGTAATTAAAAGCAAGCTTCATGGGTTGATCAGTGCTGGAATAAGAAGAGTTTCAAAATTATACGGTAGAGCGAGACATCTTTATTTCATAGTTTTGTCTGAGTCTGAGGAATGAATGTATTTCTTTAGGTTCATATTTCTAGAAAACGGTGATCCTATGATGTTACAAGACCTTATTTGTGTATTTGTAAGCAAATAAGAATCTTGGAATAATTCTTGATACAGAACTTTCCCTTGTATCTCACATAAATAAAATAAACTTAAAAGTATTTAAGACTTTGGGATTTTTATTTAAACCAAGCAGAGAGTTTACTAATGCTGATACTTTAAAGATACTTTATTTTGCTTTTGTTCGGTCGAAACTTGAATAAGCGCCACTCGTCTGTGAATAGCGGAGCGGATCTGGTTTTGAAATGAAATCTAATTTTTTAAAAATTTTTTTTGACAATTCGGTTACACGTGTTCTCTTTTATCATGTTATCAAGTTAGTTCAGCTTAATCACACGAGGTGGGGCAGGAATTCGCATTTAAAATTCGCAAAAACACGTTTTTTCACGATAACTTTGTTATTATTGACTTGACGAAAAAACAGTTAAATTTAAAATAGAAGACGTCGCGGAAGCGCATAATCTGGTAAAAAATTTTTCAAATCGGACGGTAACTTTTCGTGAAACATTTTTTTTAATTACACGTTTTTTGACGTAACACAAATATACAAAAAAGCAATTCCTTAATTTTTTCACAGAAAGAAGGAGTTAGGGGGCTGCGATTTTTTCGATTTAGGTGATAGGAAAATTATTCAACCCCCCGAACTTTTTTCCCTGTCATGCGATTTTGAAAAACTAAAATGAAATTTGTTCGCTATTATCTCTAGTATTTGACTAATTAATTTTTTAAACTTTTTGCAAATAAACAAATTTGTGGAAGGGGAAAAACTTTTTGCATTTTTTTTCAAATGCGTTTTTTTACGTAGGAAAGGGTTCAGAGGAGAAACTTTTTTACAGGTAAGTGAGGATCTTTTTATCTTTATTTAAAAAAAAAATCGCAATCCAAGCAATAGGTAGGGAGAGAGGGGGCATAGTGTGTTTGCGGGAATAAAGGGTTAAGGAAAAGGGATAGGGACTTCGATATTCGGTCTTAATATTTTACCAATCTACCTTTATCAAATATTAAACTTATTATAAATAATTAGTTAACGCCGTCACAAGTTTTCACGGCTCATTTCTCTAGTTTTAGATGTCTATTGGATATATAAAACAATTATTTTTCAGTTTGACTCGCTCTAACTCAAAAATGGCACAATGGATTATTCGCGTTATGACTGTATATTTGTTAATAAAATGTGTTAATGCGTAGTCAAATTTTAATAAGTGTAGAAATCATTATGTTTTTTTCTAAGGCTCTGTCGAAAATGTAACATGCGGGAAACTTTTTTATCTTTCGAAATAGGTACTAAGTATATGGAGGGCGTAAAAAGATAAGAGATTGGCGTAACTTTTTTATTTGAACATTTTTTTTCTAGCATTAGCAGTTTTCGAGAAAATTGCAAATCAGTGATTGTTGGCCCGGTACTGCAATTAATTGCTATTAGACTCCCACGTTCTTTATGATCTCTTTATCATCAAATAAGTTTTGCATATATTCCCTCTTTAAACTCAAAAAGTGTCACGGTTGGTAAATTAAAAACTTAAAAAAACTGGAGTAAAAATCGTGCTTCTCGCAGATTTGTTTAACTTTTTATATAATTGTTGCACATTCTTTAGAATAGTCTTCCCAGTTTTTTGGAAATGTTAATTTTTGAACATTTTAAAACTTATATTGACGACTTATTTGATAAAGCACTTGTCAGTATAAAAAAAGTAAAAAGGAGCAAGTAACACTTATAATAACCTGCCTGTGTTCCAAACTTGCGACCTTTGGATTTCAAGCTATAATTCTACCGGTAAATATATAAATAAATAATAGAAAATAGCATTAAAAAAAATTCTATTTAATTACAAATCTAAGAAAATCAGAAAACATTTTTTTTGTTTTAAAACATTAATAACTTTATTTACCGATCGATTTTGTTAAAAAACAAATTGTTTGTTTCAAGCATTTTTAATGTTATAACGCCAACTTAGTTGTTAAAGTAATCGTCCGAATCTAAGGTTTGTGCAATCTGTACACTATAGTAATAGCCCAAATTATTTATAAACTACCGTTTCCGCAGTTTAATATTTAATAAAGGGTACATTAAAAAAATATAAAGAAGGAAAAAATATTTATATTGCCGAATATCAAGGTCCGAAGTCCCTATCTCTTTTCCTTAATCCCTTATTCCCGCAAACGCATTATGCCTTCTCCCTCCCTTCCTATTGCTTGGATTGCGACATATTTTTTTTTAAATAAAGATAAAAAAGATCCTCACTTACCTGTAAAAAAGTTTCTCCTATGAACCCTCACCTACGTAAAAAAACGCATTTAAAAAAAAATGCAAAAAGTTTTTCCCCTCCCACATATTTGTTTATTTGAAAAAAATTAATCAGTCAAATGCTAGAGATAACGGCGAACAAATTCCATTTTAGTTTTTCAAAGGGAAAGATACATTGTAATTTAGCGTGTATACAAGAACCTAAGGCCTCAAAAGTTGTTTTTTACTTATATAAACAATAAATTCCACATAGTGAAGTACAAATATAATATCAAAATTATTTTCGTTATGAGAGACTTGGATAGAAAATCTATTTGTGGAATTTTAAGATTTATAAACACCCTACAGATTGCATTGTAATTCGAGTCCTATGAACAAACGAACATCAGCGTGCCTTCCTTTCAAGATTATTTTAGCAGGCTACTAAACTGACATCAATGTTTCAAGGATAGATGAGGAGATAGCGTCAGAAACGCGTCAACGCGTGTGAGCCTAGCTTCTACGATTTCAAATTAGAATACCATGCAACATGTACGGTGTTTATAGATCTTCTATTATGTTCTTGATTCTATAATAAGTGGGTTACTTCGAGCAATATAGATGCGTAGTGGGTTTCCTCGAGTACTATGGATGTGCAGTAGGTTGCCTCGAGTATTATGGATGCGCAGTGGCTTTCCTCGAGTATCATTAATGCGCAGTAGATTATCTCAAGTTACGCAGTAGGTTTCCTCGAGTATTTTAGTTGCGCAGTGGCTTTTCTCTAGTACTATGGTTGCGCAGTAAGTTACCTCAAGTAGTATGGATGCGCAGTGGCTTTTCTCGAGTACCATCGATACGCAGTAGGTTACCTCGACTAGTATGTATGCGCAGTAGGTCTCCTCGAGTACTATGGATGTGCAGTGGATTACCTCAAGTAGTATGGATGCGCAGTGGGTTTCCTCGAGTAAAATAGATGCGCAGTGGCTTTCCTCGAGTTCTACATTCAGTGGAAGTACATTAACGCAAAAAAAAATCTTTGGAAAATTTTCGTTATTCAAATAGGCTTAAAATGTCACGAAACGTCAAGACTTTAAGTTTAAGCAAAAAAAATTCTGTCTGTCGCGGCGGTCTGGCTATTGGTCTTGTAACTTTTTAGCGTACGATTACTCTGGACCCGTTTTTATCTATTTTTTGAGGTAATCTTGAATATATGAGCCAATCGACCAATTCTGACTTTGATTCGGTTTCAGCGCGTGAAAATACATTTGAATATACTAGTGTAGTACCCAGGCTAGACATTTTTTTGTGGCTGTGTTATTTACATATACAATTTTTGATTCATTGTGAGAGTCTTGAATAGAAAATCTAGATGTTGAAGTTGTGATTCCTTGGGCAGCGGTTTTTTAATTTAATTTTATGTTTCTCTTATAGGTGGATTAGTTATAATTTGTGTTTTATATTTTAATAAATTCATTTTTCCATTGTATGTCTTGTTTGTGCTAAATAAATAAATAAATAAATTTATTTCCTCAAAATTTTAAAATTCAAAAACAAACCAAAATTAGGACTATGCAATATGCATCAAATCATTGTTACCCGGAAAAATGATCATTTGCATAGTAATCCGCATAAAAAAAACTTACTTAATGTTACTTTTATTTTTAAATTAGACTAGACTTTATTTTTATTGAATGCTAACTAAATATTTGCTGCAAAAATAACTTTCATTTTGAACATGATATTTAACAGTGAATGTTATCTCTATAATGTATTACATGTACTCTGATATTGAAACTGACAATATATCACCACTGAAGTAACATATTAAAGCATTCTAATTTAATTTGAAATATCTATTAGACTTATAATAGTAGTCTTAAGTATTTATGATTTATTAACTACAAACAGATTATTAATATTACATTGTAGAAGTGAAAGTACGGACAATAGATAAACAAAACTCAAAGAACTGTATGTAATTACAGTAATTTATTGTCTATAGAATGGCCTCTGAATTATCTTGACAAGCCGGATTAAGTTACATACATGACTAGGAAAAAAATATTTATTCGATCATTGATCAAGAATAACTCTGAAAATATTGGTTTGTAATACTCCAATTCAGTTATGTAGACATGCCAATTAATTGGACAGTTATCATAAATAGCAAGGGTAGCGCATTTTTTTAGAGATGTCTAATATCTTCACTTTTGAAGGACCTGACGTCTCTTTAGTTACATGTTAGGCGGAATATACTTCAAAAGGTTATTATAAACGGTTTTTTGTGTTTTGCCAGAAATATCTACTAAATAAAAAAACTTTTTTAAAGTAAAAAAATTTTCAAAAAGGCCAAGGCAGGTTAAGATAAGTGTCCGTGCCTTTGCAACCTTTTTACGTGTGGTTCCTTCCAGTGATGTATCTTTGCATAAGATACTACCACAAAAAGTTTTGACCTCAAAAACTGTTTTTTGAAAATCCGAAAAAAAAAAAAATTTTTTCTTAACCAAGTGAATCAATTTGTTTGTATTTCACATATATTGTAAATCTACTCAAGACAATTTATTAATAATATTTTCAGGAAATGACGAAAACAAAAATGGATGCTTTTGAATTTTTTGAAAAATTTAAATACGTACTTACACGTTAGCGACCACCACCATTTTTTTTACTAATTATATACCATACAATATGTTATAACATATATTTTTTACAAAACTCTATCAAAGAGATAATGTAGTCAAATTGGCAAAGATAATGTTACATGCTTACCCCCCTTAGTAACCACCCTGTATCGTGTGTTCAGAAATTATAACACCAGGGTAACACTAAACAATAATGTATTTACTTACGTACTAATTACAACAAATAAAGAAACATAGTATACATTGGATAGAAACTCAATATATTAATAAATATATAAATAAACAACAACGTATTTTTTTGGAATAGCGAAATGTATTTTTCACAATACATACCTACATTTTCTACAAAACTCCATTGAAACGGTAATACATAAAAAATTATGTGTTATTAATAAGAATACATAATAAAAAAACATGTTATGTTAATGATATATGATAATATTAGTCGTCTTCATCACTGTCCTCATTTATTGTAACACTAATATCTGCGAATAATGCAGACAGTTTTTTTCGGATTTTCGAAAAAAAAAATTTCCCAGATATTATGAAGTTTTTGAGGTCAAAACTTTTTGTGGTAGTATCTTACGCAAAGATACATCACTGGAAGGAACCACACGCAAAAAGGTTGCAAAGGCACGGACACTTATCTTAACCTGCCATGGCCAAATTCTTTTTTTTTTTTTCTAGTTGCTGTATGATAAAAAGAACTATGCCTCAGTTTGGGCTCCAAGCGGATAGTGGTAAGTCATATATATAAAGACAGTCCAGTTCGATCAACGAGAAGCAGCAGTAGGCAGTTTTCAGCGAGAACCTGAAGATGGCAGATGGGATTCTGCCGAAACCTCGTTTAGACAACAATGGCTCCAGCAGGAGCCTATCAATTACGTGGGAAAACACCCGGAAGTACACCAACACTTCATTTAACACCCGCGAAAAGCTAAGAAACAACAATATATATATATATATATATATATATATATATATACCGTGCGTGTAATTTCCCACTAGGCATGTACATTCACGTAGCGCGAAAGATATGACAACAGAGCTGCCGTAAATTCCTCCGTCGGGCGGAGCATCCCAGCTCTGTTATATCATTTCAGCCAGCTGGCACGCGCGATGTTGTAATTTTACTCCCTATGTCTAGCGCTCCGCTACACGCACGGTATATATATCAATGGAAAGCGAAAGATGGCCAAATAGTCCAATCAATGAAAGCCCAAAAGGTGATTGTAGAGAACATTTTGGAGGGAAGAATTTTTCTCTTCAGGGATGTGTTGGGGGTAGTCAGGAGGTAAACATACTAAAAGTCCCCGCCCCTAGCCCGCCGATTCAGGGGGGGAGGGGGATGGAAAAGTTTCTTTTTTCGATTCTTCCCTTATAACTTGGAAACGATGCGTCGTATGGGAAAAGGTAATCTATGCAAAATTAAACGTAATTAAATTTTCCACAAGAATATTTATATTCATTTTCTTCCTATGTGTTATAGTTTACGAGATATTCGCCAGCGAAAATCGATAATTAATAAAAAAAAATCAATTGTGTACCTTGAATATTTCTATCAAAGCGGTTTACCGTGATCTGCTAATAAATCACAGTCACAAAACAATCTTTATTTTACAACACTGGACGTATTTACTAACGTAATATTTTGTCGATATCTATACATTTCCTTAAATATACAGGGTGACTCACTTAAAATGATAACCCTTATAACTTTTTCATTTTGTTTCCGATTTGAATCAAATTTTACTCAAGTATAGTACAAATTAGGATCTACTTACGACCAGAAAATCATTCACCTGCTATAAAGGCAAAGCCACCTGCGGTACCAAAATATGCTGAAAAAAATAAAACGTATTGAATGTTAGAAATTCTAAAAAATGCATCCGATCGGCGCCACAAACGTATATACACCAAAATTTGATTTGGTTATTGATGGGGGATATCTCATACATAAGCTCATCTGGCAAAGGGGGTCCTCAGTTTCCGCAATTTGTGGTGGTTACGTAAAATTCGTCGTTTGTAAGATTAAAAATCAATATGATTTTTAATCTTTTTCCTCATATTTTGGTACCGCAGGTAGCTTTGCCTTTATAGTTGGTGAATGATTTTCTGGCCATAAGTAGATCCTAATTTGTTCTATACTTGAATAAAATTTGATTCAAATCGGAAACAAAATGAAAAAGTTATAAGGGTATCTTCATTTTAAGTGAGTCACACTGTATATTTAAGGAAATGTCTAGATTTCGACAAAATATTACGTTAGTAAATACGTCCAGTGTTGTAAAATAAAGATTGTTTTGTGACTGTGATTTATTAGCAGATCACGGTAAACCGCTTTGATAGAAATATTCAAGGTACACAATTGATTTTTTTTTATTAATTATCTATTTTCGCTGGCGAATATCTCGTAAAATATAACACGTAGGAAGAAAATTAATATAAACATTCTTGTGGGAAATTTTAATTACGTTTAATTTTGCATAGATTACCTTTTTTCGTACGACGCATCGTTTCCGAGTTATAAGCGAAGAATCGAAAAAAGGAACCTTTCCATCCCTCTCTCCCCCTGAAGCGGTGGGACTAGGGGCGGGAACTTTTAGTATGTTTACCTCCTGACTACCCCCAACACATTCCTGAAGAGAAAAATTCTCCCCTCCAAAATGTTCTCTACAACTCTTTCGTTGACTAGACTAAAAGAACAGAAAAAATATTTTTAATTGGGTCTTTCGAACTTATGGCCGCTAAACTCAACCTGGTTCCTCTTCCCCGTCGGAGTTTCTAACGCCATAAAAATATCGCAACATGGTCCTCCAGGTGCTGAAAATATACCCCAGAGACCATAAAACACTCATTACATGCGCACAAGGTCCAACCGAGCAACACCAGTAGTATTCTGGAATAGCAAAAACACGCACGACCAACAAGTCCCCCTTAAATGTCGAACTTGGATGCTCCGAAAACTTAATGGGATAAAATTCGAAATATCAACAACATATTCTGTTTAAAAAGATATTTAGTCACACAACTCCTTTCTTCGTTTAAGCATTTTAGCTTAGTGACTTTAGTGATTTAGGCGTTTGACACTTCCCTTTTAACCATGAATAATAATAGTCAAAATAAGTAGATTTTCGAACAGACCCACCTCGAGAAATCATGCTTGCTCCCCCTGCTCCCCCCCTCAAAGGGGCTAGCTGTATTTGCCCATATATATATATTTTTTTTTCTCAAAAACGGTATTCCCTAGAGGAATGATCTTGGCGCCATTCGATAGAGTATAAAATTTTGCATAAGTCCCTTCTTTTGCTTTTTGCTTTTTGCTATTTTCTTCTTTTTAAGGCCCCACAGCAAAAAAAGAGGAAGGAACCTTCCAACAACTACACATGCTTGGCTACTTCTCTAAAACGACGCAATAAATCAAAATTCTACAAGATATAATATAAAGACCATTATTTTTTCTATCGATTGGTATATTATTTGTATATGTTATTTGTTTAAATAAAATAAAGCCGTCAGTGGCGTACAAAGAGAAAGATGCACATATTGCACATGTGCATAATGAATTTATTTAAAATAATTTATTATTGTTGTTACAATCTGTGAAAATATTGACCGTACCTTTTCAAAATTATTTCACATTATTTGTTCTACTATTTTTTTTTTATAAGAAATGCCTTAGCAGAAAAATATGGTGACGACATTCTAGCTATAACAAGTTTTTGGCTGTCAAACAAACGACCCAATAAATTAGGCACTAGATAAAAAAACTGCATTATTACCTTTTCTGTCAATTGGTATATAATTTAAAAATATTACATATTTAAATGAAGTCGCCGGCGGCGTGCCTAAACAAAACAGTGCATATAATTGCATTATAACTTATTTTTAATAATATTATATTGAAAGCCCAATATTTTCACCATTTTTTATTCTATAACACATTAACAAAATAATATAATAATAGTAAAATTAACAAAAAACATTTAACAGAAAATAAAATAACTAAATTATAGTATCTACTTAATGAAAGTAAATTTTAAATTAAATAACGTAAGTGCAACATTCTACACATGAGTATAATTTTGTACATTCTAAATTTTTTAAAAAACATTTTTTATTAGAAAACGCCCTTGTTAAGGGATTTTGTATAAAAAAATAGTAGAACAAATAATGTGAAATAATTTTGAAAAGCTACAATCAATATTTCCGCAGTTTGTAACAACAACAGCAATAAATTATTTTAAATAAATTCATTTTGCGCATGTGCAGCTTTCTCTTTGTACGCCACTGGCGGCTTTATTTAAACAAATAACATATACAAATAATATACCAATCGATAGAAAAAAATAATGGTCTTTATTTTATATGTTGTAGAATTTTGATTTATTGGGCCGTTTTAGAGATATAGCCAAACATGTGTCGTTGTTGGAAGGCTCCTCCCGCTTTTTTGTTGTGGGGCCTTAAAAAAAAGAAAATAGCAAAAAGCAAAAGAAAGGACTTATGCAAAATTTTATACTCTATCAAATGGCGCCAAGATCATTCCTCTAGCTCCTACCGTTTTTGAGAAAAAAAAAATATATATAGGCAGATACAAGTAGCCCTTTTGAGGGAGAGCAGGGGGAGCAGGCATGATTTCTCGAGGTGAGTCTGTTCGAAAATCTACTTATTTTGACTAGTTCTATTCATGGTTAAAAGGATTTGGTATTACTCAAAAGTGGAAGTATCGAGGCATTTTCGAGACGCAAGTCACTACACTATTTCTACTCTGAGGTAGAAGGGTGCACAGGTTGCTTGCTACGGGGGTGTAAATATTGCCAAAGAGTTCCGAGATGCGAGAACTGATATTACTTCACGGATGGTTTAGTCTCAAAGGTATTAATCGCTTAGTTTTCATGATCCCAATGACGAAGTTTGCACATCCCTACCTCCTCATTTTAGATAGTTGGTCCGGTGGGACTTTTTAATCTCCTTTTCATGTCCTTTTATCTTACATGTGTCTAAATCTTGTTCAGTGTAGGTCCAAAGTACATAAAGCACTGGACATAGTTGTTGACCGAGAAACAGCTATTTAAAAACCGCTGCCTAAGTAATCACTACTTCCACATCCAGATTTTCTCTCCAAGTCTCTCACCACGAAAAAAATTCTGATACTATATTTGCACTGCACTATGTGTAAATAATTGTTTATTGAACTTTAATAATATAATAATTGAAATCATCTACACCAAAAACCCACAAGACGATATGCAACATCGGTGGTGCGTGTGAAGGTGGGGGAGGGGGATGGTCGTGGGAATGAATGATTTTCTCTCCAAGTCTCTCACGACGAAAAAAATTCTGATACTATATTTGCACTCCACTATGTGTAAATAATTGTTTATTGAACTTTAATAATGTAATAATTGAAATCGTCTACACCAAAAATCCACAAGACGATATGCAACATCGGTAGTGCGTGTGAAGTTGGGGGAGGGGGATGGTCGTGGGAATGGATGAAGTAAAAAAATATTGAGGCCTTTGGTTCTTGTACACACATTAAATCACAATTTTAATTTTCTTAACCATTTTAATAATGGGGTGGGGTGGTAATGGGACCAGCTAATGCCAAAAAATATTTTGAGACTTTAGCTTCTCTTATGTGAATCAAATATCAATTTTATGGACTTTTACTTGCTTGATTTACCTATTTACCCCCATTTACGCCCCAACTCTTCAACGAAATAAGATCAAAATATAATCTAGTTTCGGATCTCGCCAAAATACATACGTGTACGAAATTTCAAATCAATATCTAAAAAGGTTCCAGAGTAATCGTGCGCACAAAAAAAATTACAGATTGACAGACAGACAAACTTAAAATCTTGACGTTTCATGCCATTCTAAGCCTATTTAAACAATACAAATTTTAATTTTTTTTTTCGTCACTGTTCTTTCACTGGATGTGGAAGTAATTATGGAAGGAATTATGGTTATTGGCATTAAATAAAATAATATAAAAAACCGCTGCCCAAGGAATCACTACTTCCACATCCAAGTCTCTTACAACAAAATACTATCTTTGCACTCCACTATGTGGAAATAATTGTTTATGGAACTTTAATGGTATAATATTTGAAATCATGTACCCCAAAAACCCCATAAAATTATATGCCCCATCTGTAATAGAGGTGGGGGTGAAAGAAGTGAAAAAAATTCTTGATGACTTTGGCTCTTGTACACACACTAAGTCATACTATTTTTTCAATACCTTTAATAATAGGGTGGGGGTGGTAATATGGATGGCTAATGCCTTTTTTTTGAGGCCTTAGCTCCTCTTATATTTACTAAATACCAATTTCATTGACTCTTACTTGCTTGATTTACTTATTTACCCCAATTTACCCTTCAACTCTGCAACGGAATAAGATCAAAATATAATCTAGTTCCAGATCTCGTTAAAAAACATACGTGTGCCATATTTTAAGTGAATATCTTAAACGGTTCCAGAGTAATCGTGGGCACCAAAATGGTACAAGACTAACAGACAGACTGACGCAACAGACAAATTCATTTTGTTCAGACATAAAATATTGACGTTTCCTGATATTCTAAGCCTATTTAAACAATGAAAATTTCCAAAATTTTTTTTTGCGTTAATATACTTCAACTGAATGTCGAACTAATACGCAGAAAATGGCAAGACAAAGATATAAAAAATCGTTGTGTGCCGTAAACTACACGATAGAAGTAAAGCCTCTACTACTTTCTTTGAGGAAACCTACTACGCATCCATACTACTCAAGGTAACCCACTGTGCATCCAATTTACTCGAGTAGAGCCACTGCGTATTCATACTTCTTGAAGTAACCCACTCGCATTCATTTTACTCGAGGAAACCCACTGCGCATCCATATCACTTGAGGTAACTTACTGCGCATCTATAGCAATCGAGAAAAGCCACTGCGCATCCATACTACTCGTGGTAACCTACTGCGCATCCATTGTACTCGAGGAAAGGCACTGCGCATCCATACTACTTAAAGTAACCCACTGCGCATCCATACTTCTTGAGGTAACCTACTGCGAACTATAATACTCGAAAAAAGTCACTGCGCATCCAAAATATTCGAGGAAAGCCACTGCGCATCCATAATATTCGGAGAAACCTGCTGTGCATCCATAGTAGTCGAGAAAAGCCACTACGCATCCATACTACTCGTGGTAACCTACTGCGCATCCATTGTACTCGAGGAAAGCCACTGCGCATCCATACCACTTAAAGTAACCCACTGCGCATCCATACTACTTGAGGTAACCTACTGCGATCTATAATACTCGAAAAAAGTCACTGCGCTTCCAAAATATTCGAGGAAAGCCACTGCGCATCCATAATACTCGGAGAAACCTACTGTGCATCCATAGTAGTCGAGAAAAGCCACTACGTATCCATACTACTCGTGGTAACCTACTGCGCATCCACTGTACTCGAGGAAAGCCACTGCGCATCCATACTACTTAAAGTAACCCACTGCGCATCCATACTACTTGAGGTAACCTACTGCGATTTATAATACTCGAGAAAAGTCACTGCGCATCCAAAATATTCGAGGAAAGCCACTGCGCATCCATACTACTCGTGGTAAACTACTGCGCATCCATTGTAGTCGAGGAAAGCCACTGCGCATCCATACTTCTTAAAGTAACCCACTGCGCATCCATACTACTTGAGGTAACCTACTGCGATCTATAATACTCGAAAAAAGTCACTGCGCATCCAAAATATTCGAGGAACGCCACTGCGCATCCATAATACTCGGGGGAAACCTACTGCGCATCGATAGTAGTCGAGGAAAGCCACTGCGTATCCATACTACTCGAGGTAACTTTAACAACATAATATTTGAAATCGTCTACCCCAAAAACCTATAAAACGATATGCTACATCGGTAGTGGGGGTGGGGGTGGTGGTAGAGGGTTGGTAGTGGGGGTGGATGAAGTAAAAAAATATTTTGAAGCTTTTGGTTTTGGTAAGGGGGTGGCTAATGCCAAAAAATTTTTTGAGACCTTAGCTTCTCTTTTGTATACTAAATACCAATTTTATGGACTCTTACCTGCTTGATTTACCCATTTACCCCAAATTTACCCCAATGTACCCCCCAACCCTTCGACGGAACAAGATGAAAATATAATCTAGTTCCAGATCTCGTTAAAGTACATATGTGTACCAAATTTCAAGTCAATATCTTAAACGGTTCCAGAGTAAACGTGCGCACAAAAAAAAGTTACAGACAGACAGACAGACAGACAGACCGACAGACAGACCGACAGACAGACCGACAGACAGACAGAAATTTTTTTTTTCGCTCAAACTTAAAATCTCGACTTTTCATGACATTTTAAGCCTATTTGAACAATAAAAATTTTTTAAAATTTTTTTGTCGTTACTATACTTCCACTGGATGTGGAAGTAATTGATATTATCATCTGATATACTAAGCTTCTCTATTCGATATTAGAGTTCAGACTGTTACGTTATGTTTCTGTTAAAAAAAAAAAAATTGATAATAGAAAAGTTTTTTGCAATCATAATATACCTGTTTGATTAAATCAAATAGGTATAATAATTATTATTATACCTATAATACAGCATAGGTATAATAATTATTATTTTGCCTATGCTGGCCGTTTTTACTTTTTGTATACAGCTTGATCTACCATGATATGCGGAAAATAAAATGGTATAGGGAGTCTTCAATGTGGGAAAGCCCCTGCAGAATTTTAGAGTGTTCTGAGGTAACTTAGTATATTAAATTATTAGTAAATTTGCGAAGATACACTATAGCCCAGACGACAGAGATCATTTTATAGTGAAACCCACAAAAAGTTGCAAACTGAATAATTTTTTTTCAATGAGTTCGTGAAAGTGTATAGAATAATATCCTGAAAAGTTTACATTCCGCTCGGATGCAGAACATAAAAAAAAAAGTGAAAAAAATTTTTTTTTTTATTTTTTCAAAATTCAGGCTAGAAAAAAACAAAAAATACAGGTGGGTAGACCACGTGTTTCTGAACAAAAAATGTTGTAATAAAACTCATCGCTAAAGCCACGGTTTTTGCCGGAAAAAATAGTGAAATAACCTTGTCACTCTGCTCGGCCAAGCACACGGTTAAATGCATACTACGGAATCTCTAAAAATTCTTAGCTGTTCTAACAAGTAAAATATAGCTTTTTTCTCTTTCTGATTACACATTTTTAACATTTTTCTTAGTGACTAAGAGGATAAATAGTGAGTCTTGAGGGAAAATATATAATTATGAACGCATACACAGACACTACACACAGCCGCTGAATCGCTTGCATGAATTTTTACGTGCCTTTACTGTATTGCATTTATTACAGATACACTTATCTAAATTTCAGCTATATCCATTGAATTCCTTATACATTTGTTAAAGTATTGGAAAAGTTCCAGAATTTATATTCAAAACAATCAAAGATATTTTCATAGTTACAAAGATCAGATCTTGACAATCGCAATTTCTTATCATGATATGATTAATCATATTTTCGAAAAAATGCATAAAAGTAAACGAACTTGTGTTTGAACATTCTAAAAGTATACATTTTTTCCGAAATAGTGACATTTTATTTTTTCCAATGGGTCAATTTCTCGGCAAGTTACAGCCTCCAATATATATATTTATCAAGAAAATCATCAAGCAATTAAATTAAAATGATTTGAGATGTACTTTTTTGTATCCACGTTACTACAACTTAATAAACCATGAAGTATATATACTTTTAACAGTTCTCAATGAAGAAATAATTTTTTTGAAGGGCTTTTATTTTTTTCTGTATTTTTTATTCCTTCCTTTGCTTGTATTGTTTAAAACAAAAAAGCATCCGAAATCTACAATTTCCATGTATTAAATGAACCAACACTTACATTAGATTGAACAAATTCTGATTTAGTGACATGTAATTCAATGCGTTGGTGTCACAGTCATGCGTATTCAACCGCGCGCACGCATGTATCTCGCTCCAAGTTATAAAGTTACACTTGACTATTTTTTTCCGGGAAAACCGTGGCTTTAGCGATAAACTTTGTTAGCACATTTTTTTTTCATAAATACATGATCTGTTCATCAGTATTTTTTGTTATTCCTAGCTTGACTTAATTCCAAAATTTTGAAAAAACGGATGGAAAATATTTTTTTTCACATTTTTTTTATGTTCTGCATCCGAGCTAAATGTAAACTTTTCAGGATATTATTCCACACATTTTCACGAACTCATTAAAAAAAAAGTTTACACAGTTTGCAACTTTTTGTGGGTAAACACCTTCATCGAGTGGGCTACTACTGTTCTTGAGTATGTCAGGAATAGGTCGACGAACTTACTTGTGAAAGAACCTATTGGAGTTGTTTACATTTCCATAATTGGCATAAAAAGTGAGGCGGTAAGTACGATCAAAGCACAGATCAAGGTGCCGCGTTTTTTGCTTTCAGTCGAACAATCAAGACACCGGCGTGCTGTGAACGAACTAAATATTTCGTATATCTGCTTGTCGTTTCACCATAGGGTCAATGTCATTTCGATTTATTTTGCTAATTTTATAGTGTGATTTGATTAAAACCAAAAAGTCACTTCTATCCTCTCTAGCTTTACTGTCAATAGTGTCAATCCTAAGTCTGATAAAGTGATATGGTTGTACCGCGTTACGTCAAATTAGTTAAAGTCATTGGCGGCGCATTTCTACAAAAAAATAAGGCCTTTTTTTGGTAATTTTTTCTATTTTTAATTTTTTTAATTCCTTTCGGTGGGCACAACCTTGTTAAATTTTCCACATGTCATGGCAGATCACGTTGTATAAGCAATATACAAAATATACTAAAATACCGAGCAGGACGACACTACATCGTGCCCGATCATTCTGAAAGTCTCCCTACCACCTTTTAAGTGTTTTCTCTTCCAGCCATCTAACAAAGTATGAGATGTCAAAGCGATAACTTCGCACACTCGTCTCATTTGGATGATTGTGGGGTTCAAGACAGTAAGAATTAATCTCATATAAGCGGCAAAATCGTAATAATTTATTATTAATAATCTTAAATATAGGTCTGTGGTAGAACGTAGTAAACGACGATGCTGCTTCAGGTACATCTATGTGCTATTTTCTCTGATTAAAATACCGCTTATTTTTTGCTCTGTCCACTCTTATTGCTCAGTCGCAAAAATGTTGTGGGTATATCTATGGTTAGTGCATGCAGCTTTATGTGTCAAATATGAAATTTCAAGAAAGCTCGACTCCCCCCCCCCCTTGATAATTTTGAAAAAATACGGCACCCATGTAAATGACTTCCTCTATCACCCCCTTTAAAACTTTCTATCGATGTACCAAACATCCTGTATAATCCACAAAATTTTCAAGTGTTAATTTTAACAGTATACAATATATTTATGAAAATATGAAGATAGACACTGTTAAATATTTACGTTTATATACCATAGAATGCGGATTACAAAATTAGTAATTGCTCACATACCATAAGTAAGGTAATTAATTAGATACTTACACAATATCAATGCTTAGAATTGTATAGAAATCGATAGCGGATATTTTCAACATTGTATTGGAGCCAATAAACCTTATTAGAAATTGGTTAAACGTCGTTAGTGTCAATTATAAATATAACAAATACATTATAAAAATGTACTTTACCAGAATGTTGATGTATAAACTGTATCATTCTTAAAATTAACTCAAATTATGAAATACCTAGTACGATCATTTCGTAAATTAAGATTATGATACATTTATTTAGAAAATGTATATCTGTTATTATGCAGAATTATCGTGTATTAATACACAAGAGGTCGATTTTTTACCGGGTAAATTTTGTTTGAACACAAACCCGTTTTCCCATGAAAATTATTCGAGAATTAAGGGCATGGAAATATCGCGATACGAAGTGGAGAGATGTTTCCTATGTCCCTTAATTCGAGCAAAATCTTTATGGAAAACAGGTTTGAGTCACTCAAAAAAAAATTACCCGAGTAGAAAATCAACCTCATGTGTATTACAGAAGATTGATATATGGTTAAAAAATATTATCTACAATAACACAGCCAATATTCTTGGCTAAAGATGTCGGTCTCGGATGTCTGGGGCCAGGCAGGACTATTGCCCTTTACCCCAGTACATCGCTGTAGACCGGGGACCAGCCTCGTGCAGGGCGGGCGAACTTACTTTACGTCGGCCCCACTCACAAATGTGAGCGGTGCAGACGATTTCGGCCCACCTCCCTGGGTCCTGGCTCGTTGGACCTTGCTGGCTAAGGCCTCTTCTGGCGTTCTTCTGTCTTCGTTTTCTTTTCTTCGCCAGCTTGTTTCCCCCCGGGGGGTAGTCATCTGTCTGTTAGGTGTGTTGGAAGTTTTGGCAGGAGAGACTGCCGGTACACAGGATGCCAAATGACATCCTGTCATCCGGATCGTCGGTAAGGTAAGGATGAGCTGTGTAGCTCGAGGAAGGGCAGACCTAAATGCTATTGGTAGCATTTTTGGTCTGCCCGGAGCCAGGGGGACTACAGGTACTGGACGGTGTGTTGTCCGGTACCCGCAGGGTCGTGGGTAGGGTGTTGGGTGTCGTCATGTCTCTTCCGGTGGCTTCTCCATCGACGGGGTGGTCCAGGTGGCGTCACTGGGGGGTGAGGTGGGGCAGGCTTGCAAACAGGGCCCCCATCATGGTACACATCTGCTGCATTTGGGCCATGACAGCAGCGAGTTGGCCGGCCTCTGGGGACGTCTGTGGTGGTTGGGCAGGGTTGGTGGGCTTCCCTGCGGGTCCCTGGGCTGCTCTGGCATAGCTAAGCCCGGGGGTCGTCCTTCTGGTGGCTGCGTCGGGAGCTGTTTGCTTCCGGGGGGCAGGTGTCTGGGCAGTCTTTTTGGGGCAACGGGGGCATCCTCTGTAGCTTGCGGGGTGTGCTCCCTGGCAGTTTGCACACTTTGCTGGGGTGTCCTTCGGTTTTTGGCAGGTGGTGGTATGGTGGGCTTCGCCGCATTTTACGCATCTTGGAGTCGCCGTGCACCGCCCTTGTGCGTGGCCGAAGGTCTGGCATCTGTGGCATTGGGATATAATTTTCTTGGGTCTCTGCATCTCCGTTTTAACTACCAGGTAGCAGCAGCGAGTTACTTTCAGGATGTCTGTTTGGTTTTGCGGGACCTGGACAAGCATCATGGGGATGTCCTTTTTCGTCCTCCTGGACGACATCCTTTGGACGGTGGCTGGTGTGTATCCCTGGATTTCTAGGTCTGCCTTGACCTCGTCGCTGGTGACCCCACTGGGGATCCCTCGAATTACCACCCTAAGTAACCTCTCTTCCGGTAGGGCATAGGTGTGGTATTCTTTCTGCTCGGTCTTGAATAGTCTGGTCATGTTACGGTGGTCATCCGGTGTTGTGGGTTCTATTGCTATACCATCTCTGACAGCCTTGGCGTTTTTGAATTTTATTCTGGCGTCTTGCAATTTTTTGGTTACCACTGTCCATGACTCTTGGCTTCGTAGGACAACTGGGGGCATCCGGGGGGGCTTGGGGGGCTCGGGGGTCTCTGTGTCTGTGTTCATTTGGCTTGTCTTGTCCTGGCTTGTGGAGGGTTTGACTGGGGGTGACTGCTGCTTGGATGTCTTAGTAGGGGGGTTTGTTTCCCCGTTGTCCTGAATATTTTTCCTTTTTGTGGTTTCTTTCTGCCGTTGTTCCGGGGGGTTTTCCAGGGGGTTTTCGTTACCCGTTGTTGGTTTCCTGACGTTTTGTAGTGCCCTCATGGCTTCCATCATTTCTTTATGTTGTTTAGCGTTCTGCTCTCTTGTACTCCTGATTGAGTCTTTTAACTGCGATATTTCCTCCCGCAGTTTTCGGTTCTCGTCTTCTAATAATTCGCATCGTGCCCTTGATGACATCCTCCCTGATGAGGATGCTCTAGATGAGGCCCTGGAGGGCGCTGTCCTAGTGTCTGCTAAGGCTATCTCCATCTCTATGTCTGCCTCTGACATTTCGTATTTTGCCATGTCGTCACTCACGTTCTTTTACCTAAAAGAGAAATAAGGATAGGAAATGGGAAAGGTTAATACACAGTGTCCCCAGGCGGGGGACTTTATTTATCTTTTTATACCAGCGTCTTGATAAAGACGACTGATATTTCTCCACTTGCACTCGCTGTGGGGCTTCCACTTCGCTAGTTCGCTTCGCACTGTCTTCAACTGCACACTGGAGGTCTGCACTCGTCGACTGCCACTTGAACTATGCTGATAACACAGGTACACAAAGAAAATAAATTTTATTTTCAGAAGAGTGGGGGAAAGTATTGCAATTATCATGTTACTCGCCCTCGAAAACTGGAGGAAACCGTTCTTCAGCCCTTTCGCAGTATATTCAGAATGTTCTGTCATTCAGGGAGGGGGTGGTTATAGGCCCCGGGGGTTGTTTTGGCGTGTCCTGTTCAAAAGATACTCGACTTATCAATGTTCCCTGTAATAGTCCCGATGTGTCAAGCCCTCGCAAGCGTATTATGAAAAAAAAAAACAGAACAAGAGGTAGAGTAGTTTTTTTTGGGGGGAAAGTACTCCACCATCGTTTCCGTGGTACGATAGAGCGTTGGGAGTATATGACTAGAGCCATGAGTCAATTTGCGAAAAACTGAGCAGTGAAACATATATTTTTGACGTGATATTTGGAATCAGCAGCTCAAAAATCATACGGATAGGTGTCTTTCACCTTTAGAAAATAATTTTTTTTGTGTGGCTGTGTAATTATTTTTATTAGAACTTCAGAACTGTTTATTTAAAGTTTAACAAAGTGCAACAAATGTTGGTGAAGGGAGAGTCATTTGCGTACCGGTTTCGAGCTTTTGGCTCTCGTCAGTGCAAAAAAAAAACTCTGACATCTTTGACGCTGCGGGCTCCTTTTGCTTTTAAGAGCGCTCCGGATATAATTCATCAAGAAATCTCGACCTACTCCCACATAAATCATTATTTCAAAAAATGGCTTTCACTAAAATTTTTTAAAAATTGTTAGAATAATGGATGGTGGATACAGTTTTTAATTTTTTGTGCATACGCTCGGTGTTCTTTTAGTTTTATGTGACTTTTTCGTAATTAAGTTTCCAGTTGGTGTATTTAGTCTGTATAGGTAATTGTTAACGTGCTAGTTTATTATATTAAAAAGTGGGACGTCTTACTAAAAGGCAGACTGATACCAAACATCGAAATCTAACTTTGTCATCTAAAAGAAAAAATGCAGGAGAGCTAAATTACGGTAAGTTTTACAAAATTAAGAGGGATTTAATTAAAAATTCCTTTTTATTGTTATTAACAGTAATCAAATAAAACAATTTTTGCTTTGAAGCTAATTAAAAGAAATTAAACCCATTGTATTAGTTATTATTATTAATAGGTACTTGCTGATCTTTAAAAGTAAGATACGTAACACACTTTTTGAATTGACCTCCTCATGACATTAAAAAATACTTCGAGTTACATTTTTTACTTATGAAGAATGTCTACTCCGATCCTAAAAAATATTGCTCTATAATATACAGGGTGTTTTAGATAACCTTAGTCAGTTCTAGGTAGCCATTATTACTTGTAATATATTTATTTCTTCGCTGGAAGCTAAACTATTTTTTACTCCTCCAGATTTATTGATTATATGTCTGTATTTAGTAACAGAGGAGAAGAAACAAAGGCATGCACTGCGGTTTCATCCAATTTCCCAAGTTCTGATATTAACAGGACCAGTTCTCTAATTAGTGATAGCGAGCACCAAAAAAGAAAACCACTCGCAGACATAACCAACAGGTAACAGGATGAGGACAGTTCAAAAATGTGTGTTGCCTATCTTACTTTTAAAGAGCAGCAAGTATTAATAATAGTAATTATTACAATGGGTTTAATTTCTTTTAATTAGCTTCAAAGCAAAAATAGTTTTGTTGACATAACCAACAGGTAACAGGATGAGGACAGTTCAAAAATGTGTGTTGCCTATCTTACTTTTAAAGAGCAGCAAGTATTAATAATAGTAATTATTACAATGGGTTTAATTTCTTTTAATTAGCTTCAAAGCAAAAATAGTTTTGTTGGATTACTGTTAATAATAATAAAAAGGAATTTTTAATTAAATCCCTTTTAATTTTGTAAAACTTACCGTAATTTATCTCTCCTGCGATTTTTCCTTTTAGCTGACAAAGTTAGATTTCGACGTTTGGTATCAGCCTGCTTTTTAGTAAGGCGTCCCATTTTTTAATACACTCACCGGCGAAAAAACGGCCACCTGAATAGTGCGAAACATTTGTTGTTCAATAACTTTTGTAATATTTCACCGATTAATCAAAAAATAAATTTTTGAGAATGGATTGTGCTTTGGAACAGAGCACAAGGAAACCTGACCAAGTTTCCTAATTACTCCACAAGGTGTTAGAAATTAGATCATCAAAACATAATTTTGGTTCTCCGGGTGTAAATAAGTTGCAAAAATTTATTTTTTCAAAGTTGAAAGGACATGAGATATTTTTTATGAATTTCTTTACAACATGACGAAAAAATAATTAAAATCGGTGAAATATTAAAAAAAAATTTGAACCACAACAGTTTTCCACTATTCAGGTGCTCGGTGCACGGTAACAATTACTTATACAGAATGAGTACACCAGCTGAAAACTTAATTTCGAAAAAGTCACATAAAACTAAAAGAACTCCGAGCGTATGCACAAAAAATTAAAAACTAAGTGTCAGAATATCACAGTTTTATATTTACACAAAATGATTATAACAATAAATACTGAAAAATATCACACGAGTACAAAAGATTCTCAAACTAACTAACTTAACGTCGACAACCGTGGAAAACCACAGTTGGTATGTATGTAACTATTGCAATAGAAAACAAAAAAGATCAATAAAAAATCAATAAGAATGCACTAAAAAGTAAAAAATAAATGTTTGGGTCTGAGCTATCACGGTATTGCTGGAATTTATGTAACTAAAAATAAAAGTGTGGGGTGCTGAAAACAGTTAATCTGTTTGAAGAGTTTTTCGACGCCCCGCACTTTTGTTTAGTGACATATATTCCAACAATACTGTGATAAATCCAAACACTTATTTTATACTTTTTAGTGTATTTTTAATTATTTTTTAATTTTTATTGATTTTTTTAAAATAAGTGTATTTTTTAACAAGTAAAATTGGGACCAATAAATCTGATAATACTAGTTCTAAAGGGCCGATCCAAGATGGTGGAATTAAAACGGAACCGAAATCATATTCGAGAATCATAATTGTCTGCACATTTTCAATTTTACTTAAATCGGATAATTTGTAGAAAAATTAAATATGGCTCTTTCAGATAAAGAAAACACTATCAAAATCGGATCACCCGTTGAAGACATGAAGCTGCAGACAGACAGACAGACATACAGACAGGCATGTATATATGCAAACATATACGAGTCAAGAGTATAATAGCTCCTTTTTTGGGACGAGGGTTATAAAATATTCTTTAACTTACATTTTATTCTTTTTAATGAAAACCTCCAGATGTCGATTTTGAGTCCAATAGGACTCTTGACGCCCCCATTTTGATTTCCAAGTTTGGCCCAAAATTCGTAATCCACGTCCCCTAAACACCCAGATATTAATTTTTAGTCGAATAGGACCATAAGTGACAATTTATCCGCCATTTTGATGTCCGAATTTTAACCAAAAATTCGTAATTCGAGTCCCTGAAAACCCCCACATATTAATTTTGAGTCGAATAGGACCATAAATGACGAAATTCGTCCGCTATTTTGATGTCTGAATTTTAACAAAAAATTCGTAATCTGCGTCCCTGAAAACCCCACATATTAATTTTGGGTCCAATAGGACCATGAATGACAAAATTCGTCCGCCATTTTGATGTCTGCTTTTAACAAAAATTCACAATCCGCGTTCCCGAAAACCCCCACATATTAATTTTGAGTCCAATAGGATCATAAATGACAAAATTCATCCGCCATTTTGATGTCTCTATTTTAACCAAAAATTCGTAATCCGCGTGTCCGAAAATCCCCACATATTAATTTTGGGTCGGAAATAAATGAAAAATTCGTCCACCATGTTGACACTATCTTGAATTTTTTATTTCTGATTAAAAATCCGTAATTCGCGATCCTAAAAACCCCCACAGACGGATTTTGAGTCGAATCGGAACATACGCGCCAAATTGGTCCGCCTTCTTGAATTTTAAATTTTTGACCAAATTCTTAATTCGCGGTCCTGAAAACCTCCAGATATCGGATCATACGCGGCAAAATCGTCTGTCATGTTAGAGCCGCCATCTTGAATTTCCGATATAAAAGTGTTAAAGGTATATTTGACATTTAAGATTTTTCAAAATTAACTTGAACAAATACTTGTTAAATAAGTGTTATTATATATATTAGAAGAATTTTATGAAAATTATCAGAATTAGCATAAGTTAGTTTGCACTACCTGGACTATTCCTATAAAAATATACATTTGTCTAAGAGGAAAATAAATATTATTATTATTATTATTATTATATTGCCATGGGAACCATGTACACATACCAAATTTCAGTTTGATCGGATATGTCAAACTAATATAAGTGTGTTAAAAAAAAGAAACTAAGTAATATATTTGTTTATCCATTTTTCTTTCATTTACTTGTTAAAATAATGTCTTCAGTGTAAAATATTTTATTTTATTACTATAATAAATATCCGTTGATGATACGCCTATTCTCACTGCTGCAAATTCTGTGCAAGTAAATATAAAGAAGGTCGACTTATACGGTAGCGTATGTGAGCAAGAAAGATAAAATATTGACGTGACGGAAACCATAGATATCTGGCTAATGTTCTGATGTGAAGTATAATTTAAAGTAATAGAAATAGAAACCTGGTGATCTTGTAGAAGAATGCACTACTGGGCGTCAAAATGACGCGACACCAATTTATTTCTTAGGGGGCGCCAGTCGCGTATTACTCGGTTCTTCTACCTCCCAGGCGGGTTCGAGATAAGATGCTTTTCGATAGCCGAATAATGGACCAAGGCTGCACTACCACAGATCGGAAATGACGCTCTCTCTGGACCTGAATTCCCTCGTTTGGGGTTTAGGTACCTCTTAATTTCCTGAATATTTGCATAAAAAAATCCCAACCGAAGAATTTCTCTGCGGAGGGATTAATTTTTGTACGTGGAAACCACGTTTTGGTCTGCTAATAACGGACTCTATTTCTCAAAAAACGTATAAAAAAATCCCTATCAAATCTCCGTAAAGCAACCAGAAGGTCGAATGTTAATGTGAATTAACTCGACACATCCGGTTTTCGATACGAATGTTCCAGGGATTATAGACCGTCAACAGGCCTCAAGATCAATTAAGAAACAATAGTTCAAAGAATCCGTTTATTTAACAGAAATGGTTATACAAAATTCTCAAGATAAGAATCGTGCCTTCCCCAATCAAGGTAATGGCTTTCAGACCATACAAGCGAGAGCGCTCACGCTAACGATCGATTAGGTAGAAAAGATTCATGCATACCTTCTCAGGATCAAAATGCGAGCTTTTTAGAGAAGTCTGAGACTATTTGTAATTTATAATTGCGACTGACTGATATTAACTTAAAAAAGTTTTACTAAATGAATTTAGTTTCGCTAGAGACTACTTAGCTTTAAAGTTCTTGTATCGCGGAGATTCACGTACTCAAACACATTCATGAGGACTTATAACTGCATAAGTTTAATGGCGTTCGATCAGTCCACGATTTACTTGCTCCTATGCAGTTGTTCAATATTATCGATATGGCAGCAACCCACCTTCGAGCGACTTTTAGGCAAAATTGAATTTTTGGTTTTTTATTTATGCACAAGGCGTTTTCCTCTATAACTTTGTCATTTGGAAAGCCCCGCTATTGGCTTTCCTACCATCACTTTGTCTGGACCACTCAACGCGCTCGACCAAATTGCGAGCCGCTGAGTCAATCCAAACTCTTTCTATGTGAGAAACCGGCCTTGTACATGTGCATTGATTTTTATCAATTTTTGCTCATCGGCACTACGCCGGTAGTATAGTATATTTTCGTGATAGTTTTTAAACTGACTTTGTGGTACTTTTGAAAAATCTAGACCAATTTCGGCGTACTTTTGAAAAATCAATTTTTAAGCCAAATTTCAAGGTACTTTTGAAAAACTAATCTGCGGGTGAAATTTTGGCGTACTTTTGAAAAATCGATTTTCAAGCCAAATTTCAACGCAGTTTTGATAAATTAGTCTGCAAGTGAAATTTTGGCGTACTTTCGATAAATCGATTATTGAGCCAAATTTTGACGCCCTTTCAAAAATATTATTTTTCAAAGTCCAATTTGTGGTACCTTTGAAAAAGTATATTATTCATAAATCTTTGTCATTATATACTTCTGCTCTCATATCCAAAAACATTTTTCCTAAGTGAAAATTCAGAGTTTCTTCGAATTTTCACCTGGTCATTTCCATCGCCTTATAGAACCCAAAACGGTCCTTATGGACTGATCTGTGCCTCTGCAGACTCTTAAAAATGTCTTTAAATGAAATTTTTGCCTAAGTCGAATTTTGATTCTGTCTTCAACTTAGGACGATTTTGGAGAGTTCTACAACAATCTCATCGCACTCCGCATTGCTCTTAA
Organism: Rutpela maculata; assembly: GCA_936432065.2. Taxonomy (NCBI): domain Eukaryota; kingdom Metazoa; phylum Arthropoda; class Insecta; order Coleoptera; family Cerambycidae; genus Rutpela; species Rutpela maculata. The sequence goes on from OW386285.2 coordinate 125,681,633, forward strand.
TAAAGTCGAGCAATACAAATCACTGACTTCATCAGCATTTGTTACAAGCATACTGCGTTTCTAGTAATGATGGTAGTATCATTCAGAACACACATCCTAATGGTAGACTGTTTAGTAATTTTTTAAATGGTCATTCTACATATTCTTTAATACATTTCTTTACCCCAGACTTAAAATTAGGACGACAAGATAAACTACATATATCTTCAATTAAATTTTTACATTACAATATCAATATAAAATTGCCATGTTTAAAAAGTGTACCTATTAGTTAAATTTATCTTGTATTATAGTTCGTGGGTGAGAAAGAGCGGCTGGTCGCGAGGGTAGCAAATGATAAATTACCACTTAATAATTTAATAGATACACTGCCATAAATTTAATCGTATGATATATTTACATATACGGTTAACTTTATGTGAAGTAGCAGTCCCATCACTGTTAAATATCCTTATCCTTAACTTAAAGTCTTAGCGGTAGTGCAAGTCAGTATAGTGACAGAAACTGCGTGGGAATATAAGACACCGGGTTCATTAAGTTTACCATTTTATCCGATTACCGTAAACTTACTAGGTTTATTTTTTATGAATAACCATAATTGTTTTTTTCTTGTTTACTGGTCAATGGCGCATCATTGGGGGAGGACTATATATCTGTTCCCCCTGTAACGAACTTCTGTTTACTGTATACATCTAGGTGTATATATATTGGAATAATTGATATAACAACAAATGATATGCAGCGTGTACATTGGTTTCAGTTCACAATAGTGAACGGTGAATAGTGAATAGTGGATAGTGGATAGTGAATAGTGAATAGCGAATAGTGAATAGTATTTTGATATGACCGACCCATAATAATAATGGGTCTCTTATCATAATATTTTGCGGGTGTATAAGCAACATAAAACTCTCAAAGAATCCTGCTCCTCCAAAGTTTTTACAATGATTACTTTTTATTTATTTGCTTTCATCATAATTGGAGAATATTATTTAGGTTTAAGCAAATCACAACTTACACACTTTTTTATTTATCATGAAATTATTTACTTTCTGTATATTGTTGCCTTAATCTGGGCACGCTAATATACTAGTTAGGTTATAGTATATTACGTAATGAGTGATGTGAGAAGCAAATTCGTACGAATGGAAAAGTTGCGCACGATGCCGCGTAGCGGCGAGTGCGTATTTCCATGAATTATGTACTATACTTATTACCTATGATCATATTTATTTAGTTATTTAGTAAAATCTGGATTTAGTTTATTAGTCAACAATATTATTCAACAAATATTATGTCAGTTTTGACAGCGTTTGAAAATTAAGTAGGCGCATTTGTTATTTTAAACCCCGCGTCAGCGATATAAGCCACCTATAATTGCGTGTCCCGTGCGTTTTGGCATTTTGTTTACCGTGCGATTTGTTTACAGTGCGTTTTGTTTACAATAAGCTATAACATATATTTTTTACAAAACTCTGTCGAATTGTAGTCAAATTGGCAAAGATAATGTTACGTGCTTACACCCCCCTTAGTAAACACCCTGTATCGTAGGTTGTGACGTACTTTTCTTCCAGGGGTCTTGTGCACTAGACGTCTGGAAGCATCACTTTAGCGCCGGTCAATTTTTGGTTTATTTTATTTTCAGTCAGACTCGGGCGCCACCTTTACAATTTATTTACTTGGGGCAAAGGATCCCACACCAGCCTCCTAGCGCAGCCTGTTTCAGTAGGGCTGGGATAGCTACAGTGAAGAACGGTGATTCCAGAGGTCGTTAGGACAGATTAGACAAACCCACACACAGCAGTAAAACACGTGTTTAAAAAAAATGACAATCTTTATTCAAGAGTATAAATAAATAAACAAAATCAGGTACTTGTAACCATTACGAATACAATACAGTATAATACAAATTTACAATATGAATGTACCATGTATGTGCCCCAGGCAAGCAAATCTACGAACTCGAAAAGTATGCGACAGTGGCAAGTCGGGTGCGAATACCGGACACCGGAAGAAACTTTTAATTTATTAAAATTATCAGACAGTACTCAAGGTATAGAGCGTAGGAAAAGACTTGGCAAAATATAATTCTGGTTGCTAACTTAGGTCACAGTTAACACCTGGCTGGGAGCGGAGCTAGCAATATATCTGATATAAACCAGATGCGGGGTACGGGCTTATGTCTCTGACTATTCGTCGGCCATAACGAGGAACGGTTAAAAGACTCGGAGCAGGGCTAGCAAGCACAGGGGCTGTGTTGAACTAACGTAAGTCGCCGGATAATAACTTATGAATTATATTTCACAAGTCCCTCGTAAACCCTATATTTGAGTTAAAATATAGTAACTTACTGCAGGATATCTCGATGCACATGGTATAACAGGCAAAGTTTTTTATTGCAGAGAGATAAGTGTTTATGAAAACAAATACAGGTATACAGGAATCTCACCTAGAGACAGATAGACGGAACAGGTCTTAACACCGTAATCATGGAATTGCGTCTGGTGATTTTGCCAATATTCTTCGCTAAAGATGTCGGTCTCGGATGACTGGGGCCGGGCAGGACTATCGCCCTTTACCCCAATACATCGCTGTAGACCGGCGACCAGCCTCGTGCAGGGCGGGCGAACTTACTTTACGTCGGCCCCACTCACAAATGTGAGCGGTGCAGACGATTTCGGCCCGCCTCCCTGGGTCCTGGCTCGTTGGACCTTGCTGGCTAAGGCCTCTTCTGGCGTGCTTCTTGTCTTGATCTTCTTTCTTCGCCAGCTTGTTCCCCCGGGGGGTAGTCATCGGTCAGTTGGGTGTTTTGGGTTTTTGACTGGAATGACTGCCGGTTCACAGAATGCTAGTTGACATCCTGTCATCCTGTCATCCGGATCATCGGTAGGGTAAGGATGAGCTGTGTAGCTCGAGGAAGGGCAGACCTAACAGCTTTGGTAGCATTTTTGGTCTGCCCGGAGCTAGGGGGACTACAGGTACTGGACGGTTGTTTGTCCGGTACCCGCAGGGTCTTGGGTGGGTGATCGTCCTGTCTCCTCTGTGGGGTGTCTTCATCGGATGGTGGTATGTTTTATACTCACCCGTTATCCAGTATCTGCACCTTTGGCCGCTTGTGCCTCGGAGCATCTGCTGGGTCGTACTCAGTAGCCTCCCTGACCAGTGGGTTCCCATGCTCCTCAGTAAGGGCGTACATCTTCCTGGCTCTCTCCTTGCTGATTTCAGTGACCGGGGTGTACTCCAGGTCCCTGAAGATGTCCTCGCTTGGTGATTTTGGTCGCGGGTTCGCGGCCTTTATACGATTCGTGGCGTTAGTGGGGCCGTGTGCAAAATTAACCTATGGAGAGCCTCTAACACATCGCTTTGCCTGCGAACATGCACGGTTTTTGTCTACATTTTTATATCTGAAAACGAATCCAACGCTTTCTCATACATAGGTTTACATTTTATGATTGAAAAATTATTTTTCAGTTTAATTCCCAAACATTAGTTTTCAAGATAACAAAATTATTCAAAATAAACTTTTTAATATAGCCAGCCCAAATTAAATTGGAAAATATATTAAAAGTAAAATAAAATAGTTAATATAGACGGGCCCAAATTGAATTGAGGATTATAAAATACAGTAGCAGACGGCTTATTTTGCTATCAGTAAAATATCTGACGCGTGCAAGGTAAAAATAGATTACAAATTACTATCACTTAGTTTATAGGGGAAATGCACAACGAAGTCTGTATTTGAAAAGAAATAAAATTATGTAAAAATTAACACAGAAAATCGCTTCGTTACAAGGTTCGGAAATTATAACACCAGGGTAACACTAAACAATAATGTATTTACTTACGTACTAATTACAACAAATAAAGAAAAAGAGTTTAAATTGGTTAGAAACTCGATATATCAATAAATATATAAATGAACAACTGCTTGAATTATACGTATTGAAAATTTTTTGGAGCAGTAGCATACCATGTTTTTTATTATGTATCCTTATTATTAAACACATATTTTTTTATGTATTACCGTTTCGATGGAGCTTTGTAGAAAATATATGTATTGTGAAAAATGCATCTCGTTATTTCAAAAAAATACATAGGCTGCTGAAAAAAATTTTCAAGACGTGTAATCCAAGCAGTTGTTTTTCATTTATAATTTATTAATATATTGAATTTCTAACCAATTTATACCTTTTTCCTTTATTTGTTGTAATTAGTGCGTACGTAAATACATTATTGTTTAGTGTTACCCCGGTGTTATAATTTCATAACCCACGATACAGGGTGTTTACTAAGGGGGGTGACAGCTCGTAACATTATCTTTGTCAGTTTGACTTCGATGGAAATTTGACTTCGACTCCTTCGATGGAATTTTGTAAAAAATATATATTATAGCTTATTGTATGGTGAATAATTAGTAAAAAAAAATAGAAATGGTCGATAACGGGTAAGTACGTATATAAATTTTTCGAAAAATTCAAAAGCATCAATTTTTGTTTTCTTCATGAAAAGATTTCATGAAAATATCAGTAATAAATTGTCTTGAGTATATTTACAATATATATAAAATACAAACAAATTGGTTCACTTGATTAAGAAAAAAAAATTTTTTTGGAATTTCAAAAAAAAAAATTTTCCCGGATATTATGAAGTTTATGAGGTCAAAACTTTTTGTGGTAGTATCTTACGCAAAGATACATCACTGGAAGGAACCACAGGCAAAAAGGTTACAAAGGCACGGACACTTATCTTAACCTGCCATGGCCTTTACTTAAAAACAGTGTATCGTATGACAAAATTTTATAGAACTTAAACTGAAGCTCATGAAATTTCCTATATGGACATGTATTTTAAATTATTTTTGTATTTCTAATATCATTATCGAAACGCGAAAATGTAATTTTTTTAAAAGTTCACAATAAAATAGTGCAACGGAAATAAAATATATTTGCAAATTTCGAAAATAAATGTATATTACACCGTGAAAAAGCTGAGAAAATTTTCTTTAAAGTCATATATTTTTTTTACATAAAACAAAGTTACAATTTCTCGCATTCCTGAGGCGTAATCGTATGTACTAGATAGCTGTACATTTTGTTCAGACTATTTCATAGTACTTTTAATGATAATGTTCTTTATAGTAGTGTTTCATGTAATTTAAGCTGCTGAAAAAGAAAATTCAAATCTCAAATATATCATACGATTGAAACACGGTTTTCCCAATGATTTTTAAGTGTAGAACTGCTTTTCCAGCTCTAACTTTTAACTGTGCGAGATGTCCGGAAAGTTCAATAAACAATTTTGAAAGAGAATAAAACAAAGAGTAATTTGGCGTAATAAAAAATTGCCATTCTTGTATTATTTAAATATGCTATTTACACACTTATTGTACGAAATCGGGTTTGTCAAAATTTTTGAAAAACGTAACGATTTACAGGACGCTTCCTAGTCTTTGCGAAACAAAATCAAGGCTTGTTTAAAATGTATTCTAGCTTTATATGGCGCTATTAAGTCTGCGTTTGATTTAAATAAATATGGGTATAATGTTTTACAAACAATAGAGATAGTAGTGTAAATCTGCAAATTTTCCCGGTACAACTGGCACAGCTCTAAAACACCAAAAGAAAGTACACATACAGGTGCAAATATGGCTGGGCATGGATTTGGTATCAAATTATTGGGGCTGGATAGTACCAAATTTTTCTCTTACCCAATGAATCAACAACCAACGCCTGAAAATTTACTAAAAATAATATTTTGCAAATGACAAAACATGTTGCGGTCAAAGTTGCGAATGCAGAAAAACCCGGTTGCAGCTAAGCCTGCACAGGGTGCAGCGGGAAGGCGTGTGCTAACTGTGTATTAGGGTGGGCTGAAAAACATGAAAATTTGAATTTGCAGACGGTCTACTTTCCAATTTATTACTGTGTCTCTAAAACTAATTCGGGTAAATTTTTAGCCAAATCGGTTATTATCTAACCGGCCCCCCACTGCCTTGAAAATGAAAGACGCTAATTTTTTGATTTTTAACGTTTTACAAATTGACATCAGAAATTTTTTTATGACTTTATTAATGTCTAAACACGTGTAGCAAAAGTGTTCCTAATAAAATATTCTTCAGTTCCAGGTAAATTAGAAATTTGTCACTAAAACGTAGAATTTGAGGAAAATATGATTTCTTGTATAAAATTTCTAATTTCCCTGGAAAATATTTTATTCGGAAAAATTTTGCTACATACGTTTAGGCATTGATAAAGAGTGATAAAAAAAAAATCAAATATCAATTTGAAAAATAATGTTAAAAATTGAAAAAGTGTCTTTTTCTTTCATTTTCAAGACCGTGGGGCTAGACATTAACCAATTTGACAAAAAAATTACCCGAATAGTTTTAGATACATAGAAATTAATTAGAAACTAGCCCATCTACAAATTCAAATTTTCGTGTTTTTCAGTCCTACTGTGCACCTACCGTCCTAATTTATGGACGATGAGGATGATTTTGATGAAAATATAGTTATAATTGAAATATTTATGCACAAAAAATCAAATATTTCAAGAGTTAAATTATTTTGTACTCAATTCGTTTTTTTAACTTTTTATGAATTTTTTCTCTAAATTTTCATTTATCACAAATTTTTTTCAAAATTTTCTTACTTTCTTAATAAATATTATAATTTTTGAAATCACAGAAATGTTAAACCATTTTATTTTGGCATATTTAAAAGAAGTTCTTCGCTTTTTAATTTTTTTTTTTCGATCTTATAGATTTTTCCGAATTTTCCTATAGTTTTATAAACAATAGGGACAATTTTTGAATTGTAGGAGTTTTAATATTTAATATTAGGAACCTGTAAAAATAATGTCAACCAAATCCATGCTTTCTGACCTATTCCCAAATAACGCACTTTTTTCCGTAACGGTCCCCACTCAAGGGTTACTTGTACATCAGCCCGTGTTCATGGTCTAGTAAATTTAGTAATATGATATTTTTTATGATCTGTATTGTAAAATATATTATTATGTATCACGAAAGTAATGAACATAAATCAGTTTTAGCTAGATTTATTTTGTTCTTGTTATGTTTAGTACTATTTAAGTGTCTGTCAACAAGCCTTTATTACTGCTAATTGATCATTTACAATTTTAATCACTACGTACCAGAAAAATCTGTTACTGTTGATCTTGGAATATATATTTATGTATATTATCTGTGCAACTGTGAAGTACCCAATAAGAGAACAAGAAGGATAATACTAGAATTATTTCAATATCCTCTAATACAGAGATTAGGCTTAACAATGAAAGTAAGAATAAGTTAGAATATAGTCATTTCATGGCATTTTTCATAACAAATTATACAAACCTTGAAGAGATTATATTTCAATTAAGGGGAAATTGAAATACATTGAATATTTGAAGTAATATATTTGTTGTCGGTGTATTTGGATAAGTTAAAGGCAAACCATATCGCCTCCTAAGTCTTAGACCAACCGAAATACCTAAATCAGAGGTGGGAAAACTAGGCGCGACTTTAAATATTATTGTAAGATATTATTTTTTTTAACATTACTATTTCTTTCGATTTTATATTTAATGGTATTTAGAAAAATATATCAAACCAAAATCCTCCCCCAAAAATAACACCTCGCTAAAAGTCCTGCAAGTGTGGGTCCTTTCTAGTTGAATAAAACGGGGGGCATGAAAAGTTTGCGCACTTATGGCCTAATTAAGACATGTTTATGAATACGAAACTATAGTATAATTATATAGGTCATTATGGCTGCAATTGGCACTTTTGAGGTCATTTCCGAGTTTGCGTAATTTTTTTATAAATAGTTTAAAGAAATGTGAGGTTTTTGCCATACACGAAGTTGGTGCAGCAGAAAATTTGAACGCCAATCACAAAATTAAATTTTCAATATGCTCAGGAACATTTAAACACTTCAGCACTTTAAAAATAATTCTTAGGTACTGACAGAAAATGGTTCTGTCAGGTGCACCCTCCGATTGAAGAACTTATATCTAGATACATAACAGGCTATCTTTTCACTATATACCTTGTTTGCTCCTAACATAGTCACATTATATGTCCATTAAAATGGATAGATGAACATCACATCCCATAGGCAACAGTGGCGTTGTGTGTGTAGAAAATGTGTAGAATGGTAAATATTTTCATTAAAATGAATTATTGCAATTCCTGCATTACCGGCTCTTTATATAACGTGATGTAGGCATACGATATTACAGTAAGATAAAACAGTAAGATAAATATGTATTGAAAGGATATTAAAATTTAATTGCTATTTACTTTATAACTGTAAACTGAACTTCATCATGTTACGACTATGGAACGATCGATTTTCTTCTTTTCTAAACTGCTTTCTGCAAACGGCACAGCACTACACTATTTATATGCACAAAATATATTGTCACTAAACTGTGTAAATATGAATAGAGAATATTATTTAGGTATTAAGCAAATCACAACTTAAAATAAAATTACTTTTTCACCAGTTTTTGGTCGGAGAACACGAAAAACATTTATTGACATTAATGGCCGAACTGTCAACTGATATTATGATAATCGAACTGAAGCCGATTGTGCACGAGCGGCCGCGAATACGCCGATGGGCCAATCAGCAACTTATGGGAAGAAGTGCCTTAGAATGGGAGTCTTTCAGCGACAAATAAATCAATGCCATTATGTATCTAGATATAAGTTCTTTAATCGGAGGGTGCACCTGTTCTCAAGGCATGACAAACAATATCCAAGTAGATCTTTTTCGAAAATCCAACAACATATTTAAATAAATCTGCGTTATACTGCCTTCCAATTATGTTTATGTACATCCAAATATTTATGTTGTAGCATCCGTCCATGCAAATTCCTTATTTCGGTTTGATCAGCGGCGCAGCCAGAAAATTCATCTGGGAGGGGGGAGGTAATAATAAATAAATACCAATTTCGCGAATTCATTTAATATATCTTTATTAAATAGATGTGTATCGATTCACAGCAAAAAGTCAAACCAAAATAACTCGCGACAATATTGATGCTACGGCAAGAATGGTAAGGGACCTTTTTTCTTTAGTGCTATATTCTTTACAAACCTCCTTAAAAACTTTTTCGTACAGCTAAACGTTTACGAGTTAGAGCGCGTCAAAGTTTTCAAAAAGTAGTTTTTGCGTATTATTTCATGAAGCATTGATGGTATATTAAAATGTCAATGGAAATCTCGAGGAGCATACATTTTTCTACAATTTCTGTCCTGTCACAGAGATCATTTGGTATAATTAGTCGTTATCCGCCATTTTGTAATTTCGGATTATTCATGTCAAATTTATACTGAGCGATCTTCAAAACCTCCGTAAATCCATTTTCAACGGGATTCAGTGTTCCTAAAGGCAATTGATGGGTGGTTCGGCCATACGTCCGCCATCTTGGGTCCGCCATTTTGTGACTTGGAATCTATCACACCAGATTTGAGATAAGAATCCCTGCCAATTAATTTTCAAACAAATCTGGTGTTTTTAAAGGCAAAAAGTCGACAATTTTGGATCCGCCATTTTGTAATTTGGGATTACTCATGTTAAATTTATAATGAGCAATCTTAAAAACCTTCGTAAATCCATTTTCAATGAGATTCAGTGTTTCTAAAGGCAAATGATGGGAGTTTCGGCCATACGTCCGCCATCTTGGGTCCGCCATTTTGTGATTTGGAATCTGTCACACCAGATTTGAGATAAATGACCTTAAAAATCTCTGTCAATCCATTTTCAAACAAATCTGGTGGTTTTAAAGGCATTTTCAAAAAGTCCGCAATCTTGGATCCGCCATTTTGTGATTTCAAAGTTATTATACCAAATTTTTGATCATTCCCACTCCCGTTATTACTTTTGAGTAGTTTCAAACTGGATAGTTCATTTTGACGACTCTAAAATTGAACTTCTTGGTCATTTTCATCAATTTTTAAGTTTATGGCCGCCATATTGATGCCGTATGATTTTTGCAAAGGCGCATACGGCTTTTTGTAGTTCGAAGTTCAGGCTCCAAATTGAGCCCTCATATGTATTTTTTCGTCGCTTCAAATTTTGACCGCAGCAGTGATCCGGTTGACGTGGAATGTCTATATATTAGGAATTTTATTGCATAGGTACTACCAGTTTTCAATAATAATAAAAATGTTCAGTTCTGTTACAAATAAAATAAAGCAAATGAACAATAAGTACCTAGTGTTATACCGTCACCTTCGAAATGTTATACTTTGGCACATTTTATGTTTCGTAAATGTCCTTTTCTTATCAAGCACTATTAATGCACTTATTTAGGATTTATGAGCATACTACTATTATGTCTTTCTTGTAAACCTATAGATTTTAATATCATTAAGAGCCCTTAACGTTAAGATTAAAGAAAGGTACTTGGATGGGACAATTAAATTTATTTCAGTGCGCTGGGTTTTGCTATCATCTTAAAGTAAACATGTTTAATGCAAAAGAAGCCATATTTATATTAAAACAAAAATATATGGTGTACATCATTTGTATTAATTAAACGTTGGTATTTTATTCTGCGTTTAATTCAGTCATAAACACAAGCATAAAACAAAACAACCTGTTACTCCTCTAATTTCTAAAGAAGAATACAAAACACTTTTTGAAAAAAGCTCTGCGATCATCATGGAAACGACTCGGGGTAACTTATCCGATTGACCTTTGAAATTTTCAGTCATATTTAAAACAATTTTAACGCTTTTATATATAAATATCACAGGCCGAATACAACTAAATAACTTTAGGAAATAACCACAAACTGCACGAATTATATGTCGGAATTATTGCACTCGCAAAGATATACTGTTAGATGGCGTGATGTCCAATAGGAGAGTATTCTTAGACACACATCTAGTATCTGTTCCACCCGGATATTAGTCGGTGATTTAAATATTTTCCAGTCAGAGATTATGAAAACAGATTTGACAATTGCTAATATTTAGTAGCACGATATTAATATGTATAAATTAATTTAAAATATATGGCACATGCAAGGGGCCTATTGTAGAGAATTTAGTGCTCTACAAGATTGCCAGTTGACATTTTAGTCGATGATCAACAGTTTATAAAATAATTCGCAAAAACTACTTTTTCAAAATTTTGACCAATTATAACTCGTAAACAGTTAGTTCTACGGAAATGAGCCTGTTAAGGAAGAGCATTTAGTGCAAAATAAAAAAGTTCCTTATCAGTTTTCTCATGGAATCAACAGTTCGCGAAATATTTGAGTTGGAACTTTTCACAAACGCCAATCCCCGCCGATCCCACCAACATAAAACATTCAGAATGAACCCCCAGTTTGAAAAAGAAAAATTGACTTTCGCTATTTTTGCAAAAAAAGTACCTATTGATTGTACTATCTGACAATAATTTTTTTATACACTTTCAATACATTTCCGACGAAATTTATCACTGGCGCATTTTGTGCAATCTTTGCTCTCCTTACACTAGATATAACTTGATGAAATTATTATGGCACCATCACAGAACAATTATTTGCAGTTTGAGAAAAATTTCATAGAAATCCACCGACTCGGTGGCGCAATGTTTAAGGTGTTAAGCGTGTCACCAAAACTATACAATCTATATGTCTCCGACTTCCCGGAATTCCCGAATTCGAACCTTGCCAAGTACGTCGATGACACGGCCATGTACGTGCATTCACACAATGTACAGGCAGCTAATATGTTGCTGAAGGCTCACGTGGCCCGTGCCATGGCGTATTACGACTGGTGGAAAATTCGGATCAATGCCGAGAAGTCGGAATCAATTCTATTCACGCGCCGTTTCCCGAAAATCGGATTCTAACACCACTTTCGATCGGGGGTCGCCAAATTCCAATTAAACGGTGCGTGAAGTATCTAGGGATGAACTTGGACAAGAGACTGACGTTCAACATTCACATAAACGAGACAATACGCAAGGTCTACTCCATGTCCAGGAGTCTGTATCCGCTCCTGGCAAGGAGTAGCGGACTCAACAGGACAAATAAAAAATTGTTGTATACGATGGTGATCAGGCCGGCCATCACATACGCGGCGCCGGTGTGGTGCAGCATACCGACCACGACAATGAGGAAACTCCGAGTTCTCGAACACAAATTTATGCGCCTCATTATTCGGGCAGATACACCTCCCTCAGAGATCTATATAATCGTTGCCATGACATAACGCCACTAGCGGAATACATCCAAGAAATCTCCCAAAAATTCTATCAATTCAAACTGGGCGATAGTCCGCTAACCCACAACATAACACGAATCAGACAGCATAATGCGATCCTTTTCGATATCCGACACCGCCTACCATACCAGGCGTTGCCTATCTTTCGGCAACCTCTCTAGCCACACTTTCCTCTACGACAACTTTCCTTTCCTTTCCTTTCCTTTCCCCGCCTTTAATCTTCACCAAAACCTACAACCAACCCCTTTCTATTCCCTCTGTTTGTTTTTACCTTTTTTTGTTCCTTGTCCATTTTTGTCTCTAAATTCAGTCTAGACCAATAAACTCTTAATAAACCAAAATTTCACATAACATTACACACTTTTAACTATCCACGACACTTTTCTGGCGTCAGGGTGGAATTGTCTCAAACGGGTTTTTTCGTTGAGTTTTGTTTTCCCGTGCCAGCAATCAAAATTTTTAAGTGTTCGCGTGTGCGCAAAACCGATAGTTTTTCAGTTTTAATTTTAATTATTTTTAAGTACCTACCCTCGTGTACTACGTTGCACGATATTGTTAAATTTAAGCCTTTTTCCATTAGGCAGGAGTTTTAACTCACCAAGTAATTTTCGTCACCGCCAAACCGGACCCTCCCCTCCCAGCCTCACACCCACCTCGGCGATGTTTACCATGGTTGTCTGGCTGGCTCCGGGCCGGACTCCGGAATGGCGCATATTGTATCATGTAACATTAATAAATGCTTGTTGTTGTTGTTGTTGTTGTTGTTGTTGTTGTTGTTGTTGTTGTTAAGCTTGCGACCCGGGGTCCCGGGTTCGAATACTGGCTAGGGTATGGATGTGTAGTGGCGTTTTTCTCGTGTTGCCGAGACGGTAGCAGTGGGCTAGACTACGGTTGTGTGAGAGACAACACGGTCTAGTCGCTTTCCTCTCCTGAGTTCCAGTCTCAGCTGCGGCAGATGGCGCAGGGAATGGGTGTTGTGTTGTCTATGTGTGTGTGTGTGTGTCCAGGTTGAGTGGTAGAATAGCCATCGGCTAAACTGCGCCAGGACATTAAAATAAAATAAGGCCATTAAAAAACAAAATCGCTTGAGACAATTCAGAGTAATAATTTAACATATACAGGGTGATTTAAAAGAAAGTACATTAAATTCAATTGTAGATTGTTGTGCCCCAGAGATGAAGATTATCTTAATAAATTTTTTTCCTACCGCGCCTCCTAATAACCTTCAAGCGAATTGATGTACGATGATCAAATTATGGATTCGGCTCTTTATTTTGATGGGCTACATGCTCATTAGAGCAAGTTCGTACTGATATGCAAAATGTGTCCTATACAGGGTGGTCCGATAAAGTTCAAGGTCAATATACAAATTGTTGCTTTTCTATGAAAAGCATATTGGTATAACCTTCGGCAGTATAGCGCACCATTTTCACATCAATAACTCTCAAAAAATTGCACTATTTTAATTAGACAATTCAAAATTTAATTACTCAGAATCTGACAAAAGCCGCCTTTTTGAATAAAATTGTGAATAAAATTGCTTCACCGTGCCTCTGATTTTTTGCAATTTGCTCGAAACCGGCCTAACTGGATGAAACATCACAAGAGCAAAAAAAGTTTCTAAATTTAATAAGATATTCAATAAATAATCAAAATAATTAATTTGACACAAAACACAAAATACTCGACCTTGAACTTTACCGGACCACCCTCTATAGGACACATCTTGCATATCAGTATGAACTTGCTCTAATGAGCATGTAGCACGTTAAAACAAGCTAAAAACGTACTCTTCGCCAATTTACTGAGCTTTTTATATATAATTGTTACACATTCTATAGGATACTCTTCGCAGTTTCTTGTAAATAATGTTAGTTTTTGGACATCCTAAATTTTGTGATACCATCTTTATTGTGAAAAAAATTATATGAAAAAAAAATGTCCAACCTGTGCGAGATTCGAACACGGGACCTTTGGATTGCAACGCAAAGCTTTAGCCGCTGCGCCACCAGCTGTTGCTAGAAAAACTGATTGTCTGTGATATATATCCTTCGACAGTCATACATGGGTATTTCAACTCGTACTTCTATGAAATATATATTAGTAAAATTCATAAACAAAAAAAATATATATTATGGAAATAATATTTCGCGAGATTTCCATTTTAGTACAAGCGACAAAAATTAAGAGATTTTTTTTTTAATTAAATAATTAATAACTTTTTTATTTACTGATCGATTTTCTTCAAAAACAATAGGGTTCTTCCTCTAGCTAAAACTAACTTACTTTCTAAATTTCAATATAATCGGATTTTTCTTTCTTAAGTTATCGTGCTTACAAGAAACGTGACGGAAGGACAGACAGACGGACAGACGGACAGACGGACAGACGGACAGACGGACAGACGGACAGACGGACAGACGGACAGACGGACAGACGGACAGACGGACATTTTGAAAGTTGTTCAGAATTCGTTCACTAACACAATGATATGAAAATTTTTTCTCTACGAGCGATATTTACGATTTTAGAAATGTGCCGATAAAATACAATATATACTCTTCGTTTTTGCGAGGAGTATAATAAGGAGCCCATTTGAACATCGTAAGCTTGAAGGTTATTAGGAGAAAACTGGTTGCCAGGCACCCATTTTAGGGGCTGTAACTCGGTTAGGAGGCGGAGTAGGAAAAAAATTTATTAGGGAAATCTTCATCCCTGGGGCACCCCAATCTACAGTTGAATTTAATGTACTTTCTATTGAAACATATGAATGTCGAATTGAGAACTACCTCCTCTTTAAAATTCTTTGAAGTCGGTTAAAAGCGATGGAAGGTTCGAAATTTAAAAGTTTATTCATTTCTATATCGCTCTGTGTATAAAAAATGGATTGCAACAAAGTTGTTCCTACTTGAACCAGTATGTGTCTTTAATTTGTTGGCATGATGTGAGAATAATTGTTCTGGTTAAATTGGCGACAACGTTTCATTGGTCTGGGTGGGTTTTGAGAGTTTTGAAGGCTGCGGAATGTATTTACTAAAAGCGTCTCTTTGAGTTCCCATCAACTCCACATAATAACCGATCACTTTCAATTAAGGTTAACTGAATATTTATGCATATTCACAGCAGAATATTGAACCTACTTTGTTCTATAAATATTTTAATAAACGCCAGTACATTATTGGCTTTCGCTGAAACTTAAAAAAAAGGTATATAAAATGATACAGGTTGTCTACTATGATAAAAACAGACTGCCTTATGACATATTTTTCTGCGATCTTCACTATATTGTATGCTCATTCCACTATGTATAGAATTTAGTGATTAAACATGTAAGCCCAACCACTTTCAAATTTCAACTTAAAATTTTCTTGAAATAGCCCAATCGATGAAGGTATTTACCCACAAAAATTTGCAAACTGAATAATTTTTTTTTAATAAGTTCGTGAAAGTGTATAGAATAATATCCTGAAAAGTTTACATTTCACTCGGATGCAGAACATAAAAAAAAAGTTAAAAAAATGTTTTTTCATCCATTTTTTCAAAATTTTGAAATTAAATCAAGCTAGGAAAAAATAAAAAATACAGATGGATAGATCACGTATTTATGAACAAAAAAATGTCCTGACCAAATTTATCGCTAAGGCCATGGTTTTCCCGAAAAAAATAGTTATAACTCGGAGCGAGATACATGCGTGTGCGCGCTTGAATACGCATGACTATGACACCGACACACTGAATTACGTATCACTAAATCAGAAATTGTTCAATCCATATGAGTGTTGGTTCATTTAAAAGAAGGAAATTGTAGCTTTCGGATGCTTTTTTGTTTGAAACAATACAAGCAAAGAATGGATGGAACAAATATACTTATATATATATTATCACGCCCGAACTCAATCGTCGCAATAAAAAATATAGAAAAAAATAAAAGCCCTTCAAACAAATTCTTTCTTCATTGAGAACTGTTAAAAAATATATACACTTCATGATTATTATGATTTATTAAGTTGTACTAACGTGGATTCAAAAAAAGTACATCTCAAATCATTTGAATTTCCTTGCTTGATGATTTTCTTGATAAATATACCTATATATTGGAGGCTGTAACTTGCCGAGAAATTGGCCCATTGGAAAAAATAAAATATCACCATTTCGGAATAAATGTATACTTTTCGAATTTTCAAACACAAATTCGTTTACTTGTATGCATTTTTTCGAAAATATGATTAATTTCTTATCAGATCATGATAAGAAATTGCGATTTTTACGATCTTATCCTTATAACTATGAAAATATCTTTGATTGTTTTGAATATAAATTTTGGAACTTTTCCAATACATTATCAAATGCATAAGGAATCCATTGAATATAGCAATTCAGCGGCTATGTGTGGTGTTTGTGTATGCGTTCATAATTATATATTTTCCCTCCAGACTCACTAAGAAAAATGTTAAAAATGTGCAATCAGAAAGAGAAAAAAACTTTACTTTACTCGTTAAAAATGCTAAGAATTTTTAGAAGTTCCATAGTATGCATTTAACCGTGCTCTTGGCCGCGCAATGACAAAATTACTTCACTATTTTTTTTTTTTTTGGAAAACCGTGATTTTAGCGACAAATTTTATTAGACATTTTTTGTTCAGAAACACATGGTCTATCCTCCTATATTTTTTGTTTTTTTTTCTACCCTGACTTAATTTAATAATTTTGAAAAAATGGATGAAAAAAAATTTTTTTTTCATTTTTTTTGTTCTGCATCCGAGCGGAATGTAAACTTTTCAAGGTATTATTCTATACACCTTCACGAACTCATTAAAATATATATTCACTTTGCAAGTTTTTGTGGGTTTCGCTATAAAATGTCCTCTGTCGTCTGGGCTAAAAGGACGGGAATTATGCACAAATTTGCCGTTTCTTAGCAATTTCGGTGAACCTAGATCATGCCATAATTTTATTAGAACTTTTTGAAATCTTTTAGAATTCACTTTTACGACGCCACTGTTTTAAAATGTAATGATCGGTATACGCTAAACCTAAGTTAAGATGTTTATTTTACAAATCTGTTCTTGAGGTTACTGAAGAAGTCGTGTCTGCTACAGGGGGTTATCTTAATCAGGTGAGCTGTGTATGACAGTTGAGGAAAAGTAACAATTCTACTAAATATTTTGATGTTAAGATTAGATGACTTCGCAATTCTGTTGATAATTCACATGAACAAAAGATTAATTTAGTCCCGTTACTTTCGGTCTCAAATAAGCACATGGTTACCTAATCTATTTGCTAATTTAATTGAAGTAGATAGTTCAGGTTTAAAGTTGGTTGCGTACTTTGTGGCATTATTAACAACTCAGTTACTTGATACATTTTTTCTTTAGTTTTCATTATTAATTTGTCACTTCTTCTTCTGCTGTAATACTTGGATGTAAATTGGAATGTAATAGCATAGAGCATACATACGCCCTAAATTAGTTATATTCCTAGTTCATACAGGGTGTCTGCGGTATACGTACAAAAGAAGTAAAAAACCTTGTATATTTTTTTCTAGCTCAAACCTTCCTTGACTGATTGATTGATTGATTTACCAGAGTGCGATAGGCACTGCTGCCACTCCCAAGATATACCTCTGGGCTGGCTACGTCCACGCTGGGTTGGATTTGGGTCATGCTTGTGGTCAGCAGCGACAGAGCCACATGACTCATGGTACAGGTGTGGGATGGGCAGTGTAGGTGTTTGTGAAATGCGTTGCTGAATTATGTCGTGATATGGAGGGTTCATGCTCCTCTTTTTGTGTTTCTGCTTCTACAAATTTGTTTGGTCGTGTTCCATTTCGTAATCCGAGGTGTGGTTTCTATCCATACTATGGAGGTAATTTCTAGGGTTTGCTCCTTTAACCTTTCCAGTAGCGTATTAACTCGTTGTTTATTTTGTGTACTCCAAGTGCGGTGTTTCTTCAAGCTCTGGCTATTATTTCTAGCAGTTGTTCCTGGCGGCTTGTCCAAGGGCCAGTGGTCCGTTTCTTTTATTAGTTCTGTCCGTTCCTTCGTTGCATTCCCTTCTTCCTCCGTCCTTCTTCTTGGTCTAATGTTGTAGTAGTATGTCTCTTCTCTTGTGGTTATTATTGTTTCTTCAATATTTTTTCAGTTATCTGAAGATTTGATTTAATCATTGTCCTGTTGAGAGTGTTTCTATGTTTTCAAAGATTGCTCTACATTTTCCCTCATCGTGGATTCTCTTTTTTTGTTCAATGCTTCTTTTAGTTTTTCATTCATGTTCCACGTCGTGTGTTGTTTGTCTGTAGCCTTCATCTTTTTTAGCTATTCGTACTTGTTTTTGTCCCCTTTCTTGTCGTTCTCATACCCGTTCCTCTTTAACGTTTCTCTTGTCGCAGTTTTTATTTTTGAACTCATTAATGTCGAGCCTAATTCTTCTCCTGTCAGTTGTTTTTCGATTTCTTCGCAATATTTCTTCTGCATGTCTTTATGTCATAGTCAGTTACTGTGTGATGTTTTGTTGTTTCCTTGTTGTTTCTTTTATTTCCAATTTTCCGTATAGGATTTTGTAGTGTGTATTGATTTCTGCTGTCTTTTTGCTTTAATATTTTTTATTCTTTTTCTTATCTCTCTGCCGATCTGAATATGATCTATTTGTGAGATTGAGTTTCCATTACTCCAGGTTTGACTTTTGCTCCACGTGTCTTATTATTAAGTCAAATCTGTGTGCTAGGTTTTTCAACGCGTTTCCATTTTCATTAGACCATGTGTGGAGTAAAGTTTTTCCAGTGATGCTTTTATCTTCCTGCGTCTTTTAATATATGTAAGTTGAAGTCTCCTAGTATTGTAATGGGCATTTTTCTTTTTTCGTTTGAGAGAAAATTGTATCACGTGTATAACGTATTACGTTGATGCCTGCAAGAAATTCAGTATTGGTGAGGTGTACTAGTAAACTAATAGTACGCCACTGGTTAGTTCGGACTCAATTCAGATTCAATATTAAACGCCAGCCAGTAAATAAAATCAAGTAAAAATTAAAAATTATCAGGAACTTATTGACCTGTAAGAAAATGTGTGTTTATTAATACAATTTAAAAATATAAGGACTTATCTTACTTGGGTTTCTGCAGATATAAGGTATCACTTACTATTACCCAACATTCCTGTATGTAAAATTTGTTATCTGCCACATATTGGACCCACTTGTGTCGAGGGTTGAATTGCGCTCGTCGATCCTATTCTATGATTGTTTACTTGCTAATAGCTGAACGTTGCTATTAAATAACTCTGTATTAGTTATTTTAAAATATTAGTTCTATTTCAACTTTGTTCTTTTGTTATGATACACCGATTTTCGCGGAACTTTTTGAGCTACAATTCACTTAAGCTTTACCAAATTTAACGGAGTTTTACCAGGTATTTTCACGTTTTACATGAGAGCGTTTCAAACGCACATCCGCTCGCTCGACTCATACCTTCAAAATACTTTTCTAACTCAAACCTATTTTTTTATTTAAAATTAATTAGAAATAGGCAATGTTTTCAGTTTATACAGTACTTTTTATGTGGAAATCTCCGAAATCTTTAAGCGTATTATTGCATTATTACTACGTAAATAAGTAAAATCCCGTCAGAGAGAAACACCAAATTTGAAATCTTACGAGGGGGAGCGCCGTTAATAACACAGGCACACAAAATAAAACAAGTGGTATTTTTCTGGTACTCCATTGGGTAACCCATGTGTATTTCGACATGCTGAACAAAAATCAGGTGTCAATTAGGAATTAGTCGGTGTATCGGATAAAAATAAAACGAGGTTATTTCCACTAGTCGACGTTTCAAATAAACTTTTATTCTTCCTCAAGACTGAAAAAACAACATACAAAAAATATAACTAACCATATTACAAAAATCAAATGAATTAAAAAAAAAAAAATTCATGTGATCAAGAAAAAACTCTAGTAGTAGTTTTTATTGCACACGGAACTCTTGTTAATCATTATTAATTATTATAACTCAGTATTGTAATTGGTATGAAACTATTCACGTCCATACATTTACATTGTTTAGTAATTATATGTTATATTGTCCACTGGATTTTATTTTATTTTTCAACTCGCTTGTTGTTCAATTTTATAACTCCTTCTCATCTGAGAAGTATTTTTGTAGTTTCGTTTCACTAAAGGTAAGGTTATTACTTACTATTAAATCATTTTATGGATTGTAGTTTGTTCATTTATTTACATATTTCACATAAATTTGAATTAGTTCTTTTAAATTAAATGTGTTACATTTTATTTATACTTAAAAAAAATTTTTAAAATCATTCCATTTTTGTAATACGGTTAATTATATTTTTTGTATGTTGATTTTTCAGTCTTGAGGAAGAATAAAAGTTTATTCGAAACGTCGACTAATGGAAATAACCTCGTTTTATTTTTATCCGATACACGGACTAATTCCTAATTGAAATCTTAGATACGGATACTATTATTAATTGATTACAAGAATCAGGTATCCGTTTAGCTCCATTGGCCACCATTTTTTTTGTAAATCGCGAAAATGACCTAAAAATCGCGATTTACTAAAAATTGATGGGTAATGGAGCTAAACGGATACCTGATTCGTATTCAGCATGTCGAAATACAAAGAGGTTGCCAATGGAGTTCCAAAAACAGACTTTTTTTGTGTGTGTTTGTATAATATATGAATATCACCGGATCCTCCGCCCTTTTCTAGAAATTCTCGATGTCCAATCAATTGGACGCAGGTAATAGGAAGCGTGACAATTGGACGCGTGCGGACACCTGATTCGTGTTCAGGACTTCGAAATACATATGGGTTATCCAATGGAGTGCCAGAAAAAGACCACTTTTTTATTTTGTGCTGTTTATTACTTATTCTATCGAGTTATATCTTATCTCGAACCCGCCTGGGAGTGGAAGAACAGGGCAGAACGCGACTGGCGCCCTTATTAAATAAATTGGTTCCGCGTAACTCAGGCGTAAGGTAGTGAGTTCTACAATCTCTGTAATTTACTAATTTGCAAAAAATGTATTTTAACGATGAGAATAAAAATTACCATTTTTGGCATTTTTTGATTTATTATAGAAAATGTCTTTAACCACTGTGGTAATGAAATTAATAGCAATTAATTTAATTTCGATAAACACTTGGTTCATCACCTCGTTCACTACATCGTTTTATTATTTTCACTATAAATTTACTTCAAATCTAGATACACTGAACACACTGACAGCACTGTATAGTAATCGACGGCATAGCCTACGGCTAAACAAGGAACTATGAAAAATACATGAAATTTCTCTTTGAAATGCCGCACATGGTGCTTTTATTGAAAACGGGCGTCAAAAATCGGTAACCTAGCCAATTTCTTATGAAAATTTACGAAAATTGGTAGAGTTAAGCATTTGGATATGCTAAATTCAGTTTTGCTGCAGATTTTTTTTTTTTTTTAATATGTCGGCTTCATAATTTGGGTCAGAAGAAGCAAGAAAGGCGAAAAATTCAATCAAACCACCCAGCCACAAATAAGTCCTTGGAACCTTGAAAGTCCCTGGGACTTGACCCGAGTAGTCCAATGTATTAGGGTCAAATCGCCCCTCATGATGGTGCCGATAAGTACATACAAAAAGTACTCCTAATGCATAATCCAAGGATTTTTGAGGTTGCTGATTTCAAATTTCGGTGAAAATCGAGTAAAATAGGGGTTGAAAGAGGTGTAAAAATGAAAATTTGACAAAATACGTAATTTTCATTCTAAACTTATATTTTGAGGTTAATGATTTTAAATTTCAACATGCCAGAAGCTAAAAATTTATTTTTAGGGTAAAAATCAAGTTGAAACTGGTGAAAAATTAAAATTTGATAAAAAACGAAATTTTTATTCCAAAAGTATATTGCTAGGGGTTTTTGACATTGCTGATTTCAAATGTCAACATACCAAAAGCCTAGAATTTATTGTTATGTTGAAAATTTGGGCCTCAAAACAAAACTATAATAAACAACTGTGATTTTCAAATTAACCTTAATAATGTTACTTTAAACACTACTGAATTTGCTAAAAATCTTGGATTATTCTTAGATGTTAACTTGAGATTTTCTAAACATGTCAGCTATATAGTACAAAAATCCTACGTAAAATTAAAATTATTATACATGCATAAAGATTATCTAAGTGTAGATGTGAAATTGAAATTATGTGAGTCCTTAATTATATCCTATATTAATTACTGCGATGTGGTTTACTGGCCTGCCTTGACAACGGGAGACAAGCTTACTTTACAAAAAATACAAAATGCTTGTGTAAGATTCTGTTACAATTTACGCAAATTTGACCACATATCCAATAAATTTCGGGAAACTAAATGGTTAAATCTCAGTGAAAGATATCAAGTACATATGGCATGCCTTACTTTTAACATTATTAAAACACAATGTCCCGAATATTTATTTACAAAACTTGTGACTGGTGATGATACCCACCAACGCTCCACTCGCTTCTGTAATTTATTCAGAGTGCCCAAACATAGAACTGCCCTATTTGAAAGAAGTTTTTCCTACAATGCTGTTTGCATATATAATAAGATACCCCAAGATGTCAGGGACTGCCAACATATTACCACTTTTAGAAGACATGTCAAAACCCTAACTTTGGACAACAGGGAA
Source organism: Rutpela maculata (assembly GCA_936432065.2). Taxonomy (NCBI): domain Eukaryota; kingdom Metazoa; phylum Arthropoda; class Insecta; order Coleoptera; family Cerambycidae; genus Rutpela; species Rutpela maculata. The sequence continues at coordinate 125,704,547 of OW386285.2, forward strand.
AATTTACTGGTAGTTTAATTTGTTTGTCCGTTTAATTTTGTTTCTGTTTTTTACTACTAGTGCAAAAATGTACTTTTACTGTTTCTTTTTTCTTTCTTTTTTCCCCCTATATACATTCATATTTTTGTATTTTATTCGTGTCATTTATGATTATTTATTACGCACGACTCATGATAGTATTTCTTGATAGTGACTTATGATTATTGATGGTTACGTGGAAGAGCATGTATATGAACGTCGCCATCAAGTTCTACTTATTGCTTTGTTATTTTGTATTTAATTCAAATAAAGACACATTTATTATTTAATTCAAATAAAGACACATTTATTATTATTATTATTATTATTAAAATGGAATACACTAGTGGTTGAAAGGGGTGTAGAAATAAAAAGTTGAAAAAATACGTAATTTAGATTCTGAAATTATATTTTTAAGGGTTTTGAACTTGTGTTTTCAAGTTCAAAATATTGAGCCTTTAGCGAATAAATGGCCCTAAAATAGGGTAAATCATCCCTCATTTGTGGTAACAATAAACAAATGCAAAAATTAGTTAACAAGCGCAAACGTATTGTATTTAAATATAGATTTTTGGTATATGGCAAAGGATTTTCCACTCTGAGGTGGTTGAGCAAAATAGAAGCCACCCTAAAACGAGGCTAAACTAACCCACATTTCAGGACTTATTGATTGATGTGTGTCTACTGAAAGTGATAAAAAGTAAAAGTATGTTTGATAAAATTTCAGTCGTGTGATGTTTTAGAAAATATACGCCAGTGTCATGTCGGCTTGAACGAATCAAAATTAAAATCAAGCAATTTTTCCACCGTCAATCTGATATTTCTTAAGTGATTGATTCAGCAATTTTCATATGTAGCGTAATATCTTACTCTGGCCTGTTGCAAAATTTAAATATAAATAAAACTAACTATAATCACAAAAACAAGCTAAAAACGTACTCTTCGCCTGTTCACTGAACTTTTTATATAATTGTTACACATTCTATAGGATACTCTTCGCAGTTTTTTGTAAATAATGTTAGTTTTAGACATTTTTAATTTTATAGGACGAACTTAGTTGGTAAGAGACTCAGTGTAAAATAAAGTAAAACTAAAAAAAACATACCAAACCCCATTTGGGTTTCGAACCCGGGACCCTTGGATTCCGAGTCAATTTCAATTAAAAGGATAAGAACTACACCACCACCTTACACGTAAAAAAATGTAAATTTTTACATTATAAGACACGAGCTAAAATCATATTTTCACGGTTGTATATTATATTATGAAATGTATATTTGTAAAATATATAAATATTTAGATATTAAAATGAAATATCATTCCACCAAATTTCTATTCAATTACAAAAACATAAAAATCAAAAAACATTTTTTCAAATTTAAATCATTAATAACATTTTTATTTACCGATCGATTTTGTTCAAAAACAATAGGGTTCTTCCTCTAGCTAACACTAACTTACTGTAGAAATTTCAATACAATCGGATTTTTCTTTCTTGAGTTATCGTGCTTACAAGAAACGTGACGGACGGACGGACGGACAGACATTTTGAATGTTGTTCAGAATTCGTTCACTAACACAATGGTATGAAAATTTTTTGTCTCCGAGCGATATTTACGGTTTTAGAAATGTGCCGATCAAATACAATATACTCTTCGTTATCGTATTTGCGAAGAGTATAATAATGAACCCAACACGCTTGTCTCAAATTAAGTTCATGCTTGAAACTGACTGAATCCTAAATAAGGCATCTAATCGTAAACATAGATATAAAATTACATTATCTCGAAGCAGAAACTTAATTTTTGCTGCTTGGCATTTTAACATTTTTCAATTTTCTGGTTAGGTGTGGCTTAATTTTATTTGCGCTTTTAATTACTAATTATAATTAGTAATTAAACGTGTATTATGTTCAGTTAAATAAGTAAAAATAAGCGTAAAATATGTACAGGGTGTTCCTCAATGACGTGTTAATTTTTCAGGGTGATTCCTTATGTCATTTTTTGAAGAAAAGCTAATATGAACATAGGTCCGCAACGGCTTACATTTTTTGCTACAGGGTATTGAATTTTTTTTTTAATCGGTATTTTTTAATATATCAGAAAGTAATTTAGATATCATTTTCAATTTTTGTAGGTGTTAATAGGATGTAAAACTACATATTTTAGTTAGAAAAGTTATTTTATCGCTTCACCAGTGGCGTCCCTGCAAACATGTCCTCTGATATTTTTACCAAGAAAGTGGTACGCCACTGACGTTTTTCCATGAGGATATTTTTTTTTATTAGTCTGGTCAATTTTACATGGAAACGGCCTCTTGCTTTTTTTCTTGCCTAGAACAATTAAATTCTAATTCCTTCATTTAGCAGTATTACTAATTAACACAGGCACACAAAAAAAAAAAGGTCAAACCCAGGAGACCGACATATCATTTCCGAAGAATTTTCGGGCGATGCCGTAGTCAAAATATATGACTTAAGGGCAAATTTCGGAGATAATCGCAATTTTAAGGTTAAAACTGGCCAAACACACAGCCCCCCAAAAAAAAAGTTGTCTGTCCGGCGGACCAGACTAGTATATCCGTATGTATTTGAACCCGCTGAAACCGAATCCGAAGTCAGAATTGTCAGATTGGCTCGTTTTTCACCCCAAACCCCGAAAAACACATCCCCCAAAAAAATGATTTGTCCGATGGACCAGACTAGTGTATTCTCATGTATTTGGACCTGCTGAAATCGAATCCGATGACAGAATTGTCAGACTGGCTCGTTTTTCACCCCCAACCCCAAAAAACACCCCCAAAACAAAAACAAAGTGGTCTGTCCGGCGGACTATACCAAATACATAAGGATACACTGGTATGGTCCGCCGGGAAGACCGTTTTGTGGGGGGGGAGGGTGTTTTTTGGAGGTTGGGGGTGAACACGAGCCAATCTGATAATTCTAACTCGGATTCGGTTTCAGCGGTCCAAATATATAAGGATACACTGGTATGGTCCGCCAGACAGACTACTTTTTTGTTTTGGGCCACTTTGTTTTGGTTTTGGGGGTGTTTTTTGGGGTTGGACGTGGAAAACGACCCAGTCTGACAATTGGTTTGTTGCGCTAAGTTAAAATTTGAGGAGAATCTATGTTAAACAATAACAATTATTTATAAAAAATCATTAGAAACATGTAGAAGTTGAAAAGAAAGTCTTATAATATTATAATATTAATTACAAAAATACATGCATTTAAAACGATTATGACATAATAACGGCAGTCTGTAGAGAAGTTAGTTATAAAACGACGAGAAACGGGTACTAATTTAGAAACTCGCTGATAGCGACGGAGAAAAAAGACAATCACGACAGTTTAATCTGACATTATATTTAACGTCAAATTCAACGGACGTTCATAGGTTACAATTCGGTATAGTTTAACAGCATCTAGTTATGGATAAATATAAGTACAGATAGTGTTTTCTGCCGTACTGTGTAAATAATACCACCAATTCACCAGAAAAACTGTTGTGTTCTAATAATAAACGCTGAACGTAATAATGAATGATTCAAAGCCACCAGAGAAGAACCAAGTCTTCTTATTGTGGAGACCATTTCAATGTCAAGTAAAGTAACAAATTACAATGTATTCTAAGCGTTTTATTTGTGGTAAGTTGTATCTTAATGTAGGAATTTGATTTTTAATATGGGTTTATGTTGTAGGAGAAAGGGCCGCATTACAAGACTTGTGTGGCGTTCTAGCTGTTACAAATTTAAATTACCCGCCAAACTGGTGGATAAAACAGAGTGTATTACTGTATTCTTAACGGCTCTAGATTAGAATGTTATTCGTGCTTTGACTTCCTAAAAGGAGGGAAATGGCTTTAATCTGCTTTTATGTATTTTATCTAGTTTATGTTGGAATAAAGTGCAGTTGTTTTTGTTAGCTATTGATTATTTATGAAGCTCCCTAGACGCCCCATAATACTAGGATGATCAATAAATTAAGAAAGGAAATTTAAAAACTCGCCGTTGAAAAACTATATGAAACAAACTGAGAAAGTCGTCTAAAGTCGGTGAACACAATCAGTCGGTAATGGCTACGAATGCGTTGGATTGTAGTTATAAATGCCCTTTGAATTATGTGTGTTATAAATACATGTCATTGTTTATTGCTTAGATAGATACTAGTATAAAGTACTTACCTATTTATTATTTTTTGTTATAATACAGACCTTTCTTGATATCTTCGTAAGTCTCATTCTGACTCTTCTTAGAAGTGAGTATCAATGGATAAAAAATAATTTCTTTAGTAGATAAACTTATTTTGTTGTTTTCAGTTGGATACGCATGTATATAGTTAATAGGAAATAAAACAATGAAAAGGAAATATTTAATAAAATACAAAGTATGGTTAACAAATTAAATAATAAAATACATATTAGACATATTATGTATTATTAATAAGATAATATAAAGGAAGTTCTTGCAGAAATTACAATAGTTTGTACTGTCTATAGCAGCTATAACGTAAGTACCTTGCAGCTTTTGCACTTCCAACCATTGCAATGTCAAAACGATCGTCTCTTTGGGCAGATTTCTAAATTCACCGGTGGATTGCACCGGTAAGCAATAACATTATTTGATTGGCTATTTTGAAAAGCATAGCCAATCAGCTTCGTATCTTGTCCACCCGGTGCGTCCACCGGTGAATTTAGAAAAGTGCGGTTTTTAAAAATTCGCTGACCATAAATATATCTACCGCAAGTAGAATGTCAGAATTAGCTTTTGCAGATATACTGCCTTAGTCGTTTTGTAAAAAAATATTAACAATAACTGCAAACATCAATTACTGCTAGCTAAACGTCAAATTTACTTTTGACATATGAGGTCATTTTCTTTCTTGTCAGCAATGTCAACTTATTCGTCTTCATCTGTTCTGCTTATAAGTTCATATCTAACTGCCGTTATGATGTCACTACCGTTTTCGCGGCACATTCAAATAGTCGAAGTTTAACAATTTTTTAAAATATGTTGCGCTAGGAATTTTTCTTCCAAATTAAACATATAACTAAATTAAGTCCTCCACTACCATATTCCACCATTTTTGAAAATTCGTCAACAACCCAATTATGACTTCAGATTCAGTTTCAGAAGGTCCAAATACATAAGAATATACTGGTCTGGTCCGCCGTACAAACCATTTTTTTGGAGTTTGTTGGTTTGTTGGGGTTAAAGGTGAAAAACGAGAATCTGACAATTCTGACTATGGAGTCGGTTTCAGCGGGTCCAAATACATACGGATATACTGGTCTGGTCCGCCGGACAGACAACTTTTTTTTTGTGGGGCTGTGTGTTTGGCTAGTTTTAACCTTAAAATTGCGATTATCTCCGAAATTTGCCCTTAAGTCATCGTGTTCAGCGCCCGAAAACCCTTCAGAAATGATATGTCGGTCTCCTGGGTTTGAACTTTTTTTTTGTGTGCCTGTGTAATTTTTGTACACATAAATTTAGTTATCCTGGAATAAGTGACGAATATTTCAGTAAACATGGTGAATTCTACCAATGTGGAAATGGCGAAAATGCATTACGTATATGGTCTCGCAGATGGTAATGCAACAAAAGCCAAAAGTATGTATAAAAAAAATATCAGGAAAGATGCCCTAATCGTGTCTTACCAAATAACCGATCCTTTTCGACTATTCATCGCCATCTTTGTGAAACTGGTAGTTTCCAAAAAGGTACTTCGGAAGGTGATCTCAAACTGTCAGAACACCTGAAATTGAGAAAGCGATGCTGCAAAAAATCGACGAACATCCGGAAATATATACGAGGAAGATGGCTAGAGCTCTGAATATTTGTCATGAAACAAATTGTTTGGCGGATTTTGATTATTTTTTTGTTGTACCCGTACCATATTCTAAGAGTACAGAGATAACTTCTCAGAGATTTTCCACAGCGTGTGAATTTTTGTCTGTGGTACCTTCAGAATGTTTGATTCACAAATTATGTTCACAGACGAAGCAAATTTTACTAGGAATTATATTCAAAATCTCCATAATAATCATGTATGGGTGGAGGAAAATCTCCACACCATAGCCGAAACTCATTTCCAAGAGCAATTTTTGGTTAATGTATGGATAGGATTTGTGTTATAGGCCCTTTTTTCTGCGAAGATGCCTTAATGGACAATTTTACCTGAATTTTCTCCAAGAAGAACTACCTGTGTTGCGTTAAGGAATCAAATGTGGTACATGCACGATGGAGCTCCTCTTCATTTCAGTGTAATTATTCTCAACCATTTACATGTGATATATCCTAATCGTTGGATAGGTCGCGGAGGATCTTAGCAATGGCCAGTAAGATCCCCCGATCTCAATAGTTTGAATTTCTTTGTGTGGGGTCATCTTGGTGAATACTCCCGTTACGACTTTAGAAGATTTGTGTGAAACAATACCAAATACGCCGGGAATATTTGAACGAGTGCGCAATTCGATGCGAATACGGGCGGAAGAATGCCTATTAAGTGAAGGTGGTTATTTCCAACAATTTTTGTAAAACAAAATTTATCATTATCAATGTTAACAATAATTTGTTTCAATTTGAATTTAATTGTTTTAATCAAGAAATTTAATTTAATGCAAGAAACCGTTTTCATGTAAAATTGACCAAGCTAATCAGAAAAAATATCCATATGGAATAATGTCAGTGGCGTACCACTTTTTTGGTAAGAATATCAGAGGACATGTTTGTAGGGACGCCACTGGTGGATCGATAAAATAATTTTAACTAAAATAAGTGGTTTTATATCCTATTAACACATGCCAAAATTGAAAATAATATCTAAAATAATTTCTGAGATATTAAAAAATAATGATAAAAAAAAATTCAACACCCTATATGCGTCTGAAATTTAGATTGCAGCGCCTGTGCAGTTGACATAATTCTTGTGAGATAGGTGTTTTGTTTACATTCAAATCTTTGTATTTTCGGTGATTTAATAGGTATTTTATAAATAAATTTCAATGAAAATATATATATAGCAATTGATTTTATTAAAGCGATATAAATAATAAAAAAAATCTTGCATAATTCAGTTGAAATACCAAAAAGAAGAGCTAGTGTAACATAAGACAAATTACATTTTAATTTAATAAATAGTAAGACAATTCTCTCTTTTACTGTTAATCTACGAGCTCTTTTGTCTCTAAAAACAGACTGAAGGAACCTCCACTATTGTGTCCGTGTCCAGGAGTTTAAAACTGTTAAGTCCAGTAAAACAATTCAGCTTACTATCTGTTGTTAACAGAGTACACAACGTAAATACTTCCGGAGTATTTACTTGAACTTGGAAGTCACAAAAACTTTTTGGTCCAACATAATCAGGTTGTGCCTGTAGTACTTGCAGTACTCTCATCTTCTTGGGTATTTTCATTTTCTTCACAATCACACTGATCGTCGAATGGTCGTTTCGGGGACCGTTTCTGCCAACACAAGCCTTCTTTGAAATCGTTCAGACCTATTGAATGGTCCAGAAATGGCATCGTTATTACTTACAGTAAATTTCTTGATGGGACTGCTGCTTTATTTTTTTTACTGTGTTCTAAAAATAAGACGTCTATTTAACCTTAACCTCAATATACAATAAATACCTCCTTAATAAAAATAATCATCTTCTGTGAAATGAAGTGAACAAATCTTCATGTACTTTGTCACTGGCTTTCCAATTTTTAATTTCATTATCCAGGCTTTTAGCCTGTCCACAAAATCCTTCCCCCCAAAACTGTTATCCATCTTCACGCGGTGTTTGCCGGCTTCGGGAAACAAATGTTGTTTTTTTTTTTGCCCAAGACGAACACTGAGGAACTGAACAATATTGACTTATATTGTTTTCAATTTTAGTTGAATCCAATCGACAATAAAAACAATTATGACACAAGCAAAAAATGAAAGTTTTCACTTGTCATCTCACACAAAGTAGTTCGTAATCGGGATCGTAGGTGGCGTATCGCTTATTTTGAATCGCGTTTAGCAAAAAAATTTAAGCCGTTGCAAACATATGTTCATATGAACTTTCATTCATAAAATTACCTAAGGAATCCCACTCTGAAGTATTGTCACGTCATTAAGGAACACCCTGTATATAAAAAGGGTAAACGAAGTAATTGTTATTCGTTTGTTGAGTTGGCGATTTACGTCTTTTAGCAATTTTTCGCAATTATTCGTTTCACATATTTCACACACATATAACATAAACATTGTAGTTTTGGTTACAGTTGTGGTTATTTCTATTAATTGTGCAAAAATGTTTACTTTTCAACACGGCGACGTGCAAGTTCAGAGCGCTAAGCGATCAAGCTAGCTCATAAAGTAAACGTGTCCGAATAGATTTAACAATTCTTATCATTATTAGCAGCTATTAAACAGTAGGTCGATGACCAGGGACGAACCGAAGTGAAATTATTTGGGGGGGGGGGGGGGGGCAACGAAAAATTGTTCATTTCACCAACAGAAAACTGTATTCTCCAGTTATAAGAATATATTAGCATAACAGAACCAAAAAAAAATTAAACAAATTTAACCACAGTAAAAAAAGGACGCTAAAAATTATGAAACAATATTTCGCTGTCGCCCAGTTAATTGAACCTTATTACCTAATATCGGTATTGAAGTCGGTTAAATATACGTTTCAATTCGTTATTTGTTAATTCTAATGTTATCCTAGAATCGACCTGAGTCAAAGACAAAATGAAATTTCGACTTAGGTAAAAAATTCATTGAAAAGCATTTTTGAGCATAACATATAAGTTTGGAAGGCATCAGAATCGAAAACTAACACAAAAAGACTTATATACATTCGATAAGACGTTAAGCACAACCAGGTGATAATTCGAAGAAACACCAAATTTTCACTTAAGAAAATATGTTTTGGTCCAGGCCATGGGAGTGAAAGTATATTGTGGTCATGGAAAAATGTACTAAAACTAAAAATATAACTTTTGGTCAAGGAAAAAGAAACAACATACTTTTACAAAATACTTTGAAAATATATATGAATATTTTTAACTCTTTAATCTCTTCGCAAAAGCCCATGAAAGTGAAGATACAATCATTATGGGTATCATTCAAAAGAATGAATACAAAGTTTTAACTCTGTGACGTACAAAAAGGGCGAAACTGACAAATGCGACAAAGGCACGCAGCGTCTATAGGCAATTATTAGCAAACAGGGCTGTACTCAGCTTTGGCGGGCCCTGGGCAAAGTAAATCTTCCGGGCCCCCTTATTTTGGAAAATATTTTTAAAAAATGGAAAGGATTAATTTTTATTTTTTTTTTGTAAGCCCGGGCGGATCCCCTTACAGGGCCGCGGCCGGGCCCCGGGCAAATGACCCGAGAAAACCGATCTGAGCAAAAAAAATAATGAAAATGGACAAGGCCGGTTTCTCACATAAAAGAAGTTTGTATTCATCCAGCGACTCGTAATTTGGATGAGTGCGTTGGATAATCAGTAAGAAGCGATAGTAGAAAAGCCAAGTGTAGAGCTTTCCAAATAACAAAGTTATAGAGGGAACCGCCTTGTGCATAAATAAGTCAAAAAACAATTTTGACAAAAATTCGCTCGAAAGCGAAGTCGTATCATTTTCCCTACATTGTACCTGCCTGCGGATCAGTAAGTCGCGAGACTGACCAAAAGTTATTCAACTCATGTGTTAGTTGAACGCACTCTTGAACTTCGTTCTTGTGAATGATATAATCAAAAACGAGAATCTTAAAACTAATCACAAGCAAACCAAAATTTTTTAAGTAAATTATTTTTATGTTATTTTCAGTCTGCCACAATTACAAACAAGGGTGGATGGGACAGGGGGGCAAACGGGCAAATGCCCGTTAGGCCGGTGGCTCTGAGGCTGGGCTGAGGTAAATAGGCATTTGTTTCGGCGGATAAAAAATCCGACGGCCAACGTGACTGTCAGACTACGTGTTAGTGCTTTGAACCTTTAAATAATTTTTTCAATTATATAAAGAAAACGAGTATTCGTTTGAAAAAAATCTATTTTTCTAAGAAAATGTAATTGTAATTCGAATTTCTGACTTTTCATTTTAGAGCGTTTGGTCTGGAAAAATACAAAATTTTGCCCGCGGCGCATTTTCGCCAATTGTCCACAAGAACAATGGATCCTGCCCTAGCCCACTCAAATTTGAGGTTCTAGTTCCGTGTCTACGATTAGGCCGTTTCCCTAAAATTGCCAAAGCCGGTTGGACTGACCCCATCCACATCCTGATTACAAATCTAAATGCTTGCATTAAATTCTGGGGAAGTTGCATGAGTCTTTTCTGCCAAATCGATTGTTAGCGCACGCTCTCTCATTTATATGGTTAAATTTACCTTGCCTTAATTGGGGAGGTGACAGTGGCGGCTCGTCAGGGGAGGCAGGGGAGGCTGAGCCTCCCTTTGGAAGAAGCAGCATATCTTCCAAATGAATATCTTTTACCTCGGAGGTGGTGGGGAAATGTATAAATTGTAATCATATGCAAGTTAATTGTCTTTCAAAATATCAAGCCTCCTCTGCAGACAATATCACGAGCCGCCACTGGGAGGTGATTCATTCAAATTATATAATTTATTGGATAGGATATTGCACAATTTCATTGTATTTATTTTAAACCTAGTAAATAAATGGTATTCTTTGAGCTTTTTGCATTTTATTGATAACACAGACCCTCCCAAAAAAAAATGTTCTGTTCACCAGATTAGACCAACTTATCTATACGTTTTTGGGGTATTGGAGAACCAAGACAGCAGACACCTATATCCGCACTCAACCAACGAGTGGCGTCTTCCAATCCTCTGAGAAAAACGAAACGTCTATGTTATATACTGACTGCCCAAACATCTCGGTGATAAGGACAGATGAAGTTGCTGGAGCATCACTGATGAGGCCAACATCAGTATCCGAGCGATACGTTGAATTTCTGTGGGAATCCTCTGATCCTATTATTAAAATTAAAAATCCTGCTTCTCAATGATGCTGGAAATGGTGACAACTGCCTTAATCGAGGATGTGTTGAATGATCCATTTTCCGATCCTTCGAGGTAATGAAGCCAGTAATGGCGTAGTACCCTGCAGGGGCGTTAGGGTGTGAGGATGAAGCCACAGTGTGTTCAACGACGAGTTGACTTTGTCCAGTTCTAAGTATGAGGGCTTTCCGACAAAGGTTCAGCTGTTTACAAAATGGAAGGTGTTTCTAAAATAGTTTTTCATGTAGAACCCGAATCTGGCCTCAGAATTTACCCATCAGGTCAGGATTTTGAAATATTTGAGGTTAAATGACAAAAAATGGCATTTTTACCATTTGAGGTTATGTATGGCACATAAAAAAAAATTCAACTCAATTCTGCTGGTTGCATCGTCTATTACTACTTTTCCTCTTGAGTTTTCGATTGCCCATCCACATTTTATTTATCGGAGTTATGGTATTTTAAAGATGAATAAATTTGAATATTTATAACAGTTGCTAAGTACATATCAGAGATTTTGAAGCGATGGCTCCTTGAGTTTGAATCTTAAATTCAAAGTCATAATGGCTTATGGGTATAATATCCATATACCCTTAAATAGCAAACTAAGAATTCGTTAGCTTTGTGACCGAAACTCAATAACCTAGTCACCCGAATTATGTAAAATCTAAATCCATGAACCCAAAGCATATAAATTCTAAATAAAAAATCGACAAGCCCTTCAACCAAGTTAGTTCTACACCGTAAGCACACAAACCAATTAAAGCTGAACTTTTAGGCCCTAAACCAATAAATCCTAGACCGAAACAACCTAAACCCATAAACCTTTAATTTAAAACCCTAAATATGTGAATCTACAATATAATTATTGAATAGAAGTCAAATGTCAGTCAACTAGAGAGAGAATTTTTGCAAATAATTTTACAAATTCTTCATATTCCTCGCTTACCGAAGAGGAGTATTGTAATCTTGAAATAAAACGCTATTCCAAATTAGTTCGAATTTTCACACTTCAGATTTATATTATGAAAACTTAGATATTTCAATTCAGTCATTCAGTCCGTCCGTCGGTGGATCTCTTGGCTCCATATCTAAAAAAATATTTGACTAAAAAAAATAATATCCGGCAGGTAAAAGAATATTATTGCCATGGAAAAATTTGGTACATTTTGATCGAAATATTTAGCGGCTAAATACCCCAAAAAAATAATTATTGAAGAAATATTACGGAAAATAATAATATTTGACACATAGTTAACACAATTGCTAAGGAAGACCCATTTTAGTTTTAGTGAAAAAGATATATGGAGTGGTCGCAAGAAGAATAAAATAATTAACTGGACAACGTTTGACGGAGGATGTATACCGGGTGGCCACGAGTTAATGTACGCCACGAATTTTTTTTATTGTTTTTGAATATATAAATTTCGTATTCAGTACACATAAATTAGACAAAAGTGAGCTATTTTAGGCCAACAGGAACGAAAATATCCCCTCCAGTTGAACCGGAAGTGACATCAACTTTTTATGGATTCTTATTAAGCAGGAAATTATAGGTACAATATTTTCTTCCAAATAGAAAAATTCCAAAAAAACAAGTGAGATACGAACAATTCTTTATTTTTTCAAAATGGCCGCGTCAGATGAACGCGACGTAAGAAAATTACTAAGTAGGCTATGGTAATTATTAGTAAGGTTGTAGATTTGTCTGTAAAGAACAAAATAGTTATTTAAATTAGTGATAGGTACGACTATTTTTCTCAAAAGACAGAATTTCATTTTCATTTCCGTAGGCACGGTGTAACGAAGCGATTTTCTGTGTTAATTTTTTCATAATTTTGGTTCTTTTCAATTACAAACTTCGTTGCGCATTTCTCCTGTAAACTAAGTGATAGAAATTTAATTTATTTTTACCTTGCCGGCGATAGATATTTTACTTTCATACTGATAGCAAAATTAGTCTGCTATTGTATTTTAAATTTCATAATTCAATTTGGCCTGTCTGTATTAATTATTGTACGTTCTAATATTTTTCAATTTAATTTGGTCTGGCTATATTAAAAGGTTTATTTCGAATAGATTTGTTAACTTGAAAACTAAAACTGAAAAATAATTTTTCAATCATAAAATGTGAACCCGAGTGTGAACCTATGTATAAAAAAGTGTTGAAGCCGTTTTCAAATATAAAAATGTAGATAAAAACAATGCATGTTCGCAGACGAGGCGATGTGTTAGAGGCACTCAATGGGTAAATTTTGCACACGACCCCACTAACGTCGCGAATCGTATAAAAGCCGCGAACCCGCGACCAAAACCACCAAACCCCACAGGTCACGTTTCCATGTTTGGTGAGGACATCCAATGGCACGACACCGCCAACTACCTTGGCGTGGTCATGGACAAAGACCTAACATGGAGACTGAAAACGGAGGCCATCGTCAAGAAGGCTAGGAGGACGAGAGCCCTAATCTACCCGATGACGGGTAGACAGAGCAGACTCAACCTGAGAAACAAGCTCACGCTTATCAGGTCCCTCATCCGGCCCCAGCTGACGTATGCTTCGGTAGCTTGGGGCTACCAAGCAAAGAGCTACCTCCAACAGATCCAGAGAGTGGAGAACGTCGCCCTCCGAACAGCAGTCGTCCGCAACGAGGACATCTTCAGGGACCTGGACTACACCCCGGTCACTGAAATCATCAAGCAGAGAGCCAGAAAGATGTACGCCCTTGCCGAGGAGCATGGGAACCCACTAGTCAGGGAGGCCACTGACTATGACCCAGCAGATGCTCCGAGGCACAAGCGGCCGAAGGTGCAGCTCCTGGATAACGGGTGAGTATGAGGGACATACCACCACCCAACGATCCACCCCCACGGAAGAGACATGACGACACCCAACCACCCACTCAAGACCCTGCGGGTACCGGACAAACAACCGTCCAGTACCTGTAGTCCCCCTAGCTCCGGGCAGACCGAAAATGCTACCAAAGCAGTTAGATCTGCCCTTCATCGAGCTACACAACTCATCCTTACCCTACCGATGATCCGGATGACAGAATGCCTCTTGGCATTCTGTGTACCGGCAGTCTCTCCCGCCACAAACCCAAAACACCCAACTGACCGATGACTACCCCCCGGGGGGCAAACAAGCTGGCGAAGAGCAGAAGACGAAGAAAGAAGAACGCCAGAAGAGGCATTAGCCAGCAAGGTCCAACGAGCCAGGACTCAGGGAGGTGGGACCGAAGTCGTCTGCACCGCTCACATTTGTGAGTGGGGCCGACGTAAAGTAAGTTCGCCCGCCCTGCACGAGGCTGGTCCCCGGTCTACAGCGATCCATTGGGGTAAAGGGCAATAGTCCTGCCCGGCCCCAGTCATCCGAGACCGACATCTTTAGCCAAGAATATTGGCGCAAAATCACCAGATACAATTCCACAGTTACCTTGTTAAGACCTGTTCCGTCTGTCTGTCTGTAGGTGAGATTCCTGTATACCTGTACTTGTTTTATAAACACTTATCTCTCTGCAATAAAAGACTTTGCCTGATATACCGTGTGCATTGAGAGATCCAGCAGTAAGTTATTATATTTTAACTCAAATATAGGGTTTACGAGGGACTTGTGAAATATAATTCATAATTTATTATCCGGCGACTTACGTTACAACACAGGCCCCTGTGCTTGCTAGCCCTGCTCCGAGTCTCTTTGACCGTTCCTCGTTATGGCCGACGAATAGTCAGAGACATAAGTTACTCCGCATATGGTTTATATCAGCTATATTGCTAACCCTGTTCCGAGTCTTTTTGACCATTTCTCATTATGGCCAACGAATAGTCAGAGACATAAGCCTGTATCCCTGTATATATTGCTAGCTCCGCTCCGAGCCAGGTATTGACTGCGACCTATGTTAACAACCAGAATTATATTTTGCCAGGTCTTTTCCTACGTCTTATACCTTGAGTGTTGTCTGATAATTTTAATAATTTAAAAGTTTCTTCCTGTGTCCGGTATTCGCACCCGACTCGCCGCTGTCGCATACTTTTCGAATTCGTAGATTTCCTTCCCTGGGGCACATGCATGGTACATTCAAAATTCATTGTAAATTTGTATTATACTGTATTATAATTCGTAATGGTTACAAGTACCTGATTTTGTTTATTTATTTACACTCTTGAATAAAGACTGTCATTTTTTTAAAACACGTGTTTTACTGCTGTGTGCGTGTTTGTCTAATCTGTCCTAATGAACTCTGGAATCGCCGTTCTTCACTGTAGCTATCCCAGCCCTACTGAAACAGGCTGCGCTAGGAGGCTGGTGTGGGATCCTTTGCCCCACGTAAATAAATTGTAAACGTGGCGCCCGAGTCTGACTGAAAATAAAATAAACCAAAAATTGACCGGCGCTAAAGTGACGCTTCCAGACGTCTAGTGCACAAGACTCCATTGTTTATGGAAATTTAATAATATAATATTTGAAATCCTCTTCCGCAAAAACCCATAAAACGATGCCCCACATCGGTAGTGGGGTGGTGATAGGTGGGTGGTAGTGGGGGTGGATAGAGTAAAAAAATATTTTGAGGTTTCTGGTTCTTGTACATACACTAAATCACAATTTTTTTTCATCCCCTATCATAATAGGGTGGGGGTGATAATTTTTTTGAAACCTTATCTTTTCTTGTATATACTAAATACCAGTTTTATGGACTCTTACCTGCTTGATTTACCCATTTACCCCAAATTTACCCCAATTTATCCTCCAACCCTTCGACGGAACAACATGAAAATATAATCCAGTTCCAGATCTCGTTGAAGTGCATATGTGTACCAAATTTCAAGTCAATATCTTAAACGGTTCCAGAGTAATCGTGCGCACAAAAAAAGTTACAGACAGACAGAAATGTTTTTTTTTTTCGCTCAAACTTAAAATCTCGACATTTTAAGCCTATTTGAACAATAAAAAATTTTTAAATTTTTTTTTGTCGTTACTATATTTCCTCTGGATGTGGAAGTAATAATGGGACCTTGCTTTTTCTTTTATTAATTAGAAATAATGATTCATAAACTTTAATTTTTTGGTCATTAATCGTTTTTTAACGATATCCCTCGTAATAATAAAAGTATTTTTAAAACATAAACACAAATTAAACAAGAAATAATTTTAATAAAACGTAACAACCATGAATAAAATAAAAAATTATTTAAAACCTAAATTATAATAAATCATAATAAAAATTGTTCACACTGCACTGTTCACCGTTTTGATTAATACACAGAGTAGGGCGACTTATTGTTGCGCGTCTAACACTCTCTAGTTGTTGAGGTGTCATTTGTGGAATTTCGTATAAAATTTTCTCATCCAGGTCTTGCCTTGTGGTTGGAGTAGTCGTGTAGATTCTATTTTTCAAATGCACCCAAATAAAAAAAATCGACAGGGGTTAAGTCAGGGGACTTTGTAGGCCATCTGACGGACTATATTTCCCAATCCAACGATCTGAAAACAATTCATTTAGATAATCTCTAACGAAATAGCATTGTGTGATCCAGTCCCATCTTGTTGGAAGTAGCTAAACCTCGTCAATATTGGTATTGGGAATTTGAATTATAGATATCTTAGTCTAGTTAAGTTTTCGTCAAATATTATTGGAACTATGATATGGTCGCCCAGTACGCCTAACCAAACATTGAAGCTAAACTACTCTTGAAACCGCCCCTGATTTGAGTAATTTCAATATTTTTTTTGCTTTAAAATGATAGGAATCCTATCATGTAATACAATGCTTTGCCAGTATTAGCTAGAAGAGTAGTTGTTTTGATTGGTTCTCCAATAATGAGTGTTTTAAAGTATTTACCTGGCTAGTACATTAGCGTGCCCAAATTAGGACAACAATACACAGAAAGTAGGTAATTTCATAATAAATAAAAAAGTGTGCATTTAAAGTGCCACTGCTTTAAATTTCAATTGTAATTGTATTTAAATTGGTTTGGCGCGACAAACGAAATTTTTTTTACTCCCTGAAGCCCGTTGGTGTGCAACCCACTCACCTTAGACGGATAGCGTGTTGTCTGGGTGTAAAATATTTACGTCGAGAACTTGAGATAATTATTTAAGGGTTTATAACCGAATTACGTTTGTTTATTTTTTTAATGGGGTTCAAATATTGTTCTTCGGTGGAATTTCGTCCTTATATATTCAATTGTCAAGTATATCGTGTTTTTATGGGCTAGAAAAGTGTAGGAATTTTTCGAGGTTTAAGATTGGTAACACTGGGAATTTCTCGAAAGCCTTCCTTCTTGCTGGAGCCATAGCCGAGAAACCACGTTTGTCTTTGTGTGGCGGAATTAATGTTTCAATTTGTACCCATGTACTTGTTTGTGGCTGGCAGATAATGGCCTGGGATTCCACCTCTTCAATTCCTTGTGCCTGGTTTTGTTGGCTGGGTAGCTGGGTGTTTGCTTGCCTTAGCTAAAATTCCAAGTGTTTTTTTTTGTTAGGTGTACTCTCCATGCGAGGTAAGCATTTTTATTTTGGATGGTGTTCCAATTGATTCTTATTTAAGTTACGTGTTACAGAGTGCATCGACACGACGATTTCTCGAGACAAAACTTTAAGAACATATATGGGGTTTGGTTGTCGTTCATAACAGTTTTACCGAAGAATGTTTGTGCTGGAAAAAAAAAATTTTAGTTTCTTTTTCCGGTTAGTGCGCGCGCCGTTCGGAATTTTCGTCTGTCAGCGTAATTGGGGTATGTGAAGTACATATACTAACTACCTATGCGGACAGATATCGATAATCATTCGATTTAAAAATAAATGACCCCCCCCCCCTCCCTATCCCCCCACCATACCAAAAAGTTCCAGAGAGAAAAAAATTTTGTATTTATATGGTCTCTTCGATTACCGACTGGCAGACGGTAACCACTTGTCGTCGAATTTGCATTTCCTAGACTAGTAAGTAGTGACAAGTCCACCGAGCCTCTCATTCCTCAAAGCCAACTAATACCTGTGATGTATTTGAGGAGAAGGCCAGGTGAGATGCCACCTATGCCGGCCATACTGGGCCAGAAGTTCCCCAGTATGGACCCTCTTTCGTTAAGAGAGCAGGGCAGTGACAGATCACATGCTCGGCAGTCTCATCATACAGATTACACCCTTTACACTTGGGGTTTTCTATAACTCCTAGTGTATGGAGATGTTTGTTTAGTCTGCAGTGTCCTGTTAGTAATACTACATAGATGCGTAGATTACTCCTGGACATCTGGAGACAGTGTTTACCTAGCTTACGACTGGGTGTGGCCAAAGCTATTCTGCTATGTCTGAGGTCTAGAAGCTTACTTATAATTTCCATAGCCTACTAGTAATTTTCTTACGTCGCGTTCATCTGACGCGGCCATTTTGGAAAAAATTAAAAATTGTCTGTATCTTACTTATTTTTTGGAATTTTTTAAATCTAAAGAATTATAATTTTATGCTTAATGAAAAACCATAAAAAAATATAGTCATTCTATTTAAGAAAAAAAGGTTGATATCACTTCCGGTTGAACCGGAAGTGTTATTTTCGTTTCTGTTATTCTAAAAGTAGCCCACTTTTGTCTAATTTATGTGCACCAAAAACGAAAAACAAAAAAGAAAAAAATTGGGGCCTACGTTGACTCGTGGCCACCCGGTAGACTCTTTTGTTTTTATGAACTACTCTATGAAAAACCGCTGCCCAAGAAATCACTACTTCCACATCCAGATTCTCTATCCAAGTCACTCACAATGGAAAAACTTTGTATGTGAAAATAATTGTATATGGAACTTTAATAATACAATATTTGAAATCTTCTACCCCAAAAACCCACAAAACGATATCCCACATCGGTAGTGGGGTGGGGGTAGTGGGGTGGGGGTAGTGACAGGGGGGTGGATGAAGTAAAAAATAGGTTTCTGGTTCCTGTACATACACTAAATCACAATTTTTTTCATCCCCTTTAATGAAGGGGTGGGGGTGGTAATGGGGGTGGCTAATGCCAAAATTTTTTTTTGAGACCTTAGCTTCTCTTGTATATACTAAATACCAATTTCGTGGACTGTTACCTGCTTGATTCACCCATTTACCCCAAATTTACCCCAATCTACACCCCAACCTTTCGACGGAACAAAAATTTTTAAAAATTTTTTTGTCGTTTCTATACTTCCACTGGACGTGGAAGTATAAATAAGATCATTGCTGGTAGTAAATTCAAAGGTGTGCCTCCAAAGAATAATTTCTAAGAAACACTTTTAAACATCTCCATTCCGCCTAATTTCGACGGACTCGGCTAGTTTTTAGTAGTGACCGCAAAATTAGTCTCTTTCTGCGTAGTATATTGCGAGAGAAGAGGAAAGGTGCAAAATTGATCCCGTTGGTCTCAAATTAATCTTTGGAAAATTGTAAGGAGAGCATATCTTTTCGTTTTGTGAAAACACGCGAAAACCCCATTATTTAAGCGTTGAAAATATTTAAACAATGCCAATATATAAAAAATATTTTTAAAAAAACCGCTGCCCAAGAAATCACTACTTCCACATCCAAATTTTCTATCCAAGTCACTCATAATGAATTAAATTTGTATGTGGAAATAATTGTTTATGGAACTTTAATATTATAATATTTGAAATCTTCTACCCCAAAAACCCATAAAACGATACCCCACATCGGTAGTGGGGTGGGGGTGGTGATAGGGGGTGGTAGTGAGGGTGGATGAAGTAAAAAAATATTTTGATGTTTCTGATTCTTGTACACATATTAAATCACAATTTTTTTTCATCCCCTTTAATAATAGGATGGGGGTGGTAATGGGGGTGGCTAATGCCAAATTTTTTTTGAGACCTTGGCTTCTCTTGTATATACCGAGAGATTGAGAAAGACTGAACGTGACGTCACACGGAGAAGTCACTAATATTATCAAAATTGATTTCTATTCAACATACATTATTAAAACTAATTTCCTATGTTGCTAGTCACTGTTACCAATCTGATGTTTGTCATTTTCGTGAATGTTATTATTATTAGCTTGTGTTTGATTTATCATTTATCTCCCTTTTTGACTAATAAACCAGTGTTTTTCAACGCAATCAATTCACTGTCTTTTGTGTGGCAAGTTAATAAAAAATTCGCATTTTGTGTAAATACTGTAATTGACTATATTTGTCGCCAACGTGAAAATGTTGAAAGTACCAGAAAATAGTACATATGTATGCAGTATGTAGGCGGCACAAAAACAATCTTTAGGGGGCGGCACGCTCAGTCTTTCTCGATCTCCCTGTACTAAATACCAAATTTATGGACTCTTACCTGCTTGATTTACTTATTTACCCCAAATTTAGCCCCCAACCCTTCGACGGAATAAAATGAAAATATAATCTAGTTCTAGATCTCATTAAAATACATATGTGTACCAAATTTCAAGTCAATATCTCAAACGGTTCCAGAGTAAACGTGCTCACAAAAAAAGTTACAGACCGACAGTCATGAATTTTTTTTCGCTCACATTTAAAATCTCGACGTTTCATGACATTCTAAGCCTATTTGAACAATGAAAATTTAAAAAAAAAATTTTTGTCGTTACTATACTTCCACTGGATGTGGAAGTAATTAAACAATTATAACTCTGATTTAAATGATAACTGCAATAAAATAATGCTTGAGTAACGAACATAACCCCCCCACTGGAAAGCCACCACAAACAGTGAAGAATAGGCATTCTGACTATATTGGGACCTTTATATTAGAATGTCATGAAACGTCTTGATTTTAAATTTGAGCGAGAAAAATTCTGTCTGTCTATAACTTCGTTTTGTGCCCTCGATAACTCTGGAACAGTCTAAGATATTGACTTGAAATTGGTAGGTATGTATTATATCGAGATCTAGAACTGGAATATGTTTTTGTTGGAATAAACAATTCTAGTTCCTTTGTTATATGATAGTTGGACATTAGATTTAAGAATAGTGTTATGTATTTTTGTCAAGTTAGTAATATTAGTTTTTCCGATAGAACAGTTACTTGTATTGTATGTTGCCTGTTACTGTATATTTATCAAAGTGTTATTAAACCTCTCGTTCAAAGTTCTTTCCTTATTGGCCACTGTATAATTCTAACAGGTTATGGGTCCGGTGGTGAGCTATTAATTTCAATTAAGGAAATCGAAAAAGTAAAGTGACAGGTTGACAGGTTTAAAAAAAAATTAATTAAAGAAATGGCAGATGAAATTGAAATGAAATACAGAATTCCTTTGTTCGACGGAACTAATTTCGGAAACTGGAAATTCCGAATGGAAACTCTTTTATTGGAGCTCGATCTACTTAATCTGGCGAAAGAACCGTATATAGAAATGATAAAGTTCGAAGAAGCAGATGAACCAATGACCAAGCAACTGAAAGAGAAGCAACTTGATGATTTAAAGAAACGTGATCGCAAATGTCAATCTCAAATTATTCAAAGAGTAGCTGATAGTCATCTTGAATATGTCAAGGATAAAAACAATTCATTTGAAATTTGGTCGTCACTGTCGGAAACTTTTGAACGAAGAGGAATCGCTAGTCAGTTGTTGATTCGGAAGGCTCTTTTGACTCTAAAATTTGACTCTGTAAATGAAAGCCTAGCTAATCATTATCTCAAATTTGATAAGTTAGTACGTGAACGTCGCTCGACTGGTGCAAATCTAGAAGAATCGGACATAGTATGTCACTTATTACTTACAATGCCGTCGCAATACAATACGGTGGTTACAGCGCTCGAAACGCTGACAATGGATAAGTTGACACTGGGTTTCGTAAAGAATCGTCTCCTGGATGAGGAATCGAAGAAGGAAGATTCAAGTCGAAGAGTTGGGATTGAATCTCAGTCGTCAACTGCATTTGTGTCGCATTATCAGAAGCCATTAATTACTGGAAGAAACTCTACGCCTGGTGGAGAGCAAAAATTCCGTTTTCCTTTTAAGTGTTACAAATGTGGTGAAAAGGGACACAAAAAAACTAAGTGCAAGAAGAAATTCATTGGTAACAATAGTTCAGGGAATAAACAGGAAATCACGAAAACTGCAAGGATGGCGACTACTGTTGTTAATGATAATGACGAAGAATACTGTTTTCCAGCGTACGTGAGTAATAGATGTAGTTCAAAGATACTTAACTGGTACTTGGACTCAGGGGCGTCCGAGCACTTAACTTCTGAAAAAGTAAAACTAGAAAATGTACGTCAGTTGGATAAGCCAATAAATATCACGATTGCAAAAACAGGTGTACTTTTACACGCAGAAAAGGTAGGTGATGTCAAAGTCATCAGTGTAGTGGATGGACATGAAAATCAAATTATGATAAAAAACGTACTGTCAGTATCAGGACTTCAACACAATCTCTTATCTGTGCGTAAACTAGAAACAAATGGTTTCCGAGTTGTGTTTGAACACGGAACGGGACTCGTGGAAAAAGATAATAAAGTAATTGCGGTTGCAAACACATCATCGGCACCACATTATCATTTAAAGAGGCAAAAGCTAGAGCGCATGTTTCTTTACCAGAAGAAAGTCTCCAGTTGTGGCATCAACGGATGGGACATTTGAATTATGAAAGTGTCAAGAAGTTACAAGGAAAAGTTGAAGGAATTAATCCAATACTTGAGAACGTAACTACGGAGATCTGTAGCACGTGTATAGAAGGTAAGCAGGCTCAGCAACCTCATAAACAGCAGCGCATACGAGCTAGACGCCCACTACAACTAGTACACAGCGATCTTTTCGGACCGGTAAATCCAACATCTTATGATGGAAAACGTTATCTGTTAACTTTCATAGATGACTTTACCCATTTTACTGCAGCTTACGCGCTGAAGTCGAAGTCGGAAGTGTTCCAATATTTCAAAATTTATGAGGCTATCGCAACATCTCACTTTAATTTGAAGATGAGTAGATTTCGATGTGATAATGGCGGAGAATATATATCTAACGATATGAAGAGTTATTTTGAAGAGAAAGGAATTCAATTCGAATTTACAATCCGTTATACACCTCAACAAAACGGTGTCGCGGAAAGAATGAACCGCACTATCATTGAAAAAGGACGGTGTATGATCTTAGGTTCGAAGCTTGGAAGAGTTTTCTGGGCTGACGCTGCACTGACCGCAGTGTATTTGATCAACAGAAGTCCAACAACGGCGCTTGAAGGAGGAGTTCCAGCTAACCTTTGGTTTGGTGAAAGTTCCAGCGTCAAGAAAGTTCGAGTGTTTGGTTGTGTGGCTTATTTGCGCATTCCTAAGGAACTTCTAACTGGAAAATTCGAGTCCAGGTCAAAGAAGTGTTTACTGATTGGTTATTGTCCGAATGGTTATAGACTTTGGTGTCCTGAAGAAAGAAAAGTCTTGTTTGGGAAAGATGTTATTTTTGATGAATCTAAATTTGATTGTGAATCAGTAGACTACAACTTTTGGATTCCTCAGTGTAGTAATGCAGACCAAGAAAGTATTTTGGAAACCAAAATTGATAAGGTGGCAAGTACAAGTCTTCAAGAAAACAGCAAAGATGGGGAGAACAACAGTGATCGTGCAGTTTCCTTTAATTCATCAGAAAAAGATGTAGTGGTACGACGCAGTACTCGAACAAATGTTAAGCCTAAGTACTTGGAAGATTATGCAGTATTAGCATTCAACGCAGAAGGATTCGTAGAAGATGTTTCATTGTGTTATGAGGACATTGAACACAGAGACGACAAGGAAATGTGGATCGACGCTGTAAATGAAGAAATTGCAGCACTGGAAAATAATAATACTTGGAAATTGATGAAATTACCAGATGGAAAGAAGGCCATCGATAGCAAATGGATTTTTAAGAAAAAATGTGATGAAAATGGTAAAATTGACCGATATAAAGCAAGGTTAGTGATCAAAGGTTGTTCACAACGTAAGGGCTATGATTACGAAGAAACGTATGCACCGGTTTCACGACTTACAACTTTGAGAACGCTTATATCGACCATAAATGAAGAGAATTTAATTGCATATCAGATGGATGTTAAGAACGCATTTCTACATGGCGAATTACGTGAAGAAATATACATGAAAGCACCATCAGGGTATAACACTGGAAAAGATCAGGTATGCAAGTTAAATAAATCCCTTTATGGCTTAAAGCAAGCTCCCAGAACTTGGAATGAGACGTTCGACTTGTTTATTAAAAGCCTCGGACTGAAAAGATCTGAAGTTGACAGATGTCTCTACGTTGGACTTTATGGGAACGTAAAGGTATTTTTACTATTGTATGTAGACGACATTATCATCACGGGTAATAAGCAAGATAAGATTCAAGAACTGAAGACAGCTTTAAAGAACAAATTTGCAATGAAAGATCTAGGTGAATTGCATTCATTTCTAGGAATAAAGATTTCCCGAAGAGATGGTAATATCATTTTAAATCAAACGGTGTATCTAAATAAATTGCTAAAACGGTTTAACATGGAGGATTGTAATCCTATTAAGACTCCAATGGAAGTTAAACAAGTTACATCGAATGAAACTGAACAAGCTAAGGCTGAAAAAGAAACGGATAAACCCTACCGAGAGTTGATCGGTTGTTTAAGCTATGTTATGCAGACTACACGACCAGATTTAAGTTTTTCAGTAAACTACCTAAGCAGATACCAAAGTTGTGCAACCGAGGGTCACTGGAAGTCAGCCAAGCGTGTTTTAAGGTATATCAAGGGTACTTTGAATTTTAGTTTGTGTTACAGAAAGCAAACTGAAGAAGTACTAGTAGCCTACGCTGATGCAGATTGGGGAAGCGATGTCGATCGAAAATCAACCTCAGGACTGTTACTTAAAGTACACGACAATATTGTTTGCTGGTCTACGAAAAAGCAACCTACAGTCTCCCTGTCATCCACCGAAGCTAAATTTATTGCTCTTTCCACAACAGCAACAGAACTACTTTGGCTTATGAACCTATTGTCAGAACTGCGAGTGAACTATTCGATTCCAGTCAAGATGTTTGAGGACAATCAATCCTGTATTCACTTAGTGAAGAAATGGGAGCACCGACGCCTTAAGCGTATTGACGTAAAATATAATTTCATTCGAGATCTAGTTGAACAACAAAAATTGATAGTGGAATATGTTAATTCTAAAGAACAAATAGCCGATATACTTACCAAAGCCTTACCGAGCGAACAATTTATGAAGTTACGCTTAAGTTAAATTTAGCAGATATTCCAAATGTTTGACATTCCAAATGTCTAATTTGATTTTTTTTGTCGTAACCTAAAATTGAAGAGGAGTGTTAAAATAAACAATTCTAGTTCCTTTGTTATATGATAGTTGAACATTAGATTCAAGAATAGTGTTATGTATTTTTGTCCAAGTTAGTAATATTAGTTTTTCCGATAGAACAGTTACTTGTATTGTATGTTGCCTGTTACTGTATATTTATCAAAGTGTTATTAAACCTCTCGTTCAAAGTTCGTTCCTTATTGGCCACTGTATAATTCTAACAGTTTTGATCTTATTCCGTTGAAGGTTTGGGGGGGGGGGGGGTAAATGGGGGTACATATAATGTAATGCAAGCAAATAAGCGTCCGTACAATTGGGATTTAGTATATGTACGAGAAGCCAAGGTCTCATATTTTTTTTACATCAGCCACCATCATCCTCACCATTATTAAAGGAGGTAAAAAATAAAATAGTGATTATGTGTGTGTATGTACAAGAACCAAAAGCCTCAATTTTTTTTACATCAGTCACCCACTACCACCCCCACCCCCCACTACAGATGTGATATATTTTATATGTTTTTGGGGTGGACGATTTCAAATATAATTTTATTAATGTTCTATGACCACTTATTTCCACATAGTAGAGTGCAAATATAGCTTCAAAGTTTTTTCGTTGTAAGAGACTTGGATAGGAAAACTGGATGTGGAAGTAGTGATTGCTTAGGCAACGGTTTATAATTGTTTTCCCTCCTCTTATACTATGACTTCACAGGAGATGAGCCAGTGAACAGCTTTAGCCATTTTTTGGCAAGTTGTAGTAAGTACACTATACTCGAGTCCACTAAAATGTATTCGAGTACAAGCCAAAGTACTCGGGTGCATTTTCAAAGGCTAAAATGCATCAAATACAAGTACAAGTATAATGAAATAAAATTACTCGTGCACTGAGTAGCGAATACACTAAAAGTACCGAGTACCGTGACTAAGCAATTTGAACGCAATATGCACGGGCTCTGGGAATGCTTATAAAATGTTATCAATTTGCCTATTATAAATAAACATTTTAATTATATATCGTACATATACACTGCTCAAAGTTTGAACTGGTACACCAAATATTAAGCAACGTTTCAATGTAAATTTTTCTCAAACTTTTTGCCCATTTGGATGACCTTTTTTGGTATTGTAGGTCGAGAATGTTATTATCCTAGTGAGTTTTGTCAGTCACTTAATTTTGTATGAATACCGAATGTAACAATTAAAACCGTTTTTTTACGAAATTTTGAACACCCTGTGGGGTAAATTAGCAACAACAGCGAATTAGAATTCAAGTCAAACACAAGCCTTACCTTTTCTTAATATTCTCGTTTTTATTTTGTAAATAATAAGTAAACAGTCACTATTAAAGTAGACAATAAAAATCAATAAAAAATTAACTTTAATAATGTGTTAGACCTCCTCTAGCTCTTATTACCTCTTGACAATGTCTTGACATGCTGAAAATTAAGTCCCGAATATATTGCAACGGTATGTTACTCCATTCTTCTAAAATGGCAAAATGGCCATTCGAAGCGCTTCGTCATTGTGTGGGTCAGGTCCCGTGTTTTGTTAATCTCTTCAGATAATCCCAGGCAATTTTTATGCGATTGAGATCTGGTAAATTTGCTGGCCAAAACATACAAATAATCAAGTTTATTGAAAAAATGCATTTATTTCCCTTGAGCGATGAAGACGAGCATTATTATCGACACAAACTTATTATCGATTTTACTTGCAAGTGGTGACGCAACAGGTTGCAACACATCATTAAGGTATCTTTCACCATTCATGGTAACGTTTCTAAGAACAACCAACTGTACCGGACGAACCCAAGAAGTAAGCTTGATGGTAAGTCACGTGGTGTGTATAATAGCGTTCACCTCTACTTCTCCATACTCGTAATCTTCCACCTGAGCTATGAAGACTTCTCGTCAGAAAACAAACAGTTCTGATCTGATGTTGGCGCATCCATTGTAACCTTCTTGTTTTGTGAGCTGCGGTTAACAAAGGAAATTATTTCTCTATCATCCTACGGCGTACCGGCTGGTTCATCCCTTTATATTAGAATTTTTTTTGCATTAATTTGAAAATATTTTATACGGTAACTTGACATATAATCTTACAATTTACAACACATCAACTTCCACATGGCGCTGAGCTAATGATTTATTAATAAATCAAAGCCAATATTGCGAATACTACTACTACTATAATCTTACAATTAATTATTTTTTATTTATTTGCTTTTATCATGATTAGAGAATATTATTTAGGTATTACGCAAATCACGACTTACACACTTTTTATTTATTATTAAAAACCTACTTTCTGTATATTGTTGCCCTAATCTGGGCACGCTAATATACTAATCAGGTAAATACTTTAAAACACTCATTATTGGAGAAGCAATCACAACAACTACTCTTCTAGGTAATACTGACGAAGTATTGAATTACATGATAGGATTCTTAGCATTAAAAAAAATATATTGAAAATAATTAAATCATTTATTCAAATTTAGTCATTCACACTTTTTTATTTAATATGAAATTATCTACTTTATGTATATTGGTACCTTAATCGGGTCACGCTAATATACTACTTAGGAAAACACTTTAAAACACTCATTATTGGAAAAACAATCAAAACAACTACTCTTCTAGCTAATATTGACGAAGTATTGAATTACATGATAGGATTCCTGGCATCTTAAGGCAAAAAAAAATATATTGAAAATACTTAAATTATTTATTGAAATTCAGTCATTCACAACAATTATTGAACCGTACATTCTATTTCAACTCTAGAAAAGTTGTACAAGTTTTTTCGAACTCGTTAGTTCTCATCAGTAGAGTATAGAAACATTCATTCATTATTTACAAGCCTATTCTTGATTTATTTTTACAATTAATTATTTTTTATTTATTTGCTTTTATCATGATTAGAGAATATTATTTAGGTATTATGCAAATCACAACTTACACACTTTTTATTTATTATTAAAATACCCACTTTCTGTATATTGATCATCAATCATTAATATAATCGATTACAAAACACAATTTCTTAATAGGTGCATCTCATTTAGACTATATATAAGTTAGTTCAAAATTGAACGTCTCTATTATACATCCATGTTTAGAAATAGTATTGCAGAAATATTTCTTAAGAGTGAGTATGCCAAGAGTGAAAAATATTCAGAATTTCACTGATGTTATTCTGCATTTTATGTTTTTCTTAAATAGTAATTAGTAAATTCAAATAACTAACACGTTCCAAGCCTGGGTTAAACAATTCTTATTTGGTCCAATTTTTTTATACGATTAAAGACACAAATAGTATACTATGTGAATGCCCAGCCTTGATAATCCGATTTTTTTTTTGCAGCTAGTCTTTTATGTAGAGACTATTTTTATTAACCAGATTATAAAAATATACTTCAATGAATTAAAATATATTATGCCTTTGTAATGTTTTACTTTTTAGATTTCATTATATACTGTTTATGAAAAAATTAAAATGCGGAGTAACTTCCGCAACTTTCTGATGATTTTTCATTCTTGGTATATCCACTCTTAATAATAGAACTTATTATAATGATTACACAGCACACAAAATTAAAAAAGTGTACATTTTCTGAGGTTTCACATATATAACGCTACCATGTATATTTATCCTACAGTTAGCAATCTATGCCCGAAGTCATTTACACGATATACCTTCACTAAATGCTAATCACTCATATTACACTAGGAATGAATTAACACTCGAAATACCAAAACATAAATTATCTTTATTTGAAAAAAGTCCACAATATTTGGCAGTAAAAGTGTACAATAAACTTCCAAATTCATACAAATTACTTGATCTCAAAAAATTTAAAAATTCTGTTAAAATAATGTTGTGTAATAAATGTTATTATTCACTGTCTGAATACTTTGATGACATCTTGTGATATTCCGTGTTATGTATGTTCGTTTGTATTAACTGTTGATGTTTACATTTGATATATATGTATATATCTATTATATTTATGCTAGTACTGACGATGTGATATTTTATATAGTATTGCATATATAATCTTGTTTAACCGTATATACACTCATATTATGTATTCCTTTTATTAACTAATTTCATGTAATTTTTATTTATACTCTGCAATGTGTTGACTTATCCTATATCATGTTATGTGATCAATTGGATTAATAAAGTATTATTATTATTATTATTATTATACTCCCATGTATTTTTGACCGCTGAACACGATCCTGATGTCAGTTTTACTCCATCAGGTCAGGATTTTTTTTAACCACGAAAAACAGGGGAAAACAGGCCAGAACGGGGTTTAAAATATAACTTAAAGATTTTAAATAAGTAGACCATGTATGTATTCGATGTATTTTTGACCATCGAACACGATAACCAATCAGGTCATGACTTCTTATTTATCGTGATTTATTCTTTTCTGTGGTACCGTACCCTTTTGTCTTAAAATAATTGCGTAATGGTTTTCTTTTTCGCCTTATTCCTTTCGTTTTAACATCCCTTTTCAATGTCCAACAGCAGTTTGCCATCATATTAACATCTCGTCGAACTTGATATCTACGCTCCATTTCTTTTATATCTTGGTAAAAACGTTCACTATAATCACTTAAATATTCTGGAAACTGATATATATGAGAATGCAGGATTTGAATTTTCCTGCCATGTTGGATACTATTTCTTTATAGTCTTCGTTCTTATTGTTTTCTAAAAATTTATCAACAGCCTCTTTAAAGCTCTGCCAGCTCCCTTTTCCGTATCTGACATTGTAGTGATGAATTTCTTATCTCTTACATCGAATACATAATCTACTTCCCCTATTTTTCGTGGTTAATAAAAAAGCTGACCTGGTGGAGCAAAACTGACATCGGGATCGCGTTCAGCGGTCAAAAATACATCGAATACATGGTCTACTTATTTAAAATCTTTAATTTATATTTTAAACCTCGTTCTGGCCTGTTTTCCCGTTTTTCGTGGTTAAAAAAAATCCTGACCCGATGAAGCAAAACTGATATCGGGATCGTGTTCAGCGGTGAAAAATACATCTAATACATGGTCTACTTATTTAAAATTTAATTTATATTAAGGCATTTTGGCCTGTTTTCCCGTTTTTCGTGGTTAAAAAAAATCCTGACCTGATGAAGCAAAACTGACATCGGGATCGTGTTCAGCGATCAAAGATACATCGAATACATGGTCTACTTATTTAAAGGCATGTTCTGGCCTGTTTTCCCCTGTTTTTCGTGGTTAAAAAGAATCCTGACCTGATGGAGCAAAACTGATATCGGGATCGTGTTCAACGGTCAAAAATTCATGGGAGTATATATGTGAAACTTCAGAAAATTTACACTTTTTTTATTTTGTGTGCCTGTCATTTCATCTGTATTTTACTTAAAATAATTAAAATTCTCGCAACTCAGCGATTAAGTAAGCTACGTTTTAGATACCTTAACTAAATTAAAGTTAATTCGTTTAAATAAAATTTTATGAACGGAAATGACCCAAAATAATAACAATGAGGATTATTTTTTCATCAAGTCAACCGTTAAAAATGCCACTATGCAATCAAAGGTCACTGCGTACGAGTCCTTGTACAATCGGCGTCAGCTTAAACTCACCGCTGTTGAAGATGCTCTGTTTCTAAAACGCGCCGCTACAAATAAGGTTTAAAAGGGAGCATCTCTAACGGTGGTGAGTTTAAGGTGACGGCGATCGTACAAGAAGCCCATAATCCATAATAATTATTAGGCTAGGAATATTAGATGAAATATCATTAATACCTGGAAAAAATAATGCAAAGCTAAAAATTTGCAAACAGGCTTAGTAAATGTACTCAACAATATACCTCCCCTCTAGTTCGCGTCATTGTTTTTCCCATACAGGAAGGGTGTAACCCACTATTTTTTTGATAGTTACCTAATAATGCGCGAATTGGCTTGCAAGTTGATATTTTGGGTCAATAGGCAAGTTCGACTTTTTTGGTTTTGATTGAGATCGACTGATTTGTAATAAAAAAGCTGTGCCAAATTTGAGATAAAAAGTCACAGATTTCGCAATCCTTGCAACCATCGGAGACATTGAAAATGATAACATAATAATATTTTATCTTCTGACGTTTCAAAATGACTTAATTTTTGACATGATTTTCAGTGTCAAAATGTGCCAGAAGATAAAATTTTGTATGAAATTTGGATCATAAACAATTATTATGGTACACACCATGTTATCAGGCTCGGCTAGTGCCTCGCCTTAAAATATTCACAGTTAGTACTATAATGAGTGTCATTATGATCCTTATAAGCTGTTACCACTCGAATGCTGAGTATCTCAGTATTACGTCATCTGACCTCGACACTTTCGTGTCGGCGGCCTTGGATACAACTCGTAACTCTCGCCCCATATACGAACATTAACATTTCCAATGTTAAAATTTAAAAAAACAATGCCGTTTTTGATGACTTGAAAAGTGGCAATCGATGCGAGACTACATAACATACCTGTACGCGAGGCTACACCGTGTGGCGTCAGCTACTAGGTAGATGCTTCGCTAACTAACGTAAAATATACCTACGGCTGTAATAATTGTTTTTTATGTTTACTCTATAAAGTTGGAATTCACGCATGAAGCAATATGCCAGTAAGAAAGTGGTGTTTTATACCAAAACATACTAATAAATTTGACCGCAGATATAACAGGCACTCAAAACATTTCGACGCCTTTGACCCATCAAACAGACCGTATCGCAAAGCCAAAGATGTCGAGATTTTTTGAGTGCCTGTTAAATCTGCGGTTTACTATAATATCCATTAAATCCATTATCCATTAAATCCCCTTTAAAACTGTTCCGGATAAGAAGAGAAAAGAGGATTACATCTGCTCGAAGGAATGTTAAAGAAGTGTCACCTAAATCGCCCGTTTGTTTCTTACTAAACGCATTGTTAGTGTTAGAATACGTATAGAATGAGTGATAAAACGTATTTCAGATTTTCAACTTTTAAGTCCCCATGCGGTAATCAGCACAGAAAAGGTTCAAGAACTTAGCGGTGCAATGAAAGTCACATGCGCTATAATAAAGCAGCAACCAATAATTAATCAGTGAAATGAAATGTCTGTATTAAAAAGTATAATCAATTATAGTATGGGTAGATGATGACTAAGCAAATTGTGTTTTAATTTTTTTTTAAGTAGGGATACGTAATTAACACGTAGGTTTAGGTTCGTGTTTCTTGTTAAAAAGCAAACACAATTTGCACGTTTACATGCGGTAAGCTTTGTAAGATACGTGTGTGCGGAGTAAGAACGAAGCTTGTGCCTAGTATCTGACATCAGGTACATCGTACGATTCGATATGCGCAGTCTTATCAAGAGGGGGGGTGCGACGGTGATTCCCCCGAGCCCGGGCTTGTTTTGGGGATCCTAAAAAAAGTGAGAGACTTGGATAAAGTCTGATGTGGAAGTAGGGAGTCCTTGGCCAGCGGATTTGACTCATATGTTCGAACTCCCATATTAATGGATTTTTAAGTTTCTACCTGATAGTTTGTCGATGTCAAAAGTTATATTATATTTATATTATATATAATTAGGAGAGAAGGAGGATGGTTAACTTGAGCAATTCAAAGAGTAAGACTCGTATTACGTTTTGATTTCTTAAAATCTTTCTAATATATACTATATGGGATACTGACGGATCAAAATTGTCAAAAAGTACTGGAGAAGAAGTTACTGACGATCAACTAGGGACACACATTTTGTCTAAGCCTGAGTAGTGCCGTAACAGTGTTCCAATGAGAAGTAACTGCTATAGAAATCTGTGGAAGAGAAATGATACTGAGGTGACACACTGATACACTGAGTAAATAATCCGCATCATCACTGATAGTCAAGCAGCTCTCAAAGCTCTGGATGTAAAGTGGACGCGAGGCTATCAGAGCAATAAAAGTAATGAAAAAGCAGATAAGGTGGCTAGAAAAAGCGAGCCAACCTGCAGGATACCATATAATAATGCAAGAAGATTGGTAAATGAACTATTAGTTAGAAACACAACTTGTCTTGGGTGCCAGGGATGAGACAGTCACATACGTTCATCACTGACGGACCATCCAAGACAAAGACCAACGAATTGCTAAAGCAGAGTAAAAAAAGCTGAGATGTGTATTGGGCATTCTAATAGGGCATTGTACATTAAATAAACACCTAGCTAATATAATGGAGGTGTGGGACAATCCAGAGGTGCAGGATGTGTGGTGAGGATGAGGAAACTCCTCACCATATTATTATAATTAATAATAATAATAATAATAATAATAATAATAATAATAATATAATAAATAATAATAATAATAATATAATAATAATAATAATAATAATAATAATAATAATATAATAATAATAATAATAATATAATAATAATAATAATATAATAATAATAATAATAATAATAATAATAATAATAATAATAATAATAATAATAATAATAATAATATAATAATAATAATAATAATAATAATAATAATAATAATAATAATAATAATAATAATAATAATAATAATAATAATAATAATAATAATAATAATAATAATAATAATAATAATAATAATAATAATAATAATAATAATAATAATAATAATAATAATAATAATAATAATAATAATAATAATAATAAATAATAATAATAATAATAATAATAATAATAATAATAATAATAATAATAATAATAATAATAATAATAATAATAATAATAATAATAATAATAATAATAATAATAATAATAATAATAATAATAATAATAATAATAATAATAATAATAATAATAATAATAATAATAATAATAAATAATAATAATAATAATAATAATAATAATAATAATATAATAATAATAATAATAATAATAATAATAATAATAATAATAATAATAATAATAATAATAATAATAATAATA